>JAGQAX010000016.1:28771058-29236689 GCA_019142605.1 Cephalopholis sonnerati
TTATTTGAAATTAAGAATTTAGCTGTTTAATTTTCTGGAGGTTGATGAGAGATGACCCCTGGGTAATGTCACAGAAGGCCTACTCATAAAAAGCACCGACTTCTCCGATACCGAATCTCACTCCGAGCTAAATTGAAAAGCTGGCAGCCCTGCAGTGCAGGCTGAGCTAGTTGACGGAGAAACAACAAAGCATTTCAGATAACCGGCTGCGATCAAGAATCTGCAGAGACGGACCGCAGTTGAGCACAACCACAATCGGTCTTTATATACTTTCCTTTAAATAAATCAATGCGGCGTGCTTTATACAGTTCCGCTGGTGGCACACTGACTGAGATATCTGGGTAAATCAATCTTATCCTCCTCATTTCACGGTGAATTGTTTCTTTTCCCCCGCGGCCACCTTTGTGGTAAAGGTCAGAGAAGGAGGTTGTGCTTTTATAATGATAAAAGATTGGATGTGTGGCCACACAAGTTAAGCAGTGTTGAGTATTGATCTGTGTGCAGCGGCATGTTACTGAACTAGATAACACCCAACCACAAAAGAAGCTCATACATCACCAAAGCTGAGTGTGACACCAATGAGAGAAAACCATGAACTCCCTCTAATAGTGGTGAACAACATTTATCTGTTAGCGGTTTATTTCAACACTTAAAGATCTAACCAGGGTTCATTTCAACATTTTTTTATAACCATGGACGTATTTACCATCTTCTAAGTTATGCCTTCATTTCTTTTAATTGAGTTTGCAGCCAACAAATGTGATCATTTTCATAATGGGAGCCCTCTCAAGTCATTAAGAGATTATTTCCCCACACTGTGATAAATATTTCATGCTGATTTTTAATGAAACCCACGTGAATTACATGATGTTTTTTGTAGTTATGAGCTCCAAAAGCAGCCGAATAAAAGCAGTGTGTCGGCCTGTGAAGCAGATGATATTAGAATAGTTACACAGCTTGAGGCGTGATGCAGCAAAACACTTCTGCATGAGCGATCTGTAACGGATGGAAATGTACAGGCACCTCAGACTGTATTTCCACTGAGAAGGACGGAGCCGTGATACGGGCCAGCTCAGCATTATGTGCTGCACACAGGGAACACAGAGATGATGATGGTACAAGGATGATGGTGATACCCTGTCATTACTGTGACCTTTCTATGAGACATTTCTGTCCTCACTGCTCTGCATCAACATCAGAGATTACAGGTTCAAAGACTTTTTATAAATACACAGAGGAATACAATAAGCTGCCCTCACTAACAGACAGGTGTAAGTGTGTATGTTGTGTGTATTTGTGTCTCAGAGCTCTGGGGCCCGCTGCAGATAAACTACAGTAAATTAAGCCCACTTGTTTACAGTAAGTTCTCTTTCACAGGATCCCAGTAGCCTTGAAAAGCCGAACCACATCTCACAAGTGCAGGTTTTTAGCCATGCGGGCGATGTTAATCACAGCAGCACTTTGCTCCACACTAAAATATCTCCAGGGGACAGTCCACACAAAAAGCCTTTTTAGATGCGTTTTTTAAAAGGCCATCTCTCACTCGACTCACAGGACAGGTTTAAAAGCACATCACTAAGGATGGGAAACCCCAGTTTTTTTTATTTTTCTGTCCGGTATTATCATAACCAGCCTGGTTGCACAGAAATATGTAACATGACCACGACTTCTCGATATTATGTGGTGATGGCATGTAATGTGTTAGAACTGCATGTTGGCACCACAGAAACAATACCAGTGGGAAGTCAGTTGGGATCCTCTCTGGTGGTGGATACACAGATTCCCTCCAACGTCACACAAAACGTAGTTTAAAGCAGTGGTTCCCAACTGATGGGTCGCAGGTCCATTCTGAATGTTTATAAAAAGACACACTTTATTTTTAAATGCAGTGAATTTCCAGCACAGACTTTTTATTTTGAAGTATCATTTCCTGCTGTAGAGTGAGTGACTATCGGACAGCTACTTGACAGAGTTAGCATATTGGCTCAATGACATGGCCAAACCCAAGTACGACGCCAAATGTATCAACCTGTGTGGACCTTGAGCTAGTGACCGAGAAGAATTCTGTACCTCATGGCCGGACCAGTTGGGAACCACTGGTTTAAAGAGCGACAAGGTCGGGGTGGTAGATGAGTCACCCAAACACAGGACCAGGACAACTCTGTCCCGTGTGCAACCAAAAGTTAATGAGTTATTTTAACTTGAAGTACTTGCATACTTTACATATCTAATTTACATGCCATGGTTACTCATTTTGTTACATAGTGACATCACATTACGACACACTGGCATCCTGAATGTACCAAACTGCAACCATTTCAAGAGGTTAACCACAAGTTTAAACGGTAACCATTTGCTATTGACTTTCCTTTGGCATTGTTTCTGTGATGCCGGCAAGTATTTTGACATGCTGTGTTAAGAGGCCATTTCATGTATTTCCATGAGATCAGGTTGCTCATAATCTCCAGGAACAGCTGATTAAATCACAAAAATCTCTCAGTTTATATTATATAATATTACATATTATTACAGTGGTTCCCAACTGGTGGGTCACAGGCCAAAAGTCGGTCACGTGTCCATTCTGAATGGACCGCAAGTGAAGCGTAAATGTGTCAGGTTTGCAAAAACAAACCTTATTTTGAAATGCAGTGAATTTCCAGCACAGAGCTTTTATTTTGAAGTGTCATTTCCTGCTGTAGAGTGAGTGAATAACAGACAGCTACTTAACAGAGACAGCAAATTAGCTCAACGACATGGCTGAACGCAAGTATGACACTGAATATTTTAAACTGTGTGGACCTTAAACAAATGACTAAGGACCAGTCTGGACCCCTGCGTCTGGTTCAGTTGAGAATTATTTATAATAACTTAGTAACAGTATCTATTATGATGGATTAAGCAGCGTCACAATCTGAGCTTTCTGAATTCACTATAGACATCATAAAGGTTAGGGGGAATAAAACCACTGAATCAAACAATAACCACACTCCTGATGGAACATTTTTGTCCTGTAAATTTTTAATATTAATCGACCTGTTGAAGACAGTTTGGCTGGCCACTGTGCTCTGCTGACAGGACGGCTGGTTCTGAGGACATTAAATGCACGCTGCAAGTCAAAGTTAGTTTAATGGACTTGACACTTCAGAGGTGCTTATGCGCTACTGATGTCGTGCTTTTGATGTGGATTTCCAGTCTTGTCAACATAAGATTTTAGTCGGCAAAAGATCCACTGAGAATCCACCTGAGCCTGGCAGCTGGAGGCTGGACCCAGCAGGAAGTTATTTATATGAAGATATCACTCGCTCCACGTAAAACTCAGATGCACTCATACACTGATGTCTGTGGGTTGTTTAAAGGGACAGTTCACCTTAAAATCAAAAATGCATATTTTTCCTCTTACCTGCAGTGCTGTTTATCAGTCTGGATTGTTTTGGTGTGAGCTGCAGAGTGTTGGAGATATCAGCCCTCTCTCTAATATAATGGAACTAGATGGCACTCGGCTTGTGGAGCTCAAAGCTCCCAGGCTGATCTCATACACCATTTTTACTTTTTCCTACAAAAAGTAATGCACCAAAATTCATACATAGGCTGCAATCACATGACCGATGTGCTGACAGCAGTAAAGAAGGAAGTGGCCCCTGTAGGGAGGCAGGCTGGGATGGTGGATGGGTCATAAAACACAGGAACTGTAGGAACTTTAGAGTTATATCTTTTCCTAAACCTAGCTTAAACCTCACCTTCATAAATTTACATTAAGTACGCAACATCATTTGTGGGGCACTAGTTTGTCGAACATCATACAAACTGTTGTATGAGGAAGTAGAAAGAAGCGTGCATCTAATCATGGACTCATGCTCATGACAGCACAAGATGTAAACATTAATGGCATCCTTCTTGGCTGAGCTGTAATGTTTGTTAGCTCAGTGTTGCTACGTGGGTAGCAGTAGATGCAAGCTTCCTTTTGCACTGTGATACGGTTGGTGGGTGTAGTTTGCTAGAAAAGAAAATAGTTCCTACATGAATCTGGTCACAACAAGGTCTGTGGATTATCTTGAGTAACCAGGTCATGATTTCTAGAAAAAGACATTGCTGTTGAGTTTTTCAAAATGTATTCTTTGGTGCTTTGCGCACCAGAAGCCTGAGTGCCATCTAGTTCCATTATATTGGAGAGAAGGCAGACATCTCTAGAGCTGATATCTCCAACACTCGGCAACTCACACCAAAACAATCTAGATCTAATAAATAGCATGACAGGCAAGAGGAAAAATATGTGTTTCTGATGTTGGACTGTCCCTTTAAGGCTCTGAAGGAGTGTTTTAAATGGAAGCAAAGACAACTGACAGCTCCACATGTTGTGTGCGTGTTCATTTAGGTGCAGGTGAGGTTTGTGTGGATGTCTGAGTGAAGTGTCGATCATCTGTCTTACAGCCTACTTAAAAAAATGCGTGTCAGCAAATTCCTACTAGGGTTTGCCAGACCACAATGAGCGAAGTGAAATCAGAGCCCTGCATCGTCTAATCCAAATGTCACTCACTCCTCCTCAGCACCACATCTCTGCACGCTGCTGTGCATTCTCTTTGTGTTTGCCTCTCTCTGTGTCTGTCAAGTGTATACATGCTGTATACGTTTGTCTGCTGTAGCAACAGAGGACAGAAGGGCATCAGTCAAAGTCGACGGAAGGTGACAACTTTGTGCAGCGATCGGGTTCGGTCACACACACAGAGCATAAAGCCAAAGGGCTGTTAAGTGTCGGGCTCACCTTTCATAGTGTGAGGTACAAGGAGATTCTCCATCTGGACTGGGCTGACAAACTGAATTCTCCTGTGGTATTTCAGACACAGCTGAATACTCAGATGGCCTGTTAAACCCCTGCTGACTCTGTGCCCTGCTTTCATCTGTAACAGCTCCATGATATCATACAGATAAAATTGAAGACACCGATATGGACACCACGCTGGTTGTCCTGTCCCTCCCTTCTCACTTTGCTTTATTCTATTATTTCCTCTAGTTTTCTCCTTAATTTTAAAACCAAACCTCCTTTCCCTCCTTCTCTCACCACCACCCTGCTCCTGTATCTTTCCCCCTTCTCCACCTCTGTCTCATCTCCTTCCCCTTTCTCCCTTTGTCACTCCACCACGACTGTCACTAATTCATTCTGTCACTCATCACCTTATTCTCGCATGTCCTGGTTTCCTGCTCCATTTCTAGAGTGTCACCAGTGTAATACGAGAATGTCTCCGAGTTCTCTCCCTGCTCTCCAGCGACCTTGTTTTTAACCTTGTCCCCTCTCTGTCCTTCTCTTCCTTCTCTGTCTCTGTCTTTTTTTTCCATCTCTATTTCCTTTAACAGCCAAGATGGCAATGAGCAGCATCCTCAACGCTGATGACATCAAGAAAGCTCTAGATGCATTTGCAGGTAAAAGGAAAAATTGCAGGGTTTCACACTGTGTTTTGTCTCGAGTGGACCAAATGCAGGGTTTCTCACACATTCATTTATTTGATCTGCTGCCATGTTTTGATTCTCTATTTTTAGAGCCTGACCTTTTATACACATACATATATCCTTTATATAACCAGGTAAAAGACTCCTTAAGATTTTAAAACCTCTTTTTCAAGAGCGACCTGGCCAAAAGGGCTGCATAAACATTGCAAACATTGATGACCAAAAACATTATTTTCTCAATCCTTCTTGAGCCTATCCCAGCTGACACTGGGCGAGAGGCAGGGTACACCCTGGACAGGTCACCAGACTATCACAGGGCTGACACATAGAGACAGACAACCATTCACACTCACATTCACACCTACGGATAATTTAGAGTCACCAATTAACCTGTATGTCTTTGGACTGTGGGAGGAAGCTGGAGTACCCAGCCCTAACAGGATAAGTGGTTACAGAAAATGAATGAACTGACAAATGTGATACTGATTCAGACTTTCTCTTTTATTTTATATATACTAAATATATTTGCATGTATAGTGTAGACAGACGGGAATAGACGGAGCTCCATGACCCAGAACTGACAGCTCCTCTGGCAAACGCGTTCTCAATCTATAACAGTCACACTGTCAGAAGGCTGCTGTTTTACAATTAGATTTTTGCCTTTGGGCTTCATCACTCAGATGAACACAGGATGAGCAATTTTCAGCAACTTAAAGAAACTTTGTGTCATTGTAATTATGACATTGCAAAACCCTTTTAATGCACAACGTCAGTGTATTTATGGAACATTTATAGGTGCTTGTAAAGTACTGACATTTTGCCTCCTTGCTTGTGTGCGTGCAGTTGCTGACTCCTTTAACCATACGAAGTTTTTCGAGATGGTGGGTCTGAAGGCCAAGTCTGCTGACGACGTGAAGAAGGTTTTCACGGTGCTGGACGCCGACAACAGCGGCTTCATTGAGGAGGAGGAACTCAAGTGAGGCTAATATACACTCACATATAACCCCCAAAAGATGCAACAAATAATCTTGTTGCATATTAAACATTGTGTGACGTGTATCCTTTGTGCTTTTCTGTCCCCGGCTAGATTCGTCCTGAAGGGTTTCGCCAAAGATGGCAGGGACCTGACAGACAAGGAAACCAAAGAATTTTTAAAAGCAGGCGACAAGGATGGAGACGGCAAGATTGGAGTTGATGGTAAACATCAAATTCTATTAGTGGGGGTGCCGCAAGGTCACACAAACAATGGCACGCCAAACAAATGTCGAAAGAAAGTCACTTACACAAACACAAACAGGCAGACGGTCTCCAGTTCGCTGCAGTGAGATTTACCACACGTGTATTTATTGGTCATTTATTAAGACCACACTAAACTTTAATAGTGAGTGTTGGCTATCAGATTGGCAGTGTCGTAACAGCCATGACATCTTAGTCATTTTATGCCGTTGATTTGAATTTCTGCGCCAAAGCAGTAAAACCCAAGTATGTCACGTACCTTGGTGCAGTAAATGACATTACCGTTTCACTGACTGTCCTCATCTGTCAACATTAACCAAACCACAGAGCATGTCTAATTGTAAGCATCTAAATATGTTCAACAGACACACACTTGTAGACGGACAGATGCAAAAGGAACACAATGGCTGGTTTGCATGATTAGGCCTATTAAGGGACTGTTCAAAAATTATTGGGGCAGGGAGGAGTGTTGGACCTTATGTTTGCCCAAATCGAACATTACAAGAGGAATTAACAATTACTGAAATGATGGTAAACATAATAAGCGGCGCATCCTGTTTACCACAGCTGCTCTTTATTATTGAAGAGCTACTAAACACTTATCACCACTGTCACTGAGTGAAGATCGTTTTTGTTAAACCAGAAACAGCCCCAAAATTGCCTTTGCCAAATACACCAGACTCTATTTAAAAAAACAGCAATTTTAGAGTGTATAGAGGCAGCATGTTTTCACACCTAGCTGGGTAAATTAAGGGTTTATTTCAACCAAACCAGAGTTGGTGATTGTTGGAACAGTGGAACATTAAACTAAGATGGTTTTTCTGAGTTTTATTGTGTTTCTGTCAGCTTTGAATGAAGTGTGTTTTACAGTGATAAAATTACTATTTTTTGAAATGGAGTCTGGTGGGTATGTTGCTAGCGATTTTGGGGCGTTTTTTTGTCGAACACAAAGGGTCCCATTTTATAACCAAAATAGGGATGCTTTCCAAAATGTTGTCAGACACTTAGAATGATGATCTGAGCCTGTCAGTAGCAAAAACACTTTAGTGGATGCGCAATGAAGGTTGCTCTGTTGCCTATTAGCATTAAATTGCAGCCCGTTTCACTCAATACTGAACCAATTTCAAAAGTTGTTGTTTCCATTAATCTCTTAGACACAAAAATGTGGGAGGGTTTAGGCTGAAATATACCAAAGTTACCTTTTAAGAGTCCTAATATCTCCTCTGCATATGGCAAAACACACATTTATAATCAATGTTGGGTGCAATGCGTGACTGTAATCACAGCACATTTGTCTGTAATGAAGTAATGTAAGTTATAAATCAAGTAATTATAATGAAATAATCTTTATAATCTTTAATAATCTGCAGTATTATCATCAAACGTGCTGACAACAGAGATGTCATCTACTTTGCCCGTGAAGAGGCTGTCCTGCCTGAGGAGCAGGTTGTCTGACAAACAATTTGAGAGACACCTCTTCATGTGATATAACCGTGGCTTTAGTGATAAACATGTCAAATAAGCTGGACTGATTTACTATAAAGCCATGGTTTGGTGAGCGAGCGACCTGAGTGAGTTTGTCTGGCTCATTAAATACAGTTCATGTGCCATTTAAACATGTTTTTGTCCTTCTAAATCTGTCATCATCTAATGGTGTTAGACAGGACAGTTTCTTGTATTATTTTATTTAGGCCTACTGAGATATTATTCTGAGGTTAATAATATTTGTACGAGGCCGTATGAGGAAGGCCAGCCTCTTTTATATATTAATGCATTTTTATTTTGAGGCAGTCACAGCCTGCTACAGTGCTGTCTTCATTCTCTGGAGACTTGTTTGGCACTGATGTGTGGCCATATGTAGATTTTATGTGATATTGTTAACTTGCAATTAACTACGTGACGGTGCATCTCAGGCAATGCTGTGGGGCAATGTAACAAGTAGTTTTATTTATTTAACCAGTAAAAACCTGAGATTGAAAATCTCTTTTTCAAGAGTGTCCTTGCCAAGACAGGCAGCAGATGATGAACGGACTGCACTTGTATAGCGCCTTTCTAGCCTTCCGACCACTCAAGGTTCTTTTACACTACGTTAAATTAACCCATTCAAACACACAGGCTATGGGGCCACTGTAAGCATTCACATGCACTCGCATACCAATGGAACAGCCATTGAGAGCAATTTCTGAGCAGTTTCTGTATCCGACTGGTAGACGACCTGTTCTACCTCTGAGCCACAGCTGCTCAAACATAAAGTGACAGACAGACAGCATAGAAGAAAAAAAATGCAACTCCTAAACAGGCAATATAAAACACAAAATGAGATTATGACAAAGAAAAAGCCCAAAAGGACTTAAATATATGCTCTAAGTGAACCATAAAATGAGTAAAATAGGACGACTACAAATAAGTAAAAGGACCAAAATAGTGTAATGACTTACTTTCTACAGGGAGTAATTAAGTACAGCAGTATATCACTTTGTTTTTTATTTTTATATTTTTTTGAGTAACAACCCCAACACTATTATTAGCCCATGGTGCACATACTGTAGTAGGCATGTTTTTGACACAACTATTTGTAGTGATTTTTATACAGTAAATGAAAAATTAAATAAAAAATCAGGGTTAGGGGTATTGTGATATACTGGTATTAAAAGAAAATTTAATTCAGTGTGATTCCGGCCTGTGGCCCTTTGCCATGTGTCATCCCCTCTCTTGTATTGAGTGTAATTCATCTGCAACTTCAGACCACCATTTGCTCAGTTCAGATAGAAAAATGCTAACTCCGCCCCCTTTTGACCCCACCTTCATGCTGAACAATTTTTGTACAGTCCCTAACTACTAATTGTGCACACTGTACATTGCTTTTGACCATTTTTAAAAGCATAACATAACTTTTTAGTTTGATTTTGGGACCTAATAAGGTGTGGACATGTAATTAAAAACATTTTTACTGTGATGGATCTTTACATACAGAGTGAAAACAACTCCTGATGACTGCTGTTCTTCTCTTCCTCTCTTGCAGAGTTTGCCGCCCTGGTGAAAGAATAAACAGTCTAGCACCCTGAGATCACCTCCCAGCCACCGCTACATCCCGCTGGCCCCTCTCCCTCCCCAGCACCCACACCTCACCACCCCGCCCTGACTCCCAGCCCCACCAGACTGCAGCCGACTCCTGCTACACACACTCCTCTTCCTTAACTTTCCCCCACTGCTGTCTTCACTCAGTGCCATGCTGCACTGTAGGAAGTCCGCTGTGGTGTGCCACCCCCTCTCACACAAACACCTCCTCAAATGTCCCCACAGCTATATTCATCCTATTTATTTTATCCTTTTTATACAAACTGTTCTTGTTTCTGTTTATGTATAGATATAAAAACATGCCTGCAGGAATAAACCTCACATTTTAAAGCATAAAGTAGATATTTAAAGAAAATAGAGGTTATATGAGAAAGACCTTAATGTCCTTCTGTATTTCCGACTTTCTTATCTCTTCATGTTCTTAGTCAACCCTTCCTCTCACTTTCCGTCTTTCTTTCTCCCTTTTTTTTCTGATTTTCACTTCTCTCCGTCGACTTCACTCCTGGCACTCTTCCCTCCCTGCATTCGCTCCCCTCTCTCCCTCCCACGCCATCACCCCATCCATCTATCTATCTACCCATCCCTTTCTCCTCTGGTAATGAGCTGTTGTAAAACATACCAAAAGAAGAAAGAGGTCAAGCTGTGAAAGAATAAAATTAAATGAGAAAAAAAACAAAGCCTCGAGAACACTGACTCACTGAGACTCCTCTGTTAATTCCCTCCTTTGATGTGATGCTCTTATCTGATTCTACATACGGCTCTCCTTCTCTCCTGTCTTCCTCTGTTTCCTTGTCACTTTTATTAAGCAGTACGAGGGAAGCATATCTTGACAGCAACCTAATAATGTATAAAGGGGTGTACTTTAAGAAGGTCAAAATTATCCTACAGTGTCATTTGTTAGTATTCATTAGCACTGGCTGTGTCATTTAAAGGCTGGGCACACACTGCGAGATTTGAGCCTGTTTCTGACCCGAAATATGAACCATACGACTGATTTGAAGGTCGGACCGAATTTCAGCTTCATTGGGAGTCATTTGCCGTGAAGTACACAGAGTGGAGTGAGGACCAATCACGGCCCAATCAACTGCAACCGAGCGGCCATTGGATGGTCGGGTGCATTTTTGACATGACAGAACTTTTGGTCAGTTTTTGTTAGAGCCTTGGACAGTTGAAGCAGAGCCACAAGTTGATTCCCCAAAGTATATGCTATTTGTTTTTTCACTGTGCCATAATGAGGTGGCAAACAGTGTTAGAAAGCATCATGGCAACACAATACGTTAGATGGATGGACAATTTGAAAACCAGGTTGGTCGAGCTGTGACTTACGCATACGTTTCCTCCTTCTATTACGGTTGATATGAATGAGAGAAATGTTGACAGGAAATAGCTGCTGATCTTTAGCTGCCTGGTAATATTACAATAATATGCGATGCAATGCAGTACGATACAATACGACACAACATGATACGATATAGTGTGATACAATACGATATGATACCATACAATACGATACGATACAACATGGTGCCATACAAAATGGTACGATTAGATATGGTGCGATACAGTACGATACGATACAGTGTGATATGACACGATACCATATGATACAATACGATACAGTATGACATACTTTATTGTCCCCATACGGAAATTTGTCTTCAACTCCAGAGCTGCACAAGTATTGCTGCCTTACAATGATAGTCTAGGGGAAATGTAGCATACACCATAAAAACATTAAAACACATACAACACCTAACAGTATTGCACATCAGCCACTCATGTATTGCACATAACACCAGCACACAACAGAGCATCATCAGCAAAACACAAAACAACCCCTGAGCATCAAGTGATATTAACACATTTTTAAAACAGTTCAGTTTAAATTTGGGCATCCTGTATCGTCTGCCCGAAGGTGAAAGCTTGTACACAGCATGGAGAATGTGGGAAGAGTCAGATAGTATTCTTTGTGCTTGTCTTAGAGCAGACTGCTCATACAAGCACAAAGAATATGATCTGACTCTTCCCACATTCTCCACGCTATTTTTTGTTCTGATTAGCAAACAAACTTCTACCTGGGAAAAATGATGCATTATTGTGAACCACACTGGTGCAACATTACAGACCTCCACTAGTAAAAAAAACGTACCTGCCTCGGTGGTTTCAGACTCATCTTTATTGACAATTGTCAATAGCCAGAGCGGTCTACAGGTTCAGACAGGCAGTTATATATTTTACACGTACAATGTGAGCACATAAATCCTAAGCTTTGGCTTTACATTGCAGACAATTTACTCGTACAGTAGGAGTTGGAATTCAACAACATTTCTCCAACTACTGTAAAAAATATATCATCTGCATAGAAGTTTATTTGTTACCAGGGATATTGGAACAAAAAAATATGACCAGGCAGCTGACGATCAGAAGCTATTTCCTGCTGACACTGCTCTTGTCCATATTGGGCATGACAAGAGAAGGTGGAAACATCAAAAAAGCACATAAGCTGTCACCACAGCTGGGCCGATCTTGGAACCCATCAGCCTTCGTTTGATGATGATAAAGCCTCTGAGGGCGAAGGCCAGTATTTTGGGCTGATCTGGTGTAGCAGCAGATATCTGAATCAATACTTCCTCTTTTGTGTGCCGGTTATTTTGGTTAATCTCTATAAACAGATAGCTGCATATAAATGCAGATACATTTTTAAAAAGCAAATATAACTCGTTTTGTTTTCAGACGATAGTTGATGGGTTTCAAGTTGCATTTCAACCACTGCATTCCGCCTTTACACATAGACTGTTTACCTAGCATTCAAATGTGATTGGTCAATACCACTTGGATTACAAATGGAAACCAGAACACTTCTGATACCAAAATCTTGTTCTGTTGCCCTATAGAGATAACTGCTCGACCAATCTGCCCTCCGTATTTTCCATCCACATAAAGCATTATGTTGCCATTGTACTTTCAGACACTTGCCACTTCATGCAGACACCAGAAGAAGAAAACAGGCGCTGAATCGACTTGTGGCTTCGCTTCAACTGTGCAAGGCCAAAACTTCTGACATGTAAGAAATTTATCTGAACATCTGCTGGCTGCTCAGGAGCAGTTCAATCCATGATTGTTCTTCACTGCCCGCTGTACACTGCACGGCAAATGATGCTAGACAAAGCTGAATTTCAGTCCAACTCTAAAATGAATCATACGGCTCAAAAATCAGGTCAGAAACAGGCTCAAATCGTATCGCGTATGCTGAGCTTAAGTGGTGGCGGGAGGAAAAGAAACTGCACGCATTACAGATCACTGATGAGCATCTTCCTTTAGCCTGTTCTACATTATGAATGCAGCTTCACTCAAAGAGAAAAAAGGAGGCGGAGGCCACATTATTCCACTTGCCAAAGAGTCTTTATTCAGAAGTGTTGTGCTAGTTTAGCAGAGCCATGCTGTCAAGCCATTAGCAGAATTGGATTCACACTGAGGTTCAATTTAGGTTAAGTATCCCCAGCGGAGGACCCAAACAGGCGACGCGGGAATCCTGATCTTCTTTAGTAGGCCATTTTACTGCCTGAGCAAATAAACACAGATCTGAAGCTTAGAGGCTATCACTTAAAAGAAGAGCAGTTCAGTGGAGCTCAGAGAAGCTCAGTGCTGGTCCCAGCAGACAGCTGAGGTCAGTGTCATTCATAAGAAAACAACTACTGAAAGAGTTTTTCTTTTAAACTGAACTTTAACTTAGTTCTTTATTTAGAGAAATACAAAGTATCTAAAATCAAATAACCAGGAGCTTAAACTGATGATGTAATACCAATATTTTTTATTACTTAATAACTTACATTTTAATCCTGTTAAATGACATTATAGATCTGTATTATCATTATGCCATCAGTAAAAAAAAGCCACCTGCTGATAAAATGAAACACATTAGTATATGTAATTATAAAGACAGTATTAAATTATCCATGAATGCATTGCATTTTTTATCACATTTCTGGCTCAGGCTTTTTATTCTATTTTTACAAGATATTTCAGATCTGCCAGGGGTTACATTTCTTTTTTACAAGCCATTTTCCAAAGTAAATTAGTCATGCAATTAATATTTATTAATGGACTAAATTCAGTGGAGCATGTAGAGAAAAATGGTCAAAATGCTATACAATGGCAAACATAAAACATATGAAAAAAAAATTATGCATGCATCCCTGAGCTACAAATGACATTCATCTCTCAGCACTGATTCCTAACATCAACTGTCAGCCCAGTTGCCAGAAGAAAATGTTGGCATTGTCTGTTATATGTCTAATACGTTTCATATCAATGTTTCTAAAGTGATGTAGTACACGACCTGACTTTGTCATTGGGAGGTGGAGGAGATGGTGGATGGCTGTCAACAGGCAAGGTTCCTGCCAAGCTGCTGCCAACTGTTTAAGACCAACAAATAACAAAACCAATTTGTTTTGTGACTCCTCGCTGTTTTTCTAGTGTCTTTTTAGACCCAAACATAGGTGTTTTTTGGCAAAGCATCACTGTTTTTTTTTTCCAACATTTTTTAGACACAAAAATTGTTTGTTTTATAGCAACCTGTCACTGTTTTACTTTATTTAGGCATTAGGCAGGTGTATGTAGTGACCTGGTGCTCTTTTTCCAGGGTCTTTTTAGGCACAGATATTGGGTGTTTTATAGCAACCTGTCAGTGTTTTTCCAGCGCCTTTTAGGCACCAAAATTGGGTGTTTTATAGCAACCTGTCAATTTTCAGCGCCTTTTTAGGCATCAGTGCTGGGTGTTTTATAGCAACCAGCCACTGTTTTTCAAACAACTGTTTAGGCACCAAGCAGGTGTATAAAGTTACCTGATGCTGTTTTTCCAGTGTCTTTTTAGGCACAGAAATTCGGTGTTTTACAGCAACCTGATGGTGTCTAATAACCTGCTTTTAAGGCACCATACAGGTGTTTATAGCAACCTTGTTTCTTCAGTGTCTTTTCAGGCACAAAAATTGAGTGTTTTATAGCAACCTGCCACGTTTTTCAAGCATCTTTTTAAGCATCAGAATTTTTTTTTTTGTGACCCTGAGCTGTTTTTCCAGCATCTTTTAGGCTCCAAATTGGGTGTTTTATAATGAGCCAATATTGTATTTCCATTGTCTTTTTAGGCACCAAAGTTAGATTTTGTTGAGTGACTTGTCCCTGTTTTTCCAGCACCTTTTTAGGACTAGCAGTGGGTGTTTTTCCAGTGCCTTTTTAGGTGCCAAAGTTGAGTGTTTTATAACAAGCTTATGTTTTTCCAGCATCTTTCTAGACACCATATTGGATTTTTTTTGGTGACCTGTAACTGTTTTACAACCTGCTATTTTAGGCATCAAAATTTAAAATTTTATAGCAACCTGACCCTTTTTTCCAGCTCCTTTTAGGCACCTAATTGGGTGTTTTTCCAGTGTCTTTTTAATCACCAAAGTTGGATGTCTCTTAGAGACCTGTCACTGTTTTACAACCTGCTTTTCAGGCACCAAAACTGGATGTTGTTTAGCGACCTGTCACTGTTTTTTCAGGATCTTTTTTAGGCACCAAACTAAAACTGTTGCAGCTGTTTTTCAAGCATTTTTGAGCACCATAACTGATCTTTTTTAGCAACCCTTTGCTGTTTTTCCAGCGGGGACAGTGCCCCAAAAAGTGGTTGTTTTTACCAAGACAACGCTGCATTTCCAGTGCCACAAAAAGAGGGTATTTTAAGCCAAAGCATAATTTCCTGACTACACCCAAGTGATTTTTGTGGCAAGACCTGACCACACATTAGCTACAGCACTGTTGAAAGTAAAAGTTCAATGTATCTGCTACATATTAATGTATACATATAGCCCATCCATGGTTTGCAGAAACATACAATGCCAACATTTTTCCCGGTGACTGGACTGTAAGTTTACAATATATACACTTCATAGACAATAAGCAGTTATTTCCAAATGGACAATAATATACAGTAATAAGTCATTTACGTATCATCTGTTGTCAGAATTACAGTACCAAATAACATTTCAGAGAAATAATAAGGATTTGAAACCAGGTAAGATCAATGCACATGTACGTTTATGTTACATAAACACATTTGTATCACAGTGATTCATTTTTGCTATTTTACAAATCACAAAACCAAAGCCAATTATTAGAAAGTCAACCACAAAATTGTTGGTTTACCAAGATCTAAATAACATTTATCTACAGTCCTTGTGTGACCCCAAGAATTATATAACATTATTACTAATTTTTGTCCTCTTTTTCCAACTTTGTGTGCATCTATGCACAAGGACACTATGCCAAACGGGGCGTATGACAAACACCAGCTGATAACACCGCCTCTACTCAAGGTCTACTTACTGACTTTGGATTGTATATATTTATTTTCTGCTATTTCCAAGGTCAAGAATGAAACATCAACCTCAACAAAAGCGTTTGTTTCAGGGTGAAGATGTCCTCATCGATATAGATGTGGGGCCGATCTGTCATTGGTGGACGTGGGCCTCAGCTTAACTGTGGCAAATGGGTTGGTACCCCTTAAATAAAAAAAGAAGGGAGGGAAATAGATGTTGTAGGAGGAGAAAAACACAGAGACAGAGTGAAATAAAAACAACATCAAAGATAATATCTCTGAGCCTAACAGCGAAGGTTATAACAAGAGAAATGAGAACTGCGTTTCGCACTGTACAAGCATCATCTAGCAAACTGTTCACCTGAAGTGAGAGTGATAGTGGGGGTGATAGTCATGGGTTCCCAAATGGTTTTCAGTACTAAACTGCACTTCAAGCTCTAATGGAAGGAAAGCAATTCTGTGCCATTTAGATCACTGCCCTCATGTGTTGTTCTCTCATTTAATGGGTTCATGATATACTTCAAAAATATCATTAGTTTCTGCAGAAGAGAACATGAGTACCATTTAAACATTTTCACAACCTGAGAGAGACGCAGGTATATTCATCTTACCTCGGGAAGAGTTCTGGTTGTGATCCAGGTGGTTTTGATCTCTGTAGAAAAAAAATAAGAGAAAGGCACGGGTGAGTGAGGGCCAATCCAAACTGAAAACTGTGGACACATGCACTAATGGAGGCTTCAGCAGGCTCCGGCCCTTGACCCGTCGCCCTTCTGCTTTCAGTCGGTCCTCCCACAAAGCTGCTCATTGATGTGCTGTACCAGGCAGTCACACACACTCCAGAGTGTGTCCAGCTGACACACTCTGCTTAATCATAGTTTTACGATAAAGTAGAACAAGGGAGCAAGAAGAACAGAGACCACGCAGAGGCATCAAGAAAAATGCATTAGTGTAACAATAAAACACAAGTATATTAAATCTGCATTGATAATGACCAAATATTTGGATCACTTTGGGCTATTGTGAATTGAATATATGACTTATTGTCCTTAAAGGGATACTTCACCCCAAAAGTGATGATTTGTTTATCAATTACTCACCCTGTGTTACCTGAATTTGTGAAGAAAGCTTTTCTGGCATGCCTCCATAGTGAACAAAGAATCCAAAAACTAAGAAAATTCTTGATGAATTGAAGTCATAGGGGTCCAATTTCAACAAAATTCTATCACAACATCCATTTACAAACTCTCACAAACCTCGTTCAGTATAATCCAAGCCAGCTCAGTATTTCACAAACGGACAGTCAGAGAACTGAGTCGAAAGTAAAGTTATATATGCTCTCTTCAAAGCCAGACTCCATTGACAAAAACAGTACCTTTACCTCATTAAACACAGGAGCTGCTGATTGGCTGCCGCCTTAATTAGTTTGTTAGTTTGTGTTATTGTGTGAATTCGATGGTTTCTCAGATTCACCAAAGTCACACAATAACACAAACAAACTTCCAGACTCGACAGCAGTAGACCAGCAGCTTCTGTGTTCAGTGAGGTAAAATTACTGTTTTTGTCAATGGAGTCTGGCTTTGAGGAGACCTTAGATATGTTTACTTTCTTTTCAGTTACCTGTCAGAGAATGGTTGTCTGTTTAGGAGGTCCTGAGCATACGACTGGATAAATGAGACTTGGATTATACTGCACCAGTTTGTAAACTGCCTGTCGTGATATAGTTTTGCTGTTGTTAAACATGGACCCCTATGACTTCAATTCATCAAGATTTTTGTCTGTTTCCAGATCCTTTATTCACTGTGGAGGCACTGTGGAGATTTCAGCGTAACACATTCTGAGTAACTGATACACAAATGTTCATTTTGTTAGTGAAGTATTCCTTTAAATATACAAACCATTTTTGAAATATTGGTATAATGTGGTTTGCTTTAACATCAATCATTTTATAAAACAGAATGTCAGAGTTCAGGAAGGTTATATTACCTTGAGCTCTCTGCATGTCGCTGACAGAAACAGAAACACTAGTCAAACCACTTTGTGCTTGAGCAGCCTTGAAGAGAAAAGACAGACAGTATTCTCACACTGCAGCACCTTAAAGGTTATGCACCAGACCTATTTAGTCACAAGGACTTGAAATAGGTCTTCAGTCTAGTAGTCTTGAGTTACAGCATGCCAAAGACGGAGCACACACGCACACACATATGCACTCAAACTCCTCACACATACACCATCAGCAGCTGGAGCTTCCTCCCTGCATCCACCAGAAAGACGGGTGTGGAGCCATGGAGAACAGCACCTTGCCGCAGTGCCCCTGCTGGACAGACTGGTAAACACCATCAAAGATTTACATGCTGTGTCTCATGAGAGCTGTCCTATATCACCTTACTTTTAAATACTGACATCAAGGGACTGAAATGTTGTGTAATATACCAACAAAACAGCTAAAAGCAAACCCAGTGTTGCACAGTACCACTTTGTAATAAAGCTCTATTTTTGAATTGAATTGAATTTTAAGTTGTAATAAAATGACTTAATTCAGGGTTAATGAATCAGTTATTAATGCTCCATAGGTCAGTACAAAAGTGACCAATAGGAACAACTGTTAGGATGGCAGTCGGTACAACCCTAAACCATCTGCCCACTTATTTCTGGGACAAAATCCATATTGATTAAAAGGTTATTGACACTGCACCTGCCAGTTTGGTCTCACCCTAACTCGTCAAAAACTGTCAAACACAGATACGCAGAGCTACCCTTTGGCATCAGTATGAGATGCACCAGACAGCAGCAGTTTTTGACGCTTTGGGTTACTACCATAGTTTAAAGAGTGAGGAAATCTGCTATAGGGTAAATGGAAGGGGAGGTGGATGTGTCAGACAATCTCCAGTCTTTCACCTGGGAACCCGCTGTTCGTGTCCTGTGTGAAACCAAAAGTCAATCAAATTATTTTAATAACAGCGTAGTGTGCTAGTATGTGTGGCATACTATGCTATCCATCCATCAATCAATCCAGTTTTACTCGCTTGTTCGGAGCCGGGTCGCAGCGGCAGTGGGCCAAGCAAAGCACCACAGGCATCCCTCTCCCAAGCAGCACTTTCCAGCTCCTCCTGGGGCACCCCAAGGCATTCCCAGGCCAGATGAGATATGTAATCCCTCCAGCGTGTCCTGGGTCTGCCCCGGGACCTCCTACCAGTGGGACAGGCCTGGAACACCTCTAATGGGAGGCGCCCAAGAGGCATCCTGATCAGATGCCCGAAACATGACACCTGACACCTTGACAACTGACACCTTTTGACATGAAGGAGCAGCGGCTCTACTCCGAGCTCTCTCCGGATGTCCGAGCTCCTTACCCTATCCCTAAGGCTGAGCCCAGACACCATACGGAAGAAACTCATATCGGCCACTTGTGTCCACAATCTCATTCTTTGGTCACTACCCAGAGCTTGTGACCATAGATGAGGGTTGGGATATAGATGGTCCAGTAAATCAAAAGCTTTGCCTTTCAGCTCAGCTCTCTCTTCACCACGACGGTCTGGCGCAGCGTCCGCGTCACTGCAGATGCTGCACCAAACCACCGATCCATCTCACACTCCATTTTTATCTCACTCGTGAACAAGACCCTGAGATACATGAACTCCCTCGCTTGAGGCAGTAATTCACTCCCCACCCAGAGGGGGCAATCCATCAGTTTCCAGCAGAGAACCGTGGCCTCAGACTTGGAGGTGCTGACTCATCTGCAACTCCAACTCTACTATTACACTGGTAGCAAAGACCATGATGTTTTTTCTCTGAGCCTAACCCCATATCATTGCCAAATAGAAAGGAGAAACACCAACCACAAAAACTTTCCATAACCTGGTGACCCAAAAAGTTGTTCTTATTAATGGCTGATATAAAAGATTGATCAACCACAGATAAAGCCATTAAGTACAACTAATAGAGGCTTTATAAACGATGGCTTGTTAGAGGGTGGTCCCCAAGATGATTTTTTAAAAAGAAAAGAACAAGAAGAAAACACAATGAGCTCCCAGCAAACTATATTTTCATTTGAGCCCATTTGTAGATTTGTTTGAAAAAAACAATTGATATTATTTTGATAGAAAGGAAAAGAGAGAATTTATTGATAAATCAATCATCAGACAGACTGACTGAAAGCCATACCCTGTTTTCTGAATTAGACTCATGACTCCTATTGTCAGCAGTCCGTGCAGTTGGTCTCATCTCGTACTGTTTATCGAAAGATGGAGGTGGTGGAGGCGGAGGGGGCGGGGTTGCGCTGTAGCTGCTGCTTCCCGGTTGGTCGAGCAGGCTGCTCATGCTGCTAATGCTGCTGTTGCTTCTGAGAGAGGAGCCACTGAAATTACAAAAACTTTGATTGTTTTCATCATACAGTAACTGTTTTTGTCACTTGGCACCTGAGCTTACTTCAGTCTTGAGATGCTTACTGTCCCTCACACTTAAAGGAATTAGATTAAAACACAAAAAAATCAGAGCTAAATCATGTTTTCTTTTTTGAAACATATGAGAAATTGTGTCAAATTCATATGTTAAGCAGATTTGATCTATATTAGCACTCACATTTTAGGCATTTAGCTGTGACCTGTGTCCACAGTGACTGAGCAGAGTTTTAGTTTCAAACCTCTTACTGGTTTTCCTCACAGCAATGGGTCACCCAAATATCTTAAATAGTTCATG
This sequence comes from Cephalopholis sonnerati, assembly GCA_019142605.1. Lineage (NCBI taxonomy): Eukaryota > Metazoa > Chordata > Actinopteri > Perciformes > Serranidae > Cephalopholis > Cephalopholis sonnerati. The sequence continues at coordinate 28,791,865 of JAGQAX010000016.1, forward strand.
TTATTATTCCAGGCCTGAGCTTCACGCTGACCCTCTTTTAAAAGTTCTGGGCCCATAAAACAATAAGGACAGCCTGAGGGAGCTGCAAAATATATTCTGCAGCAGGTTTTAAAGTCAAGCACTAGGACCACATTCAAGGTTCAGACTTACTGTGATAGCCAATATACTCTACAAATCATATTTAATCAAAAAGCTCTCTGTAGTGTGTAGACTGAGGCTATTAAAGTAATAATTCAACAGTGAATGATATGCTTAGTCACTTTGGTAATTTCCTAAAGTCTATGCTAGTTGTCTGGCAACCTCACAGTGACAACAAGACTCCAGGAAATCCACTGAGCAGTACAGTACAGTTCAGTTCAGTACGCTTTTTTCCCCCATTTGTAATATGAAAAGTTGTGGATGGTACCAATGTAACGGTTCTGTATCGTCCCCATTTTTGGTCACAGATCTGGTACTAAAAGGTGGAGCTGTGAACACTGCAGTCTGATTGGTCAGTAGAGGACGGTCACTCTGCTCAGGGCTGAGTTGTGTCTGGTTTTGAGGCTCATGTAACCACTGTTCATACTGTGGAGAGTTTTATTAGTAAACTGTAACTATAAAATGAAAGGATGGTTTGCTGCCTCTCACAGCAGCTGGAGTCTGAGAAAAATATCTTAATTCACTGGGCCGACTGCCAGCAACGTTTAAGGTGGGCCGTTAACCTGTAATGTTACTCAATGCATGAGTTGACAGCGTGAATCCATCAGCACACCTTAAATTTAAATGTGATTTTAATTTCTTTGACCATTACTTTAGTTTTTATTGTCTCTCCTGAATGGCATTTGCTCTTCGTAATGAGTGAATCTTCAAGCATTTAAAATATATATTAATTTCGACCAGGTTATGTGAACAGCATGTATTCTAATCCTCACTCGGAGAAAAAAAAGTGACGTGGAGCGTTGTTCCTGTGGGCTCCGGCAACACTAAACCCCTGAGCTTGCCTGAGAAGGACTAAATGCACACTTCTGCTATTTTTAAATATCCCATGGAGAGAGACTCTCACTGCAGCCTGCTCTATTTTGTTCTGAGGCCTTGTTCTGTGGACGATAACTGAGGTGCAGACTGTTTAAGGAGGAAATACAGTGAGTGCTGGACGGAGCAGTGAGTGACAACAACCCCGCCCACATTTAAGGGTACTGTTTGCGGTGGAAACACTAGGGTCTAGGTACCATGTCTGAAGGGTTACTGTTGGTTCCAAAGGTACCATACTGAAAGTGTTTGGTGTAAACGGGGCTGTAGTGAGCTGTGGGCAGCTGGGAGGTGGATGTTGTTACCTATAGACAGAGCATGGCTGGCTGTTTCCTCCTGTTTCCAGTCTTTATACTAAGCTTGACAAACCTCCTGTTGGCTACAGCCCCATATTTACAGTATGGTGGACATAACTTGCATTCGAATGCTTGAAACCTTGTTTTTCACCAGGATGTCTGGCCCAGTAAGAGTCAGAAAATATGTGACAGTACATTAAATGTAAATTTTCTTTAACAGCCTGAACAACATGACATTCAACAGTCATACTTTCTGAATACATTTTATTGGAAGTTTACCCAGAGCTGCTTGTCTTTGGAGGATCGTCCACTGCTTCCACATAGGCGGCTGGAAACCATCCCTGACTGAAAACAGAAGAGTCAGAAAGTTAAGCTGACAGTTGCAGATAAGGTGTCTATGTCATGAAGAATGTTTAGAGAAATTAGCAACAACAAAAACACACAACTGAATGTGTGATATTCTGTCAAGCCTAGTGCTCATGTGTTTGTGTCCACTTCCTGTTTTATTTTGAAATGTGTTCTCATTGTGTTTAGTGTTTATTTTACTTCCTGAGTTTGCCCGCTTTTGTTGATTACCTCATGTGTTTCACCTGTGTCTTGTTCCACTCACCTGTGTGTAGTTAGTAATCAACACTTGTGTATTTAAGCCCAGTGTTTCCCTCATTCAGTTGCCAGATTGTCAATGTCTGGCCTAGTTTGATTCGTTGGTTTTTTTTTACTCTGCTTGGATTTATGGACTTTTCGTTCTGTGTGATTTCCCTGAATGGACTTCTCTTCCTTCATTGATTGCCTTCATGTGTTTGACCCCTGACCTCATAGGTAAGATTCGGATTGGATAAACTGTTCTTGGTGTTTTGTGTTTTCCTCTTCAACTGAGTCCCAGTTTCGCACTAGATTGTTACAGAATGGGGCTGTTGGTAGTTGTAGCCATGGCAATATCAGTCAGTCAGTCATCTCGTCAACATACATATTACTCAGCAATGATCACTGCATATCTGTATATAACAAAAATAACCAGGAAAATAATTTTAATTGTTGATTTATAGTTAAAGAAAAAGCATATAATCTTGTTATAGATACTGCTGACTGTTTTACAAGTAAAGAAAAAATAAACATGATGGGAATGACTTTGCCTTTTTCAAGGGCTATATATTAAATGGCACTCATTTGAATTTAAGGAGAGTTCTTCTCTGAACACAGACATATTTTCAAGGTGGCAATGACTTAAAGGGCCCATTCTCCACCCAATGTGTTGTTGAAAGGGCCCACTATCTCATGGGCCCCCCACCTCATAGATCACAGTGTAACTGCACTGCCTGCACTGTCTATATTTACGCCTCTGGTCCAGACTGAAATATCTCAACTATGGATTGCCGTGAGGTTATGTACAGATATTAATGTTCCCCAGACGATGAATCCCTCTGACTTTATTGATCCTCTAACTTTTCCTCAAGCAAATCCAATACTTACATGTATTATTTGTCTAGCGCTAATTAGCAAATGCTAGCATGCTAACATACTGTACTAAACTACGATGCTAAACATACAAAACATGATGATAAATATCAGCATGTTGTCATTGTAAGCATGTAAGCAAACTGATGTTAGCATTTAGCTCAAGGCACTGCTGTGATCAAGGGCAGCCTCACAGAGCTGCTAGTGTTACTGTAGACCACTGATACTCAACTTGAGGCCAAATCTGGCCCGCCAACCACTTTCTAATTCATGTTAAAGGTTAACTGCATAACACTGGGGATTTTTTTTGTATTTAGAATGTAAATCCAGGGCTAGAGTGCATAAAAAAACATCAAAAAAGAGTTGTTTATCAAATTTTAAAAAAGGCCAAGACCCTAATTTGCTCAAATCCTGGTAACACCCCTGCGTACACATGCCCTGAGGTCGCTGCAACTTGATTTGCTTCTTGCCAAAGATGAGTGAGGACAGCAAATGTTAAAAGGTTGAAAACAGGCAATTCAGTTATCATATATAGTGATACATATTATTATTGTTTGTTTATTAATTGGCCCCTGGCCTTCTTTAATTTTGCAAAAGTGACCCCAGGCAGAATAAATTGAGTTTGCCTTGGACTCTCAGCCTTGTCTCATTTATGTTTGTTCTGTCAGCCTTTAATATGTTTTTCTCCTTTTATTTTATTTCTGTTTATTTCCTCACGCTGTTTTATTTTATTTATTCATTACAAATTGTTGCTACTATCTGTTTTTCTCAGTGGTTTATTTATCCTCAGGAAAAGGGGACTTGTGTCTGGAACATTAAATGTAAAAGGTGTTTGTCCGTAGACCCACTGAATGATATCAGTGTGAGTACAGCAGCACAACAAGTAGGCTACTACATTTTGTATTTGAGCAACAGAGACATTTACAATGGGTCAAAACAGACAGCGAGTCGGACACTCACTAGGGAACATATCTCACCGTGAACTGCTATCAGTGCGTCCGTACAGCCAGCCGTTCCTGGACTGTTGAACCAGCACAGTGATCATCTCTCCCCTGCTGAAGGCCAGCAGGGTGGGGTTGGAGCCACCAGGCTGGTGGGCCACCCGTGCTCTCATGGATCTTCCTCCTGTAGAGTGAGAAATGCTTCCCTGGGGAGACGGGGCTGGCGAGATGACAAATAAAACAGTTAAGTGCAGAGAAGACAGTTTGTTAGATGATAAACCAGCTTAGATTGCAGAGAATGATCTCTTGTGAAATGATTAATTAAAAAATATAAGCGGCTATGATTTATTTCTTTAATTATGGCCCTGGAATATATAACTCAGAGGGTTAGCAGACTGCTAAATATCTTACTCTATGCATAATTATTTTTGCTTGGGTGGCAGGGGATGCAAGTCACTGAATTACACCAAAGAGGGTGGCATTGTTTTTCTGTCGAGTGCATGTGGGCCATCAAGCCTGCTGTGTGCAACGTTTCAGAAGTGCAAGAGAGGAATATAAGTAGAAATCCTATTTAATATTCTGGAGATTGTTTATTATCTGTTTTTGATACATCGTTACTTTATCTATTTTTACTCTAGATAAGCATGCCAAGTAATTATACTGACTTCTGCACAGAAATGTACAAATGAGGAGGTATGAGAGTGTGTGATGTGCAAAAATTATGAAGAGAGAGAGAGAAACAGAGATAAAAGGCTTAAAGAGTGATAAAGCTGGTGGTGGAGTGAAGGCAAAATGAGGACTGATGTGCAGGCGGAGGCATTATGGGCTGCAAATGATGAATATCACAGAAATACTTTTGGGGAAAACATAACATGAAATATGTGGAGCCTAGACAGTAATTATGATATGTATGGGAGGGAGACATCCCCCAATATTAAGATGGCCTCAGAATACCCCTCCATATTCTGATAGAGGTATGAAGAAAAGAAAAACAGTATGCAACGACAGGCTATACTGTATTCTGTATACTGTAGTCATTAGTAAATGTAATCAGAATCATAAATTAACTTAACAAATTGCCATTATTATTATTTCAGTCAGGACCACCTTAGCCAAAGAAAACTTTATTTCCATTTGCAGTATTATATTTGGCGGTATGGCTCTGTTCTGGGGCCTCTCTGTCTTTCCTGGGCCTACGTAGAAAGCCTAAGGCAGAGAGAGCACACCTCCCTGCCCTTCCATGTGCCTACGTAGAAAGCCTGAGGCAGAGAGAGCATACCTCTCTGCCCTTCCATGTGCCCACGTGGAAAGCCTAAGGCAGGGAGAGCACACCTCCCTGCCCCTCTATGTGCCTGCGTGGAAAGCCTGAGGCCGAGAGAACACACCTCCCTGCCCTTCCATGTGCCCACGTGGAAAGCCTAAGGCAGGGAGAGCACACCTCCCTGCCCCTCTATGTGCCTGCGTGGAAAGCCTGAGGCCGAGAGAACACACCTCCCTGCCCTTCCATGTGCCTATGTAGAAAGCCTGAGGCCGAGAGAACACACCTCCCTGCCCTTCCATGTGCCTATGTAGAAAGCCTAAGGCCGGGAGAGCACACCTCCCTGCCCTTCCATGTGCCTACGTGGATAGCCTAAGGCAGGGAGAGCAGCAGCAGAGACCCCCCGGGAACAGAGTAGAGCAGAATCAATGACAAACAGAAATGACATTGATAAGTCAGACATTTTCTTCACTGATTCTCGGTCAAACGTCTCTGAAGGCTTCTGACGGATGGAGAAAACTCAGAAAATCAAACCTGTTCCGAAAACTTGATGGACAAAAATTTTGGAGTCTGTGTGCAAACGTGATTGACAGAACATGAGGTCATATTTATTTTTAGAAGTGTGACAGTTTCAGACGAAAAAAAAAAAAACCAGACTCTGTGCAAAGGCCTTTAGAGTGTCATAGTTTGACATGTGAGGCCACGGACCATGTGTTGGTTTTTGACGGGGCCTCCTACCAGTGGGACGTGCCTGGAACACCTCTAACAGTGGCACTCCTAGTGTTAAAACAAAACCTACACCCTTGCAGTTAAGTAATACCTTAACTTGAAATAAATACAGGGTTTTGGAATTAAGCGCTCACCTCTTGATGGTATGTTGCCGAGGGGCAGCTCCTCTCTGCCCTTCCTCATCTCCTCCTTCATCGCCATCTGTACAACCAACACATTACACGCATAGGTACAACAATTTGACATGCAGTTATCTTTAATATTATATCTTGTAAACACCAGAGGGTACTGCGGCAAAATTCATATCTGTACAAACAATAAAGAAAAGCCTCGGGTGTGTTTTATATACAGTACGTTATAGTGTTTATAATGTGTGACTGCAGACGCACAGCTAAAGTCTAAAGCAGCTCACAGGCTTCTCTCTGTTTAAAGCAAAGGATAAATCCCATGTCCAACCAAAACAAACACAGAATCCATGTTAATCCTCCGATTGTTATTACAGTAGGATGTGGGATCTGTGGGGTTCGTTGGCACGTCACCTTCCAGTGAGGAACAGACTGAAACTGACAGGGTTTATCTCAGGGGCGTCTGTTGTTTACTTGAATAGTAATTTGCAGCCTGCATACAAAGAACCATATGGCTTCAGTTTGTGAATTATCCATTGTGTTTTAATCCAACTGTCTTGACATGTAGAGCCGTGCTGAGGACTGAGATGATATAGAAGGTTCAGATTTGGATTAAAGTTTGGACAGGAAAATATTTACAGCCTTATCACAATCACTTATTAATTTCTTTTTTGTGAGAAAGTCTGTAATCTCCCTCCTTTTATTTCAGATGTATCTTTAGAAAGCTCCCCCTAACAGCATACTGATGGTTTCAAATTAAATCGGGCTCCGACCAGCAGAGGGCACCATGGTAACAAAAATATTAACACAAGGATTCACAGTGAACCAGGGTTACCAATGTCTTGTTGCAGACAACACCCCATCACAATTTGTTTTCATATAATATTTGTTTTATGAATTCAGACACTAGGTTTTGACAGGTTCAAATGCTGTTATCTATTTCACAAGATATGAGACCAAACAGATCTTACAGAGCTCCCCTCATTTCATTCCCCTCAGACAGCATTAAAACTCAGTCCAGCAGCACATTCTTGGAGTTTCCAAAGATTCAAATGCAACACCGCCCCGGCCTGGCTTGAATTATTCAGTAAACACGACTGATTTCTTTCAACTCACAGAGTTGTCTGCAGAAGTGGGTCGTCTGGCCTCCGGTCCTCTGGTGGCGTCCGCCTCCTCCGTCCAGGCTGCAGCTCTCTGCTGGAGAGAACCTCCTGTCTGTCACACACACACACACACACACACACACACACACACACACACACACACACACACACACACACACACACAGAAGTCAGAAATATTGATTATAAATGTTCAGAGAAGTTGTTGTGTGCTATTTTAGAAGTTACCGGACTAACTCAGTGCAGTACCCCCACCTGGATTCGAGTTTCTGAAGACAGGTGTCTGACTGATGGACATCAAAACCAAAGCTGACATTCCTGCACTTTCCCATGAAGAGTGAGACATTTCATTTTTTGGTTTATGTATGATCTCTGAACAAGTGGGCACTTCTCGCAAAAAAACGTAGGTGTCATTTTTTGCTGGCATATGATTTTTTTTTTTTTTTTTTTTTTTAAGTATTATCATATTTTGTTCAGGTTTCCTGGTTCAAACCCGGGATGAGGGGGGTTGAACCCTTGCGTGGGGGAGCCCTTCTGTGTGGAGTTTGCATGTTCTCCCTGTGTCAGCGTGGGTTTTCTCCGGGTACTCCGGCTTCCTCCCACAGTCCAAAGACATGCAGGTTAATTGGTGACTCTAAATTGTGAATGTGAGTGTGAATGGTTGTCTGTCTCTATGTGTCAGCCCTGTGATAGTCTGGTGACCTGTCCAGGGTGTACCCCCCCTCTGGCCCAGTGTCAGCTGGGATAGGCTCCAGCACCCCGGTGACCCCCAACAGGATAAGCAGTTAACCATACATGGTCACATTCACATCTACGGCCAGAGTCACCAATTAATCTAACCTGCATGTCTTTGGACTGTGGGAGGAAGCCAGAGTATCCGGAGAAAACCCCAATCACATGGGGAGAACATGCAAACTCCGCACAGAAGGGCTCCCCCAGCCAGGGTTCAAACCAGGAACCCTCTTGCTGTGAGGTGACAATGCTAACCACTACTCCACTATGCCACCAATAAAATGAAATAAAATAAACCTAAATATCCAAACTTTTTTTTTTCCTTCTGGGTCTCAGGAGGATATGATCATATTTTACAAAGTAGTCTGAGCTGCTTTTTTTTAAGTAGCTTTAGTTCCCCCATGGGTAGCTTTGCTGAAGATCAGCTTCTTCCAGTGTGAAGTAATTGGTAGCTTTCACAGCAACCAACAGCCTGATGCACAGTGAGGCACAGTAGAGTGGTCTGCACGCCTCTCTTCAGGTAGGGGCAGTAAAAGATGTTATCTGGTCATATCTACCTGAATGAGTCTTGTGTTTACAATGTTATCTCCAGTTGATTTTTTAAATTCATTGAGTTAGTGTAAGTAGCAGTTAAGTATTAAATATTTTGGCCCTCTGGTTGCTATTTAGCCTGTTAGACATGTCAGGCCAGTCCTCAGAGCGCTTTGGGACAGCCTCATTATGAAAAATATGGTTTACTGCATGAAAAGTCTTTAATTTTGTCAGCAGAGTGGTGTTGTAAGAAGAGAGCAGGGAGTCCATAGTCCAAACTGTTGACTGTTAGTGTGGTTTCAGCCCTGCTGGAGAAACTAAGGGTTTATCTGAAGCTGCTGTTCTGTGTTGACCCTCGTCATTATATAGGAGGGGACTCACATAATCATTACACATTATTGTGAATTCTCTTTAGAGGGCCTTCCTGTCATTGTCTTCTTAACATCCATTGCAGTGAGTTGTAAGACAAACCCGACCCATTTGGCACCTGTAAACAAACCACAGAATAGTGAAATGCTTTTTCAAGTACCTTATTCATGAGGTGGGCGATGGATTGTATCAAGCCGCAGTGTTTCTCAGACAGGAAGCGGTATCGTCTCTCCTCCTCCTTCAGAGCTTCGCTGTGGCTCTCCCTGAGGAACTGCAAGTACTCACTACAATCCTGAGGAAACATAATTACCAGTACATATATATCTATACTGTGCAAGGACACACTGGAATACACTGGGGCTGAATTTTTGCTCAAACCTGATTGGCTCCTCTCCGCAGCTGTCTCTCCAGAGCCGTTGCTTGTGTGTGGACTTCCATCTCATAGTGCTTCCTGCTGCCCTGTATGAGAGAGAATGAAAATGAAGACCTATTCATTTTAATGACTTAATGAGTGATATCAGTGTGTTAATTTATCAGATAACTCACTCCAGGGCCACACAGAGCCCCCTGGGTTCATGGGTATTAATTCTATTTTTTATTCCAGGTAATTATTATGAGTCATTCAGTAAGAGTCCCCTTTGACCTTGCTGAAGCACCCCTGTTTCGGCCCTCACTCACTGATATGTAATCTCTGTCCAGTCTAATGTTGTTATCCATCTCCTGAAGGACCTCCACACTGAACCAGCGGAACTGGAGAGACACAAAATATGAAACACTTGAGAAAAAGGAGCACGCAATACAAGATGTGACTGATTATTGCTGATGTGACTTACTACTCCCTCCAGCTCGGCGTTGAGTCTTCTTTGGTTCTCGGAGATCTGAATCAGGACATCACCTATAAGACAATTGCATCACATGTTATATTTTATTTAATATTTAAGTTATGTTGTTAGGTTTTCAATGTAGCGAGTCCTCGAGACCCACAGGTGGTCATTTGAGTTGATCCCCAGAATGAGGAAGAAAGGTGATTTAAGTGACTTTGAACGTGCCATGGTTGATGGTGTCAGACGGGCTGGTCTGTCCGAAACTGCTGATCTACTAGGATTTTCACACACAACCATCTCTAGGGTTTACAGAGGATGGTCCCAAACAGAGAAATTCTCTCTGGGTGAAAATGCCTTGTTGATGTCAGAGGTCAGAGGAGAATGGCCAGACTGGTTCAAGATGATAGAAAGGCAACAGTAACTCAAATAACCACTGGTTACAACCAAGGTCTGCAGAAGACCATCTCTGAACCAACAACACGTCCAACCTTGAAGCAGATGGGCTACAGCAGCAGAAGACCACACCAGGTGCCACTCCTGTCAGCTAACAACAGGAAACGGAGGCTACAATTCACACAGGCTCACCAAAACTGGACAATAGAAGATTGGAAAAACGTTGCCTGGTCCGATGAGTCTGGATTTCTGCTGCCACATTCAGATGGTAGGGTCAGAATTTGGTGTAAACAACATGAAAGCATGGATCCATCCTGCCTTGTATCAACGGTTCAGGCTGCTGGTGGTGGTGTAATGGTGTGGGGGAGATTTTCTTAGTACCAACTGAGCATGGTTTAAACACCACAGCCTACCTGAGTATTGTTGCTGACCGTGTCCATCCCTTTATGACCACAGTGTACCCATCTTCTGATGGCTACTTCCAGCAGGATAACGCACCATGTCACAAAGCTCAAATCATCTCAAACTGGTTTCTTGAACATGACAATGAGTTCACTGTACTCCAATGGCCTCCACAGTCACCAGATCTCAGTCCAATAGAGCACCTTTGGGATGTGGTGGAACGGGAGATTCTCATCATGGAATCATGGATGTGCAGCCGACAAATCTGCAGCAACTGTGTGATGTCATCATGTCAATATGGAATAAAATCTCTGAGGAATGTTTCCAGCACCTTGTTGAATCTATGACACCAAGAATTAAGGCAGCTCTGAAGGCAAAAGGGGTCCAACATGGTACTAGCAAGGTGTACCTAATAAAGTGGTCAGTGAGTGTATACTGAAAATCTATCTGATCATTAAACAACCGAATACAATGCTTATAGACCTACATAAGAGGCAACCTGAGGCTATAGGGAGCTGTAGGCTGCACCCTTTGGGCTCTGGGTGTGTGAACCTCAGCCAATAACAGCGCACGCAGGTGAGCTCGGGACTTAATTAAAAGGTAGCGACATACAGCAGCACACCTCCAACAGGAAGCTATGACAGTCGTGGAAAAACACAAATATAGTGACATGAAACGTCAACAAAGCTCGCTCCACAACGAGTGGGAATGTGGAGTTTGCTTTCACTTTCACTGGCGAGCACTGACGAAGAGGATGGGGATGAAGAGGTTCGCGGAGTTGGTCTCTGTTGCACAGGTAAGTGCCAACACACCGGGGGTTGGCTTAGTTTGTTAAGGAAAGTATCGCTCTCCATAACAACAAATGTAATGTTCCTTGTACTGTATACAAGCAGTGTAGGGAGGAGGGGACTATTTTAATGTTGTGTTTACAAACTAGACAATTTCTACATATCAGCGCACTACTTTTTGTGTAGACTATGTTTACTTGATAAATCACTGCGCTGTATTTCCTATGGGGACTTAAAGGTCCACTGTGTAAGATTTAGCAGACTTTAGTGGTGTCTAGTGATGAGGACTGATGATTGCAACTGTTTGAAACTTCTTGTTAGGGTGCTTTCAGACCTAGAGTTGTCTTGCTTTGGTCTGAATCAGGGACTAATTTTGTTAATAAGTTGTATAATTACCTAGAGTTGGTTTGTGTTCTCACAGCAGCATTTACAAGCAGACCAGATCAAATGCCTTGTGTGCGAAAGCTGCTTTTGATTGGTCACAATTTCCATGTGGGAAAAATCCAGGAAGTAAACAAAACATTGAAAAAGATAAATGTGACACTTTCTAATGTCACAATGGAGGGACAACTACGCAGGTTGATTTTAGCGCTGCTCATCGTGGACTATATTGCTGATATTGTTCATTTGAGTCAAAGCATACAGTTTGAAAACGAGGCGCGGCTCCAACTAGAAAACAATGTTTTGATGCATTGGATGTGCTGAATGTGCATATTGAGGCAGTACAGGAGGAGGCGCACATTAATAATCCTCCAGGACTGTAACATGCTCATGTTTAACCCAAACAATGTGTCATGTGACTGCAGTTGGTTCAGATCCAGGTCGGAACACGTTCTCATCACAAAAGAACCGCACCAGAGTTTGTTTGTAACTGGACTGAGACCACCTCTTCAAGAAGGTCTCAGTCCAGTTGCTTTGGTGTTCACACCTCCCCCCAAAAACGCACCTATGGAGCAAATCAACTTGAGTTTGATTGAACCAAACCAGTTCGTTTATAACCTAACATTAGCTTTTTACTTCTTGTAATTTGCATTTACAAACAAAATAAGTAAGTATCATAAACTTTTCTTTGCCACAGAGCTTATTTTCTGCAATAATCTGGAATCCAGTGGAAAAATCCCGTTGGGTTTTTGACGGGGGAACCACGGCGATGCTAACGTAAGTGTCGGCCTACAGTAAAATGTCATCTCTGCAGCAAACCATGGGCCTACTGTAGAAATAAAAACAAATTATAGGAGTTTCTTCCTTAATTTCATTACATATATTATTCATTTTGTGTGTCTTTGGCCTGCTTGATCCATGCAAATAGCAACACAGAGGTGGGATATTTCATTAATGGATACAGACTGACTGCCAGAGTCCAGACTTGTGCAGAGGTGTTTCACACAGGTGCATTAGAGCTATCATTCTGTCATCTGTGAATAGCTGTTTTCCTGCAGTTAATCCAACAGTGTTTTGGGTCCTCCTGTAAGATCTGGGTTAACTGTTTTTTTAAAAGGGTGTAAAAAATGTGTGAAACCAATATTAGATAAACATTTATCAGGGGAGGCCATGGCGATGAAAGCCCTCATTAAAATCTGCCAAGAGACTAAATTCCTGGCAAGAAAATCAGAGTTATTGGATGATCAGCGCTGCAGATGTTGGCCAGAGCATTAGTTCAGTGTCCTTTTGACTATGCTGGCACCGCCTGGTTTAACAGTACACCACAGAACATTAAAAAATAAACCCCACACTGGCCAAAACAAGTTAATCAGGGTTGTGTTAAAGTTACCTCACTTTACCCATCTTGATTCAGCACATTTTCTCCAACTTAATGCGCTTCCTGTCAATGAAAGAGTCATCTTGGTATCTTTCCAACTACTTTAACTGCTTCAGAGACAATCACAACTATTCAACAAGATGCAGCCCAACAGATTTTGTTCTTTTTAGATTTAAAAGGCGAAAAAAAACCCTGAATGTAATAGACCTCCAGTATCTCTGAAACTGATTGAAGCAGAGAGAAAGAAATGAAGAAATGGTGAGCAAATAGTCTCTCATAACAGGACCTTGCAGAAATTAATACAGTGTTGTCCTTTTATGTCTTCTTTATTTCTGTATGTAATGATATGGATATTTTATTTGTGCCTGTCAGTCTTGCCACAACAGGCATCTTGTTCCCCCCTGAGAGGATCACAATGGAAATGAGCCCCGCGGCTTTCCTGTGTAATTTAATCCTCGACTGTTGATGTTTGTGATAAATGTCTTCAGGTGAAGCAGTTTTATGTGTATTGTATGATTGTCAAATCTATTTTTGATAAAGTGTCAACACATTTGTAATAGGAGACTCCTGCTGTGTTTAGAAAGTGATGATGAAGATTAAGTGAATCCCAGTTTTATTAAGTGTGTCTTAGCAGTGGAGAAAAAATTATATTTTCACAATGGCCTTCAGTTAAAGAAGCATTTCACTGCTAGGGAGTTAGCCTTTTAGTACAACTAGGATGTGTTTACAGTAGTAATTTTTAAACTGGTGCTTCATGACCAGAGAAAAAGGATACTTTTACTCAAGAGGGAAAAAACCTACAACTACCAGAATGCACTGCACTGCACCAGAACAGTAAACCCTACCACTGGTGGGTGATGTAATGCGGAACTATCCATTTGAAACAGCGGCGGCTGGCTGGTGTCAAACAATGATGTATTACAGTTAAACAGTAAGCTAAAACATGTTAGTGAAAACATTTGGTTCAGTTCAGTTCGGTTTTTTTCTGTTTCCACTGTGAAAAGTTGTGGATGGTACCAATGGAACCGTTCCGTACCGTCCCCATTTTTGGTCCCCCCTCTGTTTGGGTACCTAGCACACAGATCTGGTACTAAAAGGTGGAGCTGTGAACACTGCAGTCTGTTGATTGGTCAGTAGAGGACGGTCACTCTGCTCAGGACTGAGTTGTGTCTGGTAACCACTGTTCATACTGTGGAGAGTTTTATTAGCAAACTGTAACTATAAAATGAAAGGATGTTTTGCTGACTCTCACAGCAGCTGGAGTCTGAGAAAAAATCACTTCATTCACTGGGCAGACTGCTGGCAACTTTTAAGGTGGAACATGTAAATGAACTTGTAATGTTACTCAATGCATGAGTTGACGACGTTAATCCATCAACACACCTTAAATGACACTGTGACAACTTTGACCATCACTTTAGTTTTTATATGACTTACACTTTTAGTAATGAGTGGATCTGCAAGAATTTCTGTTTATTAATTTCGACCATGTTATGTGAACTGCATGGAGTCTAATCCTCACATGGAGAATAAAAAGCGTTGTGGAGCGTTGTTCCTGTGGGCTACACCAACACTAAACCCCTGAGCTTGCCTGAGAAGGACTAAATGCACAAACCCGCTATTTTTAAATATCCCATGGAGAGAGACTCTCACTGCAGCCTGTTCTATTTTGCTCTGAAAATGTCAGCGTGCAGCCTCGTTCTGTGGACGATCAACGAGGTGCAGACTTCCATCTGAGAGTGAGTGAAGACAACAGCCCCGCCGACATGAAAGAGTACTGTTTGCAGTGGAAACGCTAAGCGGACCTAGAGTCTAGGTACCATGGCTGAAGGGTTACTTTTGGATCCAAAGGGACCATACGGAAGGTTTTTGGTGGAAACGAGTCTTAAAATATGTTCAGAATAACATTTTAGGCAAGACATAGGCAGTGCAGTGACGCTTTTGATCAGCACTGCCGAGTTTTACTGTTTAAATGGATTTTGGTCTGAGTTCAAAATGAGCAAAGAACCTTTTAAAGGCCAACTGCTGTCTTCAACCTTTATTAAAACTGTGCTTAGATGTAGGTCTGTTCACACTGAGGGGCAGGAGAGGGACCGAAACATCTGATATAAGCTTGAAACCAAACACGATGCAGTTTGAATTTTAAGTTTTCACATGTCACAACATCGTGTCCTGAAGAATATCTGCTGAACTTTGTTTAGTCTGACTTGTCTCTCTCCCTGAAATGCACGCTGGGATTCATCCGCTCACTGAAGAAACTTAACAGTAAGAGTAGACTTTTAATCCAGTTTGGACATTATCTTCAGCTCCAGCCACTAAACCTAACATGACTCCCCTTTAGAGTGGCTGGGTTAAGTGAGCAGAGCACGGCCGGCTGCCTGTCATCGTCTATTATTCATGGTGCCTGCTGGCATCTGATACCTACTCTGCCAACACTTCTTGGCTGGAACTCACAGAAACAGACTCACAGTCTCAAACACACAGTGTTGAAATCTAACTTTGAACTGTTGTCATAAATCTAATAAGAGAGTTCTGACATGTTTTTGACTTGTTTTTTAGTCTTTAAAAGCACTGATACTGCAAAATCCATAGATTCAATAACTTATTACTGTATGTTTCAGGCTCTTACATATCAAAGAGTATGCTAATCACACACACACATACACACTGCACATGCATTGGTTCTCAGTAATAGTGAAAGGAGTAACAAAGCACCGCCAGAGGGTAAACTTTGGTCTCCATGACACAGAGGAACACTGTTTGATTAGCTTAATAAATGGCCATAAACATATCAAAGACCAAGCGCTCACATCCTGGATTGCAGGTACAGAAATACCTCCTTTGTGTTTCCACTCAGTAATCACTGGATTGCGTAAGAGCCTGTATTCACTCTTACCTAAGGAGCGTGAGGAAATGGTGTGCAGAGCCTTCTCTCCAATCTTTGAAAGTGCAATGAAGTAGGCCTCACTCGTTACAGTCAGAGCTGAAACACACACGAACACAACAGTCATTTGAAATGCAAATTTCATTGGCAAAATTTATTTCTCTGGCATAAAACTACAAAAGCAGGTAAACAGTCATTTATTATAGTAAAGAAAATAATTTAATAAATCAAATTTCCATACACACAAATATCTCTCTGCATTTTTTAGAAACAGGGCTGAACCTAATGATTTATTTATTATCGATAAATCTAAAAACTAATCTAACGATACATTTATAGATTTCTCTAAACATTATTTTTTATTTACCTTTTCAATTTATTTTATTACTCAATTATTCATAACATTAATTTACCAAAATTGAATATCAGAAACTTGTCTTATTAATATTTAATTTTATATTATTTTTTTTTTGCCCTGTTTTTAATTTAATTTAATTTAATTTAATTTAATTTAATTAATTTAATTATTTTTTCTTTTGCTGTGAGCTGTGTGTGATTGCTGTGACACAGTCATTACTTAAATCACTGCATGTCATTGCACTGCAGTAATATACTATATAAATTATATTACTGTTAAATGTGTGTTTGCATCAATGTGGCGCAGGGAAAATAAGTCAAACAATACACAGACTGTAAAGACAAGCTGCAGTGTTAGTTTAAGCCATTTTCTCACTTGTTCAGTGCCATTGAAGTAAACAGAAAATATAAAAAGGCTGAATAACAATCTTAGATGATGCATCGCTGAACGTTATGTTAGCAGCTGTGCAGAAATGACTTGGATGGGGACAAAAAGTAAACAGGTGGTCCCTTGACAAAGTGCTGCATGCAGCAGTTATACTGCTGTGACACGGCATTCCCAATTTGTGGGTGACGTTTTTCAGCTGCAGCTTTTTCTCCAGAGTTCATGCTTTGACAGGGCACAGATTACGTTCTGTAAATCGACTTGTTTCTGTTATCAATGACCTCAGTGAATTACCCCAGCCCTGTTTAGAAATATGCTTCACTGTGATTTTATGTTGTTTATTAGTCTATGTTTTCTTGACCAGCAATAACCCCAAAGTTCCTCCTTACTCTCTTTGCTATCACTGTGACCAATCAGTATCAGTTTTAGCATGTGTACTGTGTTTAGTATCCTTTCACCACTTTACCTTGCAGTGAGACGCCAATATCAAATGGGAAACTGAAGCTATTACATCACTTTCCCCAAAGCCCTTGGGTTTCTCCAGGTACTCCGGCTTCCTCCCACAGTCCAAAGAGGCACTCTAAATTGGCCATGTGTGTGAATGTGAGCGTGAATAGTTATCAGCCCTGTGATAGTCTGGTGACCTGTCCAGGGTGTACCCTGCCTCTCGCCCAATGTCAGCTGGGATAGGCTCCAGCCCCTTTACAACCCCCAACAGAAAAGCGGGTACAGAAAATGAATGCATGAATGAACACAGCTGCTGGTCTGTCTCTGCCTTGATTGGTTAGTTTGTTTGTGTTATTGTGTGTCTTTGGCATTCACATGGGTTTGTTCAGGTTCACCAAAGTCACAAAATGACACAAGCAAACTAAGGTTGTTCCAGCAGCTGGAGGCGGCTTTTTGTAATTGTTTTTTAATGAGAATTAAGCTTTTGCTTGTTTTTGCGTTGCAATGCACCTTGTGCTTCTGCGCTCTAGGCGCCTACCATTTTTGTCTGAGCACTTCGAACTCCTCAAGTTGAAAAAATTTCAACTCAGAGCGGAAAAGCACCCCACATCATCTCTTTTCTCATCATCTTTTTTCCCATTGTCCAATCAAATGATTTCAGAGGCGGACCTTCTGTGGTGGTCACGACAACAAGTTTACAGTTGGTAAACAATGGAGGAGAAACTGGTGTTAGTGGTTGCTAGATATTCAGAGCTATACGGCCCGACGACAGACAGCAGGTTGTCAAACTGCCCCCCAGGCCTTCCTAAAATATGCCTGGAAACAGCCATCATGGATGCGAAGCTCCTGGACCAACTGGTGGTACTCCCTGTTATCCACCCTCTTTTCTTTGGGTCTCATTTACCAACACAGATCTCCGTTTCCCTGTGGCCAACAAACTATTTGCTGACAGCCTCTCACCCTCAACCAGAGCTACAGCAAGTACCCTCTGCCTCAACAGTTGAGGAGCTAGATACCAAGTTGTGTATGGTGTTTGTCACAAGAGCATAGATGGAGAACTGAAGATGTAAATGGCAGAGAGGTGTGTGTGTCTGTGCCCAAGGAAAGCAGTGAGAATATTCTTAATGTAGTGTACACTTAAACTGATATTGATTTTTTTCAAGGTGGGAGTTTTTTTAACCATTTTGCTGCCACTCCCATCCACAGCAGCACATTTCTAGCTTCTATAGCTGTTTTCATTCCTGCCTCTCCAAACTGGGGGTATGCCTCTGCTTTCAACTGTACGTAATACACAGATTATAGATAAGCACGTCATACAACCCCACTTCAAAAACTTCAAACTACCCCTTTAAACCCCTTTTTTCTCTCTAGTCACAGCTATCTGCCTTTGTAGAGCTGTATTTAGTCAAACAGGGTCAAATCTTCAGTCTGGTGTTGCCTCAGTCACTTGAGCACAGCATTAGATCCCCGAGCAGAGGTGTTCTGATCTTTTTAGACAGACGCAAGTGAGCATTAGCTGGATTTTCAGCAGGTGAGACAGATGGGGCTACAACCAGCGCTAACCATTCAAACACACACTCCCTGAGGCTGGTGGATTTCCATAGTGATAACCTATGTGATAGTGCTTTGATAATAGTGGATAGATACAGTCTGAGCAGCATCAACCATCCATTTGAAAAAAAGATTATTCTTTAATTTTGCGGCTATTTTAATCATTTAGTCGATACAATGTCAAATATTTATGAAAAATATGTTCATTGCAATTTCCCAGAGCCCAAAGCAACGTCTTCAAATCACTTCTTTTGTCCAACCAACAGTCTAAAACCCAAAGTCTCTTTATTGCCAACATAAATGACAAAGAAGAGCAGCAAATTCTCATATTAACAATCTCATATTGACATTTTCGTTTGCACATTGACAACAATTAATCAATTATCAAAATAGTTGGCGACTACTTTTCTTTTGACTGACTAATCAATCAATCAATCGACTTATCATTGCAGCTCTATTTTAAGGAGAAGCTGCAGTAAAATGTGAACAGTCTTGTGATGCATTCGTTCTTGGCCTGGGCTTAAAGCTCATTATTGCTCCACCCTGAACACATGGAGGGAACTTACAGCCATTGTGCAGGTGGCACAAAGGACCTAATCATCTGTATTTTATGTCCGCAGGGCTTTTGGCGCAGTGGCGCTACGA
Organism: Cephalopholis sonnerati; assembly: GCA_019142605.1. Taxonomy (NCBI): domain Eukaryota; kingdom Metazoa; phylum Chordata; class Actinopteri; order Perciformes; family Serranidae; genus Cephalopholis; species Cephalopholis sonnerati. The sequence continues at coordinate 28,810,865 of JAGQAX010000016.1, forward strand.
TGAATCAGTTGTTGACGATGTAGCATTACCGCTGCTGCATATATTAAACAAACACCTATCATGTAATATAATGTGTGAAAGCATCACCATGCAAAACTGCTGCTGCAGTTGGATTTCATTTACATGTCAGCATTTCAAAGGCCTTTCACACTGAATGCTTTGCACAGGGATTAGAGGTGATTATGATGCGGATAATTAAGACATAAAATATAGATGCAATTAGTGTGCATTCAGATTCAAATTAAAAGTTAAATCCTGACCTCTTGTCCTCCTTCGAGGATTTAAAGGAGTATTTAACTGTTAGAAAGATGGCTATTTATAAAACTAGGATGTTTATGCAGTAGAAAGACACAAATATTGTTTCACTTGGTGCCACAGAACCAGAAAAAATGACATTTTTGCTGAAAAGGGAGAAAACCTACAACTACCAGAATGCACTGCACCGTACCAGACCAATAAACACTCACGCTGGTGGGGGTGGACGTAATGCAAACATGTCAGTTTGAAACAGTGTCAGCCAGCTGCCAAGAAACAATCTTAACCTCTTTCAGTTAAACAGTAAGCTAAAACAGTGGTTCCCAACTGGTGGGGCGCAGTCCAAAAGTGGGTCATGGGTCCACCCTGAATGGACCACAAGTGAATGTGTCAAGTTAGTGAAAAACACACTTTGTTTTGAAGTACAGTGAATTTCCAGCACAGAGCTTTTATTTTAAAGTGCCATTTCCTGCTGTAGAATGAGTGAATAACAGACGGCTGCTTGACAGAGACAGCAAACTACCTTAACGACATGGCCAAAAGCAAGTGTGACACTGAATTCATTGAACGGTGTGGACTTTGAGCTAATGACTGAGGAGAAATCTGGCCGCCATGGCTGGGCCAGTCGGGGTTAAAACCATTGAGTTAAAATATGTTTCTGAAAACATTTGATGCGAGAAATAGGCAACTCAGTAACAAAATCTTGGTTCATATTTGATCAGTGCTGCCTAATTTTTACCTGTTTGATCTCAGGGTTTTTTTTGGCTTCCTTATTTACTGTGCAGAAAACAATATGGCACACACAAATATCACTATCACAGCACACAGCACTAACATTTGTTTCGAAAAACATTGTAGGTGAGAAATAGGCAGTACAGTAACATAATCTTTAAATAATCAATCAGCACTGCCTAGTTTTACAGGTTGGATTGGATTCCAGTCGGAGTTTTAGAGAGACAGCAAGCAAGAGGGGTGGGTCCATCTCTTGATCTGCTTCTATACTTTTTGTGGTTGCGTTGGCGGCATGGGTGGCGAGCAATATGGAAGTGCACAGCCTGTAGTTCAAGCGACTGCCCCTAGAGCCAGGCAAACTCTATCTAGGCACTGGTTACAAGGAGGGACATTTACTAGAGTTCATTTACACATACTACCCACATTATTTTGATACAAAGCCAGTTGAAAATCAGGGAAGTACCCTATTTAAGGAGCAGTGTGTAAGAATTAGGGGGATTTAGTGACATCTAGTGGTGAGAATTGCAGATTACAACCAGCTGCAACTTCTCCCAGTTAGAACTCCTTCAGTGTTCATTGTTGAGGTTTTTGCTGGGAGCCAAATGATTCGCAGAGGTCTCCTTCTCTCCAAAACAAACAGATCTGGTGATTTAAACCAGTGAAAAAACACTGACATCACATTAAAAAAATTGTGTTTCCATCGTGCTCGTCATGGAGGGGCCGCTAACTACAGTGGCTGCAACGGGCCCTACCTATAGAGCCAATGTTTGGTTTGGATTCTAGGCTATGTAAAAACATTGTGGTGTAACATGGTTATCTCTCTGTGTAGATAAATGCATAAATGTAACAGGGTCAATTATACAGCAGTAACACATGTGACAAGGTCAAATGTATGTTTGTAATATTAAATATTACAATTCCACAAGATTTGGTTCAGTTGTTATTACCTGACACTCTTAGGCCTTCGTACTCAGTATGTGGAACATTTGATGTCCAGTTATGTACCCCTATGTTCACCTTTGGGGGTACCCCACCTATAAAGGAGTGCCTCCTGCCTTACCTTTCCCCTTTTGCTGTGAGGTAAGCAACTGTGCTCCTGTGGTAATTTCCATGTTTTAGCACTGTTGAGCTGTTTATAAGTTCATTTTATGCTAACATAATCTTGTGTTGCTTAATTTGTGTCAGGTTTTTTGTTTGTTGTTTGTTTTGCCACCTGTTGTCAGGAATAAACGGAGCTCACCTCCGTAGATATCCACAGTCTGGGCCTCTTTATATCAACACAACGCAGACAACACTAGAGCCCACCGGTTATATATGCATGCTTATTATATCATATTCCATGTATATTAATATATCCCCCTAAGTCCTTCACACTGGAGCTTTAAATGAAACACAGTCTCACATAGACCCTAGAAATAAATTGAAGGCTACATCCTAAATCCCTGTCTCTGTACATGGAAATTAGATATTATGGGGCCTTGTTTGTCTGGTGACAATATAGTCCTAATAGCCTCTGCAGGCCTTGGTTACAGGCTAATAATAAAGCCAGTAACAGCACTGGGATATTCCCAAAGCACATGGACTTTGGAATGAGGTCTAGTGAAAAGGACAGCTCCCATATTCCATGGAAAGCCATTACAGTTTGTTTAGTTTATAGCAGTTGTAAAGGTAGGTGTAGCTAAAAGTGAAATATGCTCATTAACAGTTGGATGCTTGCGTACTGTCTTACCCTGGAAAGCTTGGACGTAGCTGTTTCCCAGTGAAACCAGTTTCTGTAGGCTCGGGTTGAAGTCATCCATCAAGCTCTGTTTGGGAAACACACACACATATATACACCACAGTTTCTCTTCCATTTTGAAAGTCAGAGAAACTTTAAGACCCACCTAAAGGAGAATCAATAAAATCCATCTTTAATTCAATCTGTATTTATGAGCACAAACTCTCTCTCCCAACACCGGAGCACAGACAACCTAAGACTGGAGCAAAGGAAGTACTCCTTGAATCTGAAACTAGCTTTGTGAATTCACATCATGTACGCTGAGCAGAAATTACATTAAAAAGTTAAACTGAGCTTCACTCCTCAGTAACTAAGAAATGTTTCTGTATTCTCCAGAAAATGTCCCAGTTTCCTGAAGAGAAATCACAACACAGGACAGGACACTCGTGGTTATCTATCGCACCCGTCTGCCTCGCAGTCTCAGGTAAGTTTGTTGTCTAATTTGAGCCCACACCAAGTATCTGTTACTCACCGAGTAAATCCCCAAGGTGGAGCGGTGCAGCTGATCACTATTCATCCCCGACATGTTCATTTCCTGAATAGTGCAACTGTCAGTGAAACCTGGAGAGGATCTGCAGGTCTTAAATCATCCAGAAAACGTAGCAAAGCCTCTGTGTGAGAAGAGTTAATCGTATTGAACTGGACGTGGAGTGGAGGAGAGGAGGCAGTGTGTTAGTGTGTTGGTAACTGACACCACTGTGGCCTGAGAAAGACTGGAGTAAATAATTAAACGTGGCTCAACCATAAAACACGCTGACACATGCTGTAAGCCCTGACTGTCTGGGCGTGTGTGTGTGTCTGGGTGAGTGTGTGTGTATGCCATATTGTATGTTTTATTCAAGACTATAACAGAGCTGTGTTTTCACCTTGTAATGCATAAAATCATTGTATGTATGCCTTGAGAAATGGGTATATTTTCCTTTTTAAATAATTTATTAAAACAGCTGGATGCTGTAGTTTTTATTTATTTATTTTTTATTTTTGTTTCACATACATAAATACAAAACAAAAGGAAATAAGAAATATAAAGAGGAGCATGTGAGGGTGTAGTAGAAACCTGTACAGGCTTATATGAAAACCATACCCAGATGACATAGAGGTGGTAAAATACAACAGTCAAAACTGTCAATATATTTTTAATACAAGAATTCAGAAAATTTTCAGCATATAAGTATACAGTTAAAATTTAAATATTAAGTAATTTTTACACTAACAGCATGAACAGCAGTTTGTAAGAGTGATCAAAATTGCTGTACATCAAATGAGCATTTCTAACTGCGTTCCGTTATCAATACTACCATACTATGTAGTATGCCAGAAAAAGATTAAGTATGTTAAATGCAGTATGCCAAAAATACCAGGATGTTCTACTACATCCGGTTTGATTTTGAAGTATGTATGCCAGCCTGCGTTTCTGTCTGTTCTGACCCACAATCCTCTGTGCAGTGACAGATATGTTTCATTGACTGAGCTGCAAACAGACGACAGCTTGACAGCTGTTTGACAGCTGTCAGGAGTCGCAGTGACGGATGACGGCGCATTCAAGTAACTGATGACCAGTCAAGTAGTGATAATAGGAATATCGATCGTTTAAGGGACCAAAAAAATCTTAAATATTACAAACAACAAAAGGACATAGCTATAAAAATAACAATGACAGAACTGCATATGTAATTCCACTGTCGCAAATGTGTGTTAGAATCTACAATCTGTGCTGTTATAACTTTAAAGTTAAACTACATATATGCAAAGTAACAACAGCAGAGCTCTCCAGGTTGATCTCCGTCTCTGGCGAACTTTGTAAGTGGCGTTTGTTTATCTCTAAGGTAACGGATATAAAAGCAAGAGGGTCAAAGTTCAGGGTGTAACGTTATGAGACAGTAGTATGTCCCGATTGTGAGCATACTGCATGAGACAGTACGTACTTTTTAAGGGCAGCTGCAGTACATACTAAAAGTAAAAAGAAAAAGTATGAAATTCAGAACGCACCCGACGTCTCTTTTTGTACAAAGACAATGAGACAGAAGAATCCAGTAAATGAACATTTTCATTCCATTAAACAACTCCACGATATTTGATAGAAAACTATCTATCTAACTGTCTTCAGGTGTTGATTAATACACATTTGGTGCACTTGTGAGTATTTGCAGCAGGATGGTGTATGTGGGTTTGCACAAAACAAACTACAGTGCCAATGCTCAAGCACTCAGGTGTCTTTTCAACATTTTGGGGGACTGACATAACGTGAGGTGGTTGGGGTCCTGCCCCCAAAATTTTGACTGTCAAACACTTAATCTTCTGTCTGGGTCCAGACCTTTGAGTCCGCCAACTTTACTGAGTTGACTGATTCATCTGACATGGTGACAAAACAGCGGTTTCTCAGTTCAACTAAAAAAAAAATCCAAAAAGTGCAGGCGGGTGGACTATTAGCCAATCAGCACCACGGATGGAACTAACGCCGGTATGAAACTGTCATCAAGTGGTGCACTGGAATCAATGAGGAGTAATAACGACAATGACTTGTGCTGAAGGTAACACAGATGCTGCTGTCAAGGCAGTTTTAAATTGGGATGTCCCAACATTGTAGCTTGTGTTACTTTGCTCTAGTACACTTTTAAAACCCAGGAAACATGATATGCATCAGTGTAGACATGAAATGATGTTAGATTCAGCTGGTTATGTTGGACTGTATTGAAATGGATTAAAGGGGACACAATCTCAGACTGAAGATGGAAACACAGTGTGACAAATTTATAATTCTGTCTGACATCAGGCAACTTTATTCCACTGTATTCTTTTGAATTTTTATGCGCCAATTTGCTCCTTTTCTGCATCACTTCACGGTGGAAATAACTTCCTGCTTCAACTGTAAGCAATTACTTTGTCTTCACTCCATTTTATGGCTGATGGCAACCATTGTTTTTAAGGTTCCACGCTGCCACCACCTACTTTACTGGAGGCACTGTTGCGTCTGAGAGTCACAGTCTAGCAGTTTGTCAAAATAAAAGTCCTCCTCTAATTTCATATTTTTATTGGGGTGGACAAATGCACATGTAACAAATACTGACAGGGACGGCCTCCTTGCACCCCCCGAAAATCCGCACCTGTGCCCATGTTCATTGTAGCATGTTTGTATTCTGAGGAACAGCTCGGCCAGTGCAACAGTGTTACCCTGCTGTTAGTAGTTTATAAGTCTTAGACAACAGTGGGGGACTTTGGCTCAGAGGAATTTGATGTATCAGGCTTTGGCTGCACCAAGCGGCAACCTGCAGGGCTGAAAAATGAAGCCAACATGGAAATGCCAAAAACTGCAGTTCTTTGAACGGCAACTTGAGGCTGGCAACAGAAGCAAGTCAATCCCCATAGACCCCCATGTTAAAATGCCCAACTTAACAGCAGAAATAAACGTTAACAGTCTGGTGCAAAAACTATTCTCCTGTGTTTTTTTCATAACCGTATAAGGAGTGAATTTTATGGGAGTGATTTATTACTATTACCTGTTTACATTTTATTAAGGCTTACATTTACACATAATTAAGGGCGGGCTGCTTTGAGTGACAGGTTGTCTGCCAATAATGTCCTTGGCTTCTTAGTCAGATCCATCCCTCGCTCCTTCACAGCTGCCAGCTTCTCGCCCAAATATGGTAACTTCTGACTCCAAAAAGCCAAGATGGCGATAGTTGAAATGCCGAACTAGAGGCATTAAACCAGGAGTCCACAACCAATGGGTGACTTCACGGTAGTTCTGTCCATTATTTTTACAGTCTACGGTATGTGCAGATAGTAGTGAAACCATTAGCGAATCACTTAATTGTTAGCTTTGGTCTTTCGATGGAATTTGTTATCACCAGCCTTATTCTTTAATATCACTTCCTCACTTTACACCCGAAAAGTTATCATCCATTAAAGCAGTTCTGTTATGGAGATCTTTCGTGAGATAAAAAAAGGAGCGTTAGATGGATCGGTGGTTTGGTGCAGCATCTGCAGTGATGCAGGCGCTGTGCCAGGACCTTGGTGGTGAAGAGGGAGCTGAGGCGGAAGGCAAAGCTTTTGATTTACTGGTCCATCTATGTCCCAACCCTCACCTATGGTCATGAGCTCTGGGTAGTGACCAAAAGAATGAGATCGCAGATACAAGCAGCCGAAAAGAGTTTTCTTTGCGGGGTGGCTGTGCTCAGCCTTAGAGATAGGGTAAGGAGCTCGGACATCCGGAGGGAGCTCAGAGTAGAGCCGCTGTCATGTCTAAAGGGGTCAGTTGAGGTGGTTCGGACATCTGATCAGGATTCCTCCTGGGTGCCTCCCATTAGAGGTGTTCTAGGCCCCGAGGCAGACCCAGAACACACTGGAGGGATTACATATCTCATCTGGTCTGGAAATGCCTTGGTGTCCCCCAGGAGGAGCTGGAAAGCATTGCTGGGGAGAGGGACGTCCAGGGTGCTGCTGCCCCTTCAACCCAGCTTCGGATAAGGGAATGAAAATGAAATGGAAGGTAGAGTGGGGCAGGTTTGGATTCAGAGGAAAACAACAGTGAAAATGTGTCTTTAAAGCACATGGAGAAAGAAACTCAGAACCAGATTCTACTTCTTGCAATATCTTTGATCTACAGTAACACCTCTTGCATTAAAAATGAATAAGACAAATTTGGATTGTGATTTTTGCCTATGTAAGTGAAATTGTCTTGATTGAATAAATATGAAAATGGCACAAAGTGTACTTATAATTTCAGCATATTTTGAAATCCCTGATCCCAATCCTTTAATACAGTAATATCACTAATATTTCTCAGTTTTGATTGGTTAGCGCAGAATTCAGCGGTCATATGTGCTAAAATCCTATAATCCTTCTTTAATCACTTTAGATGTCAAAATACGTATTGCAGCAACTGTACATGGCAAAAGAGGAGCAGTGGTGTACCCATATATTTTAATGAAGCACAGAAGTTTTATAGAGTATGTTAACTGAGAGTATCTTGACCATTGTTCGTTTCCTGTTTCACAAAGGCCTCAGTATGTGAACACAAAACCACGAGAAATATAAACATGTACTTCTTCCACCAGTAACCCCCAAAAAACAGACAAGTAGAGAGTTGCTCCAATATTTGATCCAAACCCCAGATGAGTGGAGAGAAAGTTATTGATTTCTTTTCTCACTTCAACCGTCATATTTTGGCGTTCGGCCCCGTTGCCAAGCTGAAACACACACGCCGTGAGCTGCACTCGGCCCACAGCTCTGACGGATTTATCATTCTCAAACCACAGATTTGTTCTTAATGTGACATGTCAGAGTCAGTGAACTCCCCGTGAACCCCTGGAGGAGAGGTGCAGGTGTCACATGGACGGTGATGGATTCCCTTTGTGAACGAATGTAGGATGTTGTGGTATAAGAGAATTGTATTGTATCTGACGCATGTTTGTTAGAGATTCTGGGCAGGAAGAAAGGCAGTAAACTGTGAAACCTTTGATTCTTAGTTCTCACTTGTTTATAGTTTAATAGATGATGGGCTCTGGCAGAGAGAGGGAGACTCATACACTAGATGGCACCATAAACTAACTGGACACATGACTTGAATTTTAAACAGCTTCATAACACACACTTATTTAATCTCTTTCTCGTTCTCTCTTCTTTTCTTTTCTCTTCATAAAGTAAAATTAACTTCAGGTCAATATTTCACCAGCACTTCTTAAACAAGAAGCCGACATGTATAAATGATTTAGTGCAACATATTAAATATTGACTGTAAGGTAGCAAACATTATCTGATCATCAGTGATGGAGGAGGTGTTCAGATCCTTTAGTTAAGTAAAGTAGTAATACTACATTATAAAATTACTCCATTACAGTAAAAGTCTTGAATTTGAAAGCTTACTTAAGTAAAAGTACAAAGTATTACTGGGAAAATGCATGTGATAGTATTATATGCAGCAAAATGAACCCTGTCAGCATTCTCATATTATATATTGAGTAATTGGATTATTATTTTTATTTCATTCCACTGATTCATACAAGAAAGGACTTGAAAGTAATATTAAAACTTTCCTGACTCAGTAAAAAGCTGTATTTCAGCAGGATCCTGTTATGCAACAAAGACACATTACAATACAGAATAAAAACAGAAACAATCAGCAGAGGCAAAACAACAAACGTAGGCAGCTACGAAGACAATGCAGAGTATTGGACAGAAGTGGAGTGAGTAAAATGGGAAATGGGATTTAAATCTGTGGTTGCGGGTTTGTCCTTCCATCAGATGGTGTTCATATGTGTGGTTGAAATGTGTCATAGAGGTCATTGCTCTAATGTAGTATGAGATCTGGTTCCAGATTTAGTGTAAGTGCAACAAAATGATCTCTGACCATTATTGTTTTTGTACAGGAAGTGCATGTGAGACCGATCTAGTGACGCTGTCTTGTGTTGTGACTTGGAAGTAGAGCAGTAAGCGTAGGATTGGAGCTGTTGTTTAGGATCTGAGAATAGATTTTAATGCCTAGATTATTTTTGTGGTTTTGTAAAAACAAGGTGTTACAGTGTGAGTGTGTGATGCGTCAGAAGAGGGAGATAACCATGGATCTTGTAAGCTCTGTTGTATAGTTTTGCTATGGGTTCAGTGGTTTCCTTTATGGTGAGGGACCATATGGGGAGACAGTAGGATATTGTCGAGAGAATGATTGCATGTAGGTGTGTGAAACAGCAGGGGTGAGGTATGGTCTGATCTTGATATAGTCGTACAGTTTCTTGTTGAGCTTCTTTGTTAAGTTCTGAATGTGGTATCAATTAGTGAGATGTGAGTCATGGAATACTAGTGTTTGATTTGCTAAATGAATAGGGCCAGACATTACTGATGCATTAGTGTATAGGCAGCAATCAAAGTTGTAGCAAGTAAGAAACAGCTGCTTTTAACTATTTAAAATACTGTTAGTTAAAGCTGAGGTAGGCAGAGATCTTGGAGAGCAGCAGAATTTGATAAAACACCCTCCTCTTGCATCTCTCCCCTCTGTGTCCTAAGCCCTTCCCACCAGGTAACCATGAGCATATGCATGCGCTTTATACAGTAACCCAGTGTTTCCCATTCACTGATTTATTTAATCTTAGTTCACTGTATAGTTACACGCAGCTCATGCGCTCAGCCCCAACTTGCCTTGTTTACCAGATCACAAATGAGAGTTAGCTAGCCACCCCACAGTCCCTCCACCTAGTCGTCCTCCACAGTGGACTGCATCCCTGGGAGGAGAGCTGGCAGCAGCTCCCAAGTCTGACTTCTGTCCACTGCTGTATCAGCCAGTACAAACCCACCTGCTGCGGCTGTCACGGTGGGCTGGGGGCTAGCAGCAGCACCGGGTCTGACCTGTGTAACAGCAGCAACAGAAAGTTTGCCAATCCAGCGGGGAGTCGGGGCTGTGTGGTGCTGACTTATGCTGGTGCTGACTGGAGGTCTGTCTCTGGAGGTGCTTCCTGCTCTCCTCCCAACGAGGTGGTCTGCAGCCACAGGGAGTGAGATGGAGGACACACCCAGAGCTCTAAACATGAACTTGAAGCCAGAGCCGTGAGCCTTTAGCTCCAGTTAACAGAGGGCTAAACTAAGAGCAGCATTTTCTCCTCATCTCTGAAATTCCTTGTCCATATTTGCGCATGTTTTTTGTTTCTTGTCAGACTCTTCAAGACTCTCTTTCAGACTTTCTTTTTGATAGGTCCGTCTACCTTTTCCAGGTTTCTTTGCAGCGTAGGCGTTTGTTGCTAAAGCTGGAATAGCAACTTTCTCTGCAGGATTCTCCGCCATTGAATCAGGGTTTTACCAAAGGGATGTGCATGTGCATCTTCATTCATAGAACAGCCAATAGAAATGCCCTCTGAAATGACCTGTGATTGGCTGAAGTGTGCCATCACGGGTTTAATTTTCTAAAGCCTGAAAACAGAGCCAAGAGGAGGTGCAGAAATCTAGTTTTCTTTCAGTTCACTTGATTTGCAATATGTTCAAAGTTTATTATGAATTTTTTTGCCCAGTGACACCAAAGTGAAACTGCCTACCCCAGCTTTAATTTATAACATGTCATCGTTTTTTTCTAAGTATACATATTTTGCTTGTAAACTCTCTGTCTGGAAAGTAACTGTCAGGGCTTTTTTTTATCACGATATTTTTAGGCTGTATCTCATTACACGATAAATATCTCAATATTTTTAAATCTCCTCAAAAGCACTTCATTTTTGTACTGATGACTATTGTTTTGTTGTTTGTTTGTTTGTTTTTTAGAAAATATTATCACAATGATATTCTTGATAATAATCATCAATAATGCAAATATAACAACGAAGTGCGTTAAGGCAAGCATGAAAACAATAAAGAGTCTGGTAAGTTGATAAATTTACATCACTTTACTTTAATGCAGCTGCTAAAGCAAGGGGAAAAACACAATTTATGCCATGATACAACGATGATCTAAAATGATATATAGTCTCATATCTCTGTAACGATATAATATCTTTATATTGCCCAGCCCTCCTGTCAGATAAACACTAAGGAGTAGTAAAAAGCAAAGTATTTCTCTCTGAAATAGCAGAGTGGAAGCATAAATTAGCATTACATTGTACAAGTACAAAAATGATATTGAAGCCCAGTGCATTAGTACATTTACTTAGTTACTTCCCACCACTGCGAACCACAGCTCTCTCTGGTGTATATACTGTTCATTCTGCTGACTCAGTGGACCTTTAAACAGGTTATTAAATTATAGTATGAACAATCAAGCAGCAGGTATTTCAGAGGATGAATAATACGCAGCAAATGGTGGAAAAGCAACACTGCCTCACTAAACAATCATACTAAAAAGCTTGAGTACAAAAAATAGTTTTCACTGCTACGATTCATTTTGTTTCCACAGCTCAGTATCCATTCTCGTAAAGAGGTTCAGTCACTTGTTTACAAAGACGTCAACACACAAAGAATGGCTTTCCAGTAACTGAGCAGCTCTGACCAAATCCCCCAGTATAGATTATGGATAAAATCCTGTGGAAAAAGCGCATTACCGAAATGAAAAATTCCAAACAAAGAAAACTTTTAAAGCTCTATTATCACTGCAGCACACAACATAAAGGTCAAGGGTGACCTGGATGATAAATCGAGCTCAGACTCGCTGGCCACAGCGTCTCACAGAGGCTTTTATAGACGTAATACATCAGCAGTATATTTCGATCATTAACTGGGCAGCAGTGTCCAGAATGCTTCACCCTACCCCGGCCTTTTTAATGCACTCATACTCCCCTATATTACAGCTCCAACTCAGTGGAGTGAAAATGTGCTGCAGTGTTGGAACATTTAGTTCTGAGAAGAAAACATGATTTTGTACTTTAATCCCCAAATGCATTCATGCACAGAGCCGCTGTTTACGCCTTCATCATCCTAAAACTGAAATAAAAAACAAGCATCGCTGCAATCATCATTAGGTGCAGTACAGTGACAAGCGTAAGAGGAAATGACTACAGTAAGAACCCACAGTACTGCTGCAAAGCTATTTACAGCCCAAAATGCCACTGGTGACATTTAGTGTATACGCTGAATACAAATGTGTGGAGCTCAGACATCATTCTCACTTATGTGTGAGGAGTGATTGTTTTGTATTTACTTTTCCAAAGCTCTCGTCCCCATCTCTACAGGAGTACTTAACAATCTACTTTGCTATTCTAGTGTTCCAGTGGAGCCGGAGAGCCGGAGCTATTTTCTGCTGCAGACATGTCTCACGCTGTTTCGCTCACCCATCTTATATTAGAGCTTTCAGCACCTGCGACTTTGAGAAGTCTTAGCTTAAATCCCCCTTAATACTTGTGTGAGAATGCACATCACACACTAATGATACACACACGGCTGAAGAGTTTTCTCACACCTGCCGTTGTGTGTGTGAGTGTGCATGTGTGTGTGCGTGTTTAATTGTCCCTCTGTCACTCGAGCTCTCTCATGCATGCTCATAAATATATTTCTTAATTATGTGTGTGTGTGTGTGTGTGTGTGTGTGTGTGTGCATAGGCATTACACCGAGATTAAAATTTATTTTTTACTGGCAAGCATTAATGAAACTTGCTAATAGCACCAGGTCTGTATCATGCTCTGCAACACACACACACACACACACACACACACACACACACGCCTATAAACCCCCACTAGGGCCATCATTCTGTCATCTCTGCTGCTGTAGAGCTGTTCCATAGGGAGCCTTGAGGCTGACTTATGACCATCTACACATCGCATTACAGTAGGCCTGTAATGTGTTGCTGAGCAAGAAAATATTAAGCCAAAGGGAGGGAAAAACAATTTCCCGATGTAATACCGGATTGTTATGCATGCAGGATAGATCCAGTGTAGAATTGCATCTGCAGTGGAAGCTCGAGGAAAAGAAAAGTCATTAAAAGAACAGTGTGTGGGATTTAGTGCTGACTAGCGGCGAGGACTGTAGACTGCAACGTGCTGAAACTTCTCCTGGTTAGAATTCCTTCGATCTTCATTGCTCAGGAGGTTTTAACCAGGAGCCGAACTATTTGCTTGGGTCTGTTTTTCTCCAAAACAAATGGACCGTGTGGTTAAAACCTGTAAAAACACTGAATAAAGCAGTTTCATGTTACAAATCAGTGTTTTCCCTACCTGTTTCAGCTTGTCACAAACCACACACAGCAGGTGCTGGGCTCGTGGCCCAACGCGTTCTCATTACAACTTGTCAAATACCACTACTTTGTCAGTGGACCTAAACATCAAAATATCACACACTAGATGGCCTCTTCAAGGACACCGTCTCATTTGACGCTTGGTACATGCATGTGGTATTTTCAAAATACTTTTAAATTTTGATTTTACAGAAATGTACGATGTACGTGGCACGGTGTTGCAGTGGTAAGCAGGAGGGTTCCTGGGTCAACCCAGGATGAGGGAGAGTTTGCATGTTCCTCTGATGTCAGTATGGGTTTTCTCTGGGTACTCCGGCTTCCTCCCACAGTCCAAAGACATGCAGGTTAACTGGTGACTCTAAATTGCCCGTAGGTGTGAATGTGAGTGTGAATGGTTGTCTGTCTCTATGTGTCAGCCCTGTGATAGTCTGGCGACCTCTCCAGGATGTACCCGCCTCTCGCCCAGTGTCAACTGGGATAGGCTCCAGCCCCCCTGGCAACCCAGATCAGGATAAGCAGGTACGGAAAATGAATGAATGAAGAAATGTACAGTTTCTGCATGTTTTATGTATAGTGTTTTTCAAAATGAACTCAGTATGCAGGTTTAGAAAAGAAATATTACGGCTTTGCTAAATATGAATCTGGTTGTTACTAATGTCGTGTAAAGTCATGGGACATAGCTTATAATTTTTATTTTATATACCCGTATAGTCCCGCAAGGGGAAATTCCAAGTTTTCACTCTGTTTAACATATACACACAGGCCTAAAGATAACCACACTTCACATGGAGAGATGTCAGAGTGCGGGGGCTCCCCATGCACAAACAGGTGCCCCGAGCAGTTGGTGGGGGGTTCGGTGCCTTGCTCAAGGGCACCTCAGCAGTGCACAGAACTGACACCTCTCCAGCTACCAGTCCACGCTCCATATTTTGGTCCGGTTGGGGACTTGGACCGGCGACCCTCCAGTTCCCAAGCCAAGTCCCTATGGACTGAGCTACTGCCGCCCCATGTAACATGTCACTGCTATAGCATGCTACACACACTAGCACACTACTCTCTTATTAAAGCAACCATTGAACTTTGGTCACACAGGAAACAAACAACAGGCTCCCGGGTGAAAGTCCAGACTTTGTTTGATTTTTTTTTTTTTTTTAAATCACTGTTTTTTGGATGCTCTCATCACAGAGGGCCTATTAACTACTTTCACCAACGCAGAAATGCTCACCCTATCTAGAGCCAGTGTTTGGTTTGTGTGTTCTGGGCTACTGTAGAAACATGGCGGCGCAACACGGGGATCTCCATGGACGAGGACCTGCTCCCTCATTCTAAGGTAATGAAAACACAGCAATCCTTATGTTCAGATGATTGTACGCTAAAGAACACATTATATTGTATTAAATAATATTCCATTTCTGCCAGTATATCCCCCTGAATCCTTCACACTGGACCTTAAACCTCTTCTTTGAGGCTGCATTCATGACTTTTAGCACAGACTGAATCATTGAAATGACTGAAAAAATCTGATGTAAAATGTTTGATATTTCAATCACCACTCCTCAGTTTTAAAAAGAATACATTCCAGTTGAAACTCTGCTGGAAAAGTTAGCTGTGGGCTGCAGGAGGAAGACAAAATGTACTAAAAATGTGCCATCAGAGTGCATGGATCTCTCTCTCTCTCTCTCTCTCTCTCTCTCTCTCTCTCTCTCTCTCTCTCTCTCTCTCTCTGTGCTTCAGTATTAACAGGCTGGATTCTGCCTGAATACGGAGGACATGCGCGCTGAACAGGGGGAGGAGGTGTATCACAGTCTGTCTGCTTCTGATGTTTTGTGTTGACTCAATTATGGTGCGGAACTCTCATTTTCTAATCGCTTGTTCTTGTGGCAAAGAAGGAAAGTGAGGATTTTTTTTCTCTATTTAACTCATGAAAATATTTTGACACTTTTAGTGTTTAGGAGCTTTTTAGTTTCTCACGGAGTCAGACTGTTATTTTTCTTTTTTATTATTAGATTTTTCTAATACTCGATCGCCCCCGCCGCCACCCTGAAGTTCATTGTTATTATCTTGGCCGCCGGGATGGTGGCCTTCATCGGAGCGGTAATCTGCATCATCGCAGCCGTCCACACCGGATCCTCCAGGGCTGCCGCGGCACAACAGCAACCAGCACCCGACAACCACTCGCTGTATCCGGACGCGGCGGCGCAGAGCCCCGCTTCAGCGGGCTCCGTGGCCCGGGTCGGATCTCTGGGCGCTCTCCATGGTTCTGAAACGCCCGACTCAGAAGCACCGACCTTCAGCATCGGGCTCAGCGGGCTGGACGGAGTCACCGGACTCACCGGGCATGACCCGACGGTGAGTCGACTCATCTGCACGCCGATCCCCGCCGGGGAGTGCAACCCGAAAAACTTTCAGCAACAAGCGGATGACCCGTCGCTGTACGCCGGGGAGGACTGGGGCTACCTCCGCACCACCGCGGAGGAGCTCCGGCAGACCGTTCTGCAGCAGAAGGACCAGATTTTAACAGACCAGCGGACCATCAGGGAGCTGACGGGGAAACTAACCGAGTGTGAGAAGGGGCTGGACGGCAGGAGCAGCAGCAGCAGCAGCGCGGACAGACGCGGGAGCGCCGCGGGGCTGTGGGGGGGCAAAAGCGCGGCGGCGGAGGAGGCGCACCTGGAGCGGGTCATGGTGCGGGACAGCCCGGGTTCGACGCCCGACGGTGTCCACTTGCTCACCGTCAGGGCTGTGGACGAGCTGGAGCAGGCTATCACTCAGCTCAAAGACCGCATAGAGAAACTGGAGGTGAGCAGAGCGTGAAGAAAATCACACACATCATAAATCATCTCCTGCATGCAGCTAAAACAGCAGAATTAATCCCAGAGAGCAAAATGTGCTCCCAGGATGGGATTTTAAAGGCATAAAAAGGATCTTCCTATTATAACATTCACATAGAATAGTGTTTCATGGTCTTATGTCAGCTTTGAATATTAATATGTACTATAACTCCAACTCTGGCTACATTTATCTGTAATAAGTGACGATCAGAGTTGATATCTGTGGCTATATTTGTCTCCTTTTCACTCTTACAGTCCCTTTTAGGGTTTCTGGGCACTCATGAGTGGTTTATAAGAGCAAGGCTTTTAAATTTTGAATGAGAACAAGTGAGTTGTCCAAAAAGCTTTGTGTGTGATATGAGATATTGGCAGCCAGATAAGGAAACCTTCCTTTCTGTGGGCATAGCTACAACTAGAGAAGATCAAATATCACAATATTTCTGACCAAATACCTCTATCAATATTGCAACAGTAATATATATTATATTGATATATGGCTATTGGTGCTTCCACTAAATATTTACACAATGGGAATTTTGAATAATAATAATCAGTAATGTGGATATAATGACTAAATGAGCAGCTAGAACAGATGATATCTCATATCACGATATCCATATAGTGCCCAGCCCTTCTTACAGCATAATCAATCATCACACGACTCAATTTAAAATGTTAATTGCCAATAAGATCAGTATTTAGTGATTTTTTTTATAATTATAACTTGTCCTCTGTCGATGCCTTTAATGCCTTTAATAATACATGAATCGATTGCTTTGGCGGGCGCGCTAATTTACCACGCCAAGAAAACAGATTGAAAGTTAAAAGGAAGACAGAGATGTAAAGTGAGGCGGGGAAACAGAGGGGAGAGGAGAGGGGGAGGATAGAGAGGAGAAATGAGGATAAAGGGAAGTGAGGGGGAGAGGAAAGGAGCAGCGGCGGCAGCAGGAAGAGGAGGAGGAGGAGGTGGAGGAGAGAGTATAGCAGAGTAACATGAAACGTGCTCTCGTCTGACCACAATCCGATGATGTATAACCTCATTTTTGGCTAAAGAAATGCCATGCATAATTTATGAGTTGCCTATATTTGTAGAAAGCGCAGACTAAACGTGCTCCTCTGCAGTATAGTACTCCTCACTCTGTGGTTGTGTATGTAGGACATGTCTGTACGGGTCATTTTATTTGTGGATTACACACACTTTGTCTGTTTTCCATACCGCCACGGCCAGATGCAAACCAAGAATGGAAAAGGGCTGATTAATATTCATGTTTAACATCTTTCAGGAGCTGGTTTCCCTCTGACAGAATAAGATCTGGTTTGATTTCACAGATCTGTGGGGTGATATGTAGTTAACTCTAAAACACAATACTGGAGCCAGTGTGTTTCTTTTACCATCCAAGTCACGTTTCTGTGTAGGAGGAGGTGCTTGGCCTACTTCACAGTGTGGTGTTTACATCAGATCCTGTGTGAACTGGTGAATATACAAGAAGAGCACTCATCTGGGAATACACCAGTGAGGTCAAATAGCTGAGCTCCTATTCTAGTTTTCTACCACCATTAGACCTCAGTCACATATTAGCTTCATGTCCGGCTATCAAACATTTGGTCAGACCATGTGAGGCAACGTGACATGGCTGCAAATGGTGTGAATGTGCAGCCACAGTAATGGTTTTTCATTTCCAGCATACCTACACTTGATGGTGTCTGATTGCAGTTTGAGCAGTTAAGATTTTTTTCTCCTGCAACAGCAGTGAGATCTTCATCATAACCAGAGGCTCAGTGATATCAAGCACTCTGTAATATCATGCTGATCCAGCTCCAGTCTGGAGATTCTCGTCACTGTGCTCTACCTATAGTACAGGCTGAGTTTGAGGTATGAGTGTGAGCAGCAGTGTCTTCTGTCTTTCGATTGATCAAATTAAGGAATGGATGTTTTGCTTTTTTGTTTTCATGCAGTTGTTTCACATTAAGCTAATTAACCCTTTGATGCACCCACGCACATTTTTGTGTGAAGGTGCTTTAACGTAAGTTTTTTTTAAAGTGCAACAAAGGGTTAATAAGGCAGCACTGATGCATGTAATCTGACTATAGAGAATGTGAAGTAGGCGTCACGCTGTGTTAAATTATTTTGGACACACCATCTGCCTGTGCCTGTCACAGTGGTCAGGCACAGTATCTGGGCAAACCATGATGATAAACAGCATAGATCCATATGATTTGGCAGCTCAAGACTGTATCACAGACCAGTGCTCTATAATAAGGATAGCCAGATTGCCCAGGCAAGTAAAATGCCACATCGCGCTAGTAAACCCAGCAGCTCACTTGCCTGATCAGGCAAGTGGTAAAAAGGAATTAAATAGATGTTTTGTTTTTTTTCTGGAGCTGCAAAGGTAGCTTTCGTCGCATCTTTCTTGGGAGTTGCGCACTCGCAGTACTGAATAACAGTTAACTTTTGTCTTTACTGTGATTTGATAATGCTTGCTGGCACAGTGGTGCAGTGGTTAGCATTGTTGCCTCACAGCAAGAGGGTTCCTGGTTCAAACCCAGGGTGTGTGGAATTTGCATGTTTTCTCCGGGTACTCTGGTTTTCTCCCACAATCCAAAGACATGCAGGTTAATTGGTGAATTTGAATGTGAGTGTGAATGGTTGTCTGTCTCTATGTGTCAGCCCTGTGATAGTCTGGTGACCTGTCCAGGGTGTACCCTGCCTCTCGCCCAATGTCAGCTGGGATATTGGCTTTTTCTTAATTTGCACCATGAATGAAAATTACCTATATTAAAAAGTATTGTATTTCATGTCTGCATCTGCTGGTTGGCCATCATGATAAGACTATGTGTGCATAATACGATGTTAATTCTACAGCAGATGAGACTTGATGATCACCAAGTGGATGTATCAATATCAGTTATCAGTCAAGTAAGTTGTTACATATCCGCAAATCCTGTATCGGCAAAAAAAACAATATTGTGCATCCCTACTGTGTAGTTCTGTCAACGCTAGGTTCTTTAAAAAAATATCTCAAAAATAGGGAAATTGAGAAATTAAGAAATGACGCCCTCCCTGAAATAGAAATAACAATTAGCCTGTAGTTGTTTGTTGAGCACCTCTGGGACAGAGGGATGTTGCATGTTGTAAAGCCCACTAAAGGCAAATTGTGATTTGTCTCTAAATAAAATAAATAAATAAAATATTTCTAAATCAGACCAGTGTCACCGAGATTACAACCTATCACACCGGGTGTTTGCATAGCATGCCATGCTAGCTCCTCTGTCAGGCTGAACTCACTGTAGGAGAGCTTTAGGCTAAATGCTAACGCCATCATGCACACATGTTTAGAATGAAAAAGCTAACATGCTAATGTTTAGCAGCGATAAGGTTCATCATGTTCTCCATTTGAGTTTAGTGTGTTAGCATGCTAGCATTGGCTAATTAACACCAAGCACGTAAGAACTGAGGCTGATGGGAAAGCTGGTAGTTTGGACAAATTAAAAGTTTGACCTGATGATGACATGAAAGGTTGAGGGATCATCAAAGTTACTGCAGTTCATCCGGTGGGAAACAAAAATGTGTGTACAAAATTTCATGGCCGTCAATCCGGTAACTGTTTAACAGCCTAGTCTGAAACACAAATGTTGACCTCATGGTGGCACTACAGGAAAAGTCAGAGCATCACAGAGTCATGAGGGTTCCTTGTTTGGGTAGCATTAATATCTGTGAAATTTTATAGCAAGCCTGACACTGTGTGGCTGATACAAATACAAGAGGCACACAGATGTGAGACACATTCAACTTGTCAAGTTAGTGTGAGTTATGTGAAGTTAAGCAGTATTTGATGTCTTAAGAAACATAATGATGCCTGCATCATACTTAAGTAAATCTACACTTATTTTATATTAAAACTTTGATTCTTCTCTGTAGAAATTTTTGACATCTGCACATGTAAATACCTGCCTGGAAGCGTAACCCCGGGCTCGATAACAGAACTGTCAAATATATTTGAGATTAGATCACTAAGACTCAGGAAAGCAAATGCATCACAGTGTGCAGTCCATAGCAAGGTGATTTTAGGGTTTAACTTTAAAAGACCTCGACTGTAACATCAAATGTGTTGGAGATAATGAAACATTACAACTTCTAGGTAGGAAAACTTGACAATACTGACAATTCTGTTGTTGATTTTACAGCATTATGTAACTCTATCCCTAGATAAAAGGGTTTCTAGCAATGGGATAGAGATCTAAGTCTACTGGAAAACATGTTAAATAGGATAAACTGAGGATTACATTGGAAATTCCATCTATCGTGTATCTTTTCTGAGAGGAAAAGCAATACAGATGCTCTTACAGAATCTTTAAATATACTGTTACATGTTCTTTTTTTAACCATGGCTTACATGCATGTGTTACCACTTTTTCACACAGCAGCCTAGTTATTGTAGAAGCATTTCTCCTCCCTCATGAACTTATCTGTGTCATCTCATACAATACAGTCAAGCACTGTGCACACCGTATGACTTTCATGTATTGTTCTGTACCGTATGTGTATATGTTCTCTGTATTAATTCCCTCGTGGTGTCTGTGTGTTTCCACTGCACACTGTCAAACAATATGCTCGGTGGATACGCTGGACCACGCAGGTTTTAGGCATCTTGCAGCGTCTGTGTTTCCCACATTCCTTCCCCTGGTGGTTTGGGTGTTTATTTCAGAGAACCATTATGCAGCGGAGCCGAGCAATTTGGTGTTGACTGAAATAGTTGATTCTCTTGGCAGCCTTTTCTGACTTGCAATTATTTATTGAGCTATACTTAATTGAAAAGAAATCCCCGCAGACACGCGATGGCTGAGTTTAAAGAGGATGTGTTCACACCCAAAATTTCATGTGTGACACTTGGATACAGACAGTTATGTTATCTTCTCTGTGACATTCCTTGTCACAGCAAGAGCTTTAAAGTGCACACACTGCTTTAGTCATGCCCGAGATTCCACAGCAATGGGAAAACAACAACAAATAAAACAAAAAAATACAACAGAAAAAAGTCAAAGCAATGTTGTACATAAATGCTAAATTTATGGGGAAGCTAAACATCACATAAAAACATCAAGTTTAAAGGAATAGTGCAACATTTTTTAATATATTTATTCACTTTCTTGCTCCAGTTATCTTCCGCTTACCTTAGCTTAGCTTAGCATAAAGACTGGAAACAGGGGAAACAGCCTGGTTCTGTCCAAAGGTTACAAAATCTACCTACTAGCACTTCTAAAGTTCACCAATTGTCACCCTATATCTCATTTTAGAAATCCAGAACACAAACCAACAAACAAAAACAAGTGTAAAAGCAACAATTCCTGGATTTAATTGAGGAGGGAATGTTGGGAAGTAAAACATTCCCTTTAATAACAAAGGCTCTGTGTAGGACTATGTCCCACTACTAAAGCTGGGCTCAGACTACAAGAGAATAGAAGAGAAAGTCTTTATTGTCATTGTACAAAGAATATACAGCGAGATTAGGAGTGCTACATCTGATCAGGTGCCAACTTGTCAATTAAACAAGCAAGTAAAAAAACACAGCAGACAACATAATAATTCATAAAATCAGAAATAAATAGTGTAACAAAAAATAGACTGCATCAAGCTGTACTTAATAAATGGAGTCTTGCACTAAGAAGTAGTGGATTGCAAATTATTTCATATGTTTGATCTATCAGCCTGATGGCCCATGGGTAAAAGCTGTTTATGAGTCTATGTGGGCGTGAACTTAAAGCCGTCCGACTGTAAACATGTTTTGCCTGATGGTAGGTTAGATATACTAACACACATACTAGCAATAAGCACCACAGAGCAAGAGGCCACTGTCCATCCTATGGCCACTTTGATCCCTGACATTTTGGAGTTGGAGTTGACCAGTGTGGGACCTTAGTTGATACCAACTTTCGGCCCAGTGTATCTCATAATGCGAGGTTACAGATCAAGTCTGAAACCTCCAAAACTCCTTGCAAGCTCATCAGGGCTGCCACAACAACTTGAAACATGTTTGATATTTAAGATTTAAAGTCTGCATGATAACGGTTATATGCTCCACTTACTCCCACTGTACAAAAATGAAGCCAAACAGACCAGATACAGTCACTGCCATCTTGAGCTGGCTGACGTCTTTTGGAGCCAGTGTTTACCCAGTAGCAGTCTCCGTAGTCTTGAGTTCCCCCCGATACACACATTTGACCAATCGCAAGCAGTACCACTGATCCCGAGCACACAAGTTGGCACACACACAGCTGGCGATCATTACCTCACACTCCCATTTAATCGCATCAAGTAACAAATTAAAACCAAACTTTTCAGAAAAATTAACACTTTACCTAAAATGACAGTAACCATGTTTCGGGGAAAAAAAATTGGCGAATATTTATCTTTCAGTTTTGCCCTTGTCCCATCCACTAAAATGGAGGAGGCGGGTTTATGATCTGTACAGCCAGCCACAAGGGGGCAATCTGGATGTTTTGGCTTCACTTTTGGGGAGCTGTCATGTCATCCATCTTTAGATACAATCTATGGTACGGAGTAGCTGACGGTGTTGCCAAGCAACAGTAAACATTTTAGTCCTTGAGGCTAACGTTAGCTAGCATACTACTGTTGACAGTTATTAAAACTGACAGTTAAAATTTCACCTACAGTTTCATGCTGAAGAGATGACCCACGTCAACTACATCTCTCCAACCGTTTTCTCACCCAGACACGTTTAGCCCTCTGCTTTTGTTTTCTCAATACAAGGCGAAGGAGGTGGTGCATTCATGCTCTCTCTGGCACAATAATCTTAATAATATCTTGTAGTGAGATGTATCCAAACAGCAACCTCTGGAGCTGAAAAATGAGGCCAATGCTGAAGTGCCAAAAACTGCAGTTCCTTGAGCAGCCACTTGAGGCTGGCTCCAGAAGTGAGTCAGTTCCCATAGACCACCATGTTAAAACTTACAGCAGAAATATGTTTACAGCCTGGTACAAAAAACGGTTTGGTCTCTATAGCTAATTTCATAGTGTTTGTGACACCTGCACGGGTGGATGATTGTTTATTGAACTGACTCATTTACATTTTATTAAGGCTTAAAGTTCTGCATAATTAGGGGCGGGGCTGCTTGAGTGACAGGCCGTGTGCGAGGTGTCGCTACAGTCTGAGTCAGATCCACCCCTCGCTCATCCACAGCTCTGTCTTTTCATCCAAACATGATCATTCATGGCTCAAACAAACCATGATGACGACAGCCAGAATGCCGGCTACGTCCCTTACTTTATACAGTCTATGGATGCACCATTATTTTTTATCTTGTAGTGTGGGCATGTTTGAGATTACAGAGAATCTGTAAAATGTCTCCTTCTCCTGCGTGATGCAACCTGATATCAAAATTTGTTAGGATTTTAAAACTCCTGCAGCCTGAGTCCAGCTTTAAAGGACGAAACATTACATTAACTAAAGCTTAGTGAAACCTTATTAAATCAGCCCCTAGTTGTATCCCCAGGCGTGATGTGATGTCTCAGCAAACTCAATTATTAATTGGGTGTAATAACTTTTCCTTGCACAGGCATGCAACTGACACACTGTAGAGAATCACTGCTGTAGTGGTAGTAAATGCACCATATGGCCAGAACTGTAGATGTGTTTAAACATCACAGCAAGTGCAGAGAGCGCTTTACAATATTTGACTGTCAAACCCACACTGTGAACTAGTTTCCATCCACTGTCTCCCTCCTCTGCAGTCAGACATTGGCCCGTTTCCTCACAACCAGACGGACAGCGGCACCTCAGGAGCGCCAGAGGAAGGCGGGATGTCTGGCGGCCCAAACAGGTTGGCCGATCCCGGGCACAGAGCTGGTGCTGACAGGCCCTGGAGGATGGAAGACTTGGAGGGGGAGCTGGAGAAGAAGGTGGAGCTGCTGGAGAAAGAGAGAAAAGCCCTGAGGCTAGAGACCGAGAAGCACAGGCAAGACATCGACCGCGGCATCAATAAACTACACCACCGAATCTCAGGACTGGAGGCAGGTAGGTATTAACAGAGAGGAGGGGAGGAGGGAAATAATCAGAAGGAGTGTGTTTATTTTAATGTGTAAATGAGGTTTACAAAATGAAGCGAGAAATGATATGTGACAGAGATGAATCACTTCAGTGATGACTCCAGTCACTAATGATGAGAAATAACGTGGCATAAAGTTACCTCAGATGTTTCATTTTTGTTTTATTCTTAATCAAATCATGCCATGGGGTTTCTTTATGATGAATAAATTATGCTTAACTTCTGTTAAAGGAAAAAAAGATCAGAAAGACTATGAAATTCATGCCCTGCTTTAAAAAACTGATCAGATGTTTTGATGTGAAGAAAGTGCAGATACAGTGTGTGGAAAAAAAGCAGGAAATCTATTTGATCCTCTTGCCAGATAGATGACTTAATTCCGTTCTCTATCACTTCTTTAGCGTTATTATTCATGCTCTGCGTCTGCTGTCCCAGGTGTCTCAGGGCATTCTTTCCCAGAGGGCTACAGGCTGTCCTTCCCAACTCGGACGAACTACATGTACGCTGTTGTGAAACACGCCATCCCAGCGATGCGGGCCTTCACCGTCTGCCTGTGGCTGCGGCCGGCAGAGGGAGGAATCGGGACGCCTCTGTCTTATGCTGTTCCTGAGCAACCCAACGAAGTGGTGCTGCTGCAAGGCCTGCATACCCCCGCTGAGCTGCTCATCAATGACAAGGTACTGTATCAGTCAACACACCGAGCCTCTGCTGTGTATCTGCACTGACCTGAACACTGCCTGTGTGTTATCGACTTTATGTCATGGCTTGTGGATCAGGTTTCAAACTATTTATTGATTAGAGTCTTAACATGTTTTATTGAGCGGTCACAAAGCTTTCAGAATCTGTAGACAGTCCATAAGTACAAGGGCATGTGTGTATACACTCACTGACCACTTTATTAGGTACACCTTGCTAGTACCAGGTTGGACCCCTTTTGCCTTCAGAGCTGCCTTAATTCTTGGTGTCATAGATTCAACAAGGTGCTGGAAACATTCCTCAGAGATTTTGGTCCATATTGACATGATGACATCACACAGTTGCTGCAGATTTGTTGGCTGTACATCCATGATGAGAATCTCCCGTTCCACCACATCCCAAAGGTGCTCTATTGGACTGAGATCTGGTGACTGTGGAGGCCATTGGAGTACAGTGAACTCATTGTCATGTTCAAGAAACCAGTTTGAGATGATTTGAGCTTTGTGACATGGTGCGTTATCCTGCTGGAAGTAGCCATCAGAAGATGGGTACACTGTGGTCATAAAGGGATGGACACGGTCAGCAACAATACTCAGGTAGGCTGTGGTGTTTAAACCATGCTCAGTTGGTACTAAGAAAATCTCCCCCACACCATTACACCACCACCAGCAGCCTGAACCGTTGATACAAGGCAGGATGGATCCATGCTTTCATGTTGTTACACCAAATTCTGACCCTACCATCTGAATGTGGCAGCAGAAATCCAGACTCATCAGACCAGGCAACGTTTTTCCAATCTTCTATTGTCCAGTTTTGGTGAGCCTGTGTGAATTGTAGCCTCAGTTTCCTGTTGTTAGCTGACAGGAGTGGCACCTGGTGTGGTCTTCTGCTGCTGTAGCCCATCTGCTTCAAGGTTGGACGTGTTGTTGCTTCAGAGATGGTCTTCTGCATACCTTGGTTGTAAACAGTGGTTATTTGAGTTACTGTTGCCTTTCTATCATCTTGAACCAGTCTGACCATTCTCCTCTGACCTCTGGCATCAACAAGGCATTTTCAACCAGAGATAATTTTCTCTGTTTGGGACCATCCTCTGTAAACCCTAGAGATGGTTGTGTGTGAAAATCTCAGTAGATCAGCAGTGTCTGAAACATTCAGACCAGCCCGCCTGGCACCAACAACCATGCCACATTCAAAGTCACTTAATTCACCTTCCTTCCTCATTCTGATGCTCAGGTTGAACTTCAGCAGGTCGTCTTGACCATGTCTACATGCCTAAATGCATTGAGTTGCTGCCACATGATTGGCTGACGTTACATTCGTACATTTCATATGTATCATGTCATATCAATGTTTTTAAAGTAATGTAGTATACGAGCTAACTTTGTCATCTGGAGAGTGGATGGTGTGTCACCAAAGTGAGACACCTGCCAAGCTGCAGACCAGTGTTTAAAACCAACAAACTACAGAACCGATTATCTTTTAGCAAGTCATCACTGTGTTTTCAGAGGCTTTTTAGCCACCAAACGCAGGTGTTTTGGAGCGAACCGTCACTGTTTTTCCAGCAAGGATAGTGCCACAAAAAGACATTGCTGTGTTCTCTGCTGAGATAGCAGGGTTTACCACATATTCATTTATCTGTGGCGGCCCACCTCAGGTGAGGACGGGGCTTTATCAGAAGATAGCAACTAGGTGCCAGACCATAAGCAGCCCAAAAAAACACAAATATAGTAGATCTTGGAGTGGCCTTAATTTTCATCTTTGCTGTCGAGCGTTTTTACAAACAATAACTGACAATCCTGCATCGTTACTTTAAGAAAATGATTAAAAATATATTTCAATACAGAGGGCTAACCTGTGTTGCTAACTTCCCTGTAATAGTGATAATGATGGACAGATATAGTGTGAGAGATTTGACAGCAATCGAAGTGAATATCTTTGTTTTTCAGTCATTTATCATCACCATTGTCACCCTCAAGTTTCACTCCTGCTCTCTACAAGGCTCCCCCACTTTTTCAGGTGTTACCAGTTGTATATCTTGTCTTGACTAGAATTTTAATGTGTATTATAGAAGAAGTATTGCAGTGTATTAGCATACAAATAAGTAGAAGACATCATGTAAAAGAGCCAATTTAGCAGACAAGCTAAATAGCCTCATTCATGTGTTTAAATTGCAAACTAATGTACCACCTTGACAGCACTGCAGGGTGGTGTAGTGCAGTGCAGTGGCTTCAGGTATAATTCAATGAAGTCATTATGGTAATAGATGCCTGGAGGAAAAGTTCTGTGTCCTTGGAGGTAGCAGGATGTCTTTGGGACTGAGGGAATACTTTATAACAGCCAAGTGAAGAAACAAGGGAGAAATACGATGTCGGAGTGATGTCAGACTGCTGTAGAGCTACAGCCTGATGACATGTCTTACCTTTAACTATGTGGTGTAGGAATGTCTCCTTCATCTGAGCTGTCCTTTTGCCGTCCCATTCCTAGGTGGCGCAGTTGCCTCTAAACCTCTCCAGAGGCAGCTGGCAGCACATCTGTGTGAGCTGGAGCCAGAAGGGAGGAGCCTGGCAGGCCTACCAGGGGGGAAAGCTGAGGGGCGAGGGTCACGCGCTGGCAGCCGGACATCACATCAGACCTGGAGGAGCACTCATACTGGGGCAGGAGCAGGTGAGAGCACGAACGAGAGGGTGAGGACTGAATGAAGTTTTCACTGATTAGAGGCGAGTCAGACTTGCTTCAAAAGGAATCTAATTTGGTATGCCCTTCAGACTGCTGACTGCACTGCTGCAAGCAAATAAGAGTTTACTACTCAGTGCAGCTGAGGGTCTATTCACTTACAGCTTCTCTGTGAGTTGTAAATAAAAGTAGTAAATAAAAGCCTGAAACAGTTTGAGAGCCTTGGTGAGAGTAAGACACGGTAAATCTACAAATTCAATTGAGGTTGGAGTACGCTGCCAGCCAACGTGTTGAAGTGGTGTGCTGTGAAGCTGTGTTTTGTGGACAAGATGTGTGTGTGCATAATGGTCATGAGCAGCAAGGTTAACAGGCTCTGGGACCCTCATTCAGAGCCAAAAGAACCCTCACATATGGCGTCTTTGTTCACGAGTGCTGCATCCATACTGGTCACTTTTTATCACATCTTCATTTTCCCACAAACGAGTCCACAGTCTCGCCCACAGCAGCAAAACCGTCGAAGCTGAGCCTGTGTGAAAGTAGAAGTGTTTCTCTCTTCAACCACTCCGCTCTTCTTTCTCTCCAGGATTCCCTGGGTGGAGGTTTTGACTCATCCCAGGCTCTGGTTGGAGAGTTGTCCCAGGTGGGTCTCTGGGACCGGGTCCTGTCTTCCAACCAGGTTGCCAGCTTGGCCCGTTGCGGCAAAGTAACCCAGGGCAGCGTGGCCCCCTGGACCGAGAACGGAGTGCAGGTTCACGGTGGAGCAACCAAGGACCCGGGGGAGCCTTGTAGTAAACACAACAGGAGTTCTCAATGACCGATGGGGGAAGGGGAAGTGAGAGAAAGACGGGCGAAGGGAGGGGTGAAGTTGTAGCCTTTTCAAGAAGGTAGGATTCTGCTACAGGATTTTTAAACAACTCTGTGTGGACTGACTAGTGTGTAAACATGAAAAATTATGGTTAATATCTATATGATGTAAATCGAGGCTTCGCAGTTACTTCACACTTCTAGCATCCACATCTGATGCCATCGTGGAGGTCCATGGAAAATTGTGCAACACAAGATGAGATTCCTCATCAGTATAACTGTGGTATGGGTACAAATCACAAAGTGTAATAAAGGTTTGTCTCCAGATTCAGGCCACACTTAACTATTTTGTCATTGATCCTAGCTCCTCCGCGCTTTGTTAGCGAACTAACTAGCTAGCAGCCTAATTAGTGAAAGCAACAAACATGAACATGAGCAAACAGCTGAACCTTCAGGTAGTTATTAATGAGAGAGTAAAGGTGTAAGCAGACAACACAACTCAGTGATGGTTAGCTTAGCAAAACTAGTATAATTAGCTAGCTAACAAATTGTCTCATCTAACCTTAAAAAATTGTTAAACATTTTTGAAAATATGCTCATTAGCCTGATGAGATGAGCAACACCACTCTCATGTTTGCAAAGTAAGTATGAAGCTACTGTCTGAACAGCCAGCTAATTTAGCTTAGCATAAAGACTTCAAATGAGGAAACCGCAAGCAAAGTGACAAAGTCCATCTACCAACATTTCTAAAGCCCACTAATTAACATAGAGTATCATGTTTGTTTAATCCAGTGGTTCCCAACTGGTGGGTCTCGGTCAAAAAGTGGGTCGCGGCCCATTCTATATGGGCCGCGAGTGACCTGCAGTTGTGTTTGTAAAAGATTTTTAAAAAACACTTTATTTTTAAGTACAGTGAATTTCTGGCACAGAGATTTTATTTTGAAGTGCTGTTTACTGCTGTTGAGAGTAAATAACAGACAGCAAACTAGCTCAGCGACATGGCCAAATTCTAGTATGGCGCTGAATATACTAAACTGTGTGGGCCTTGAACTAATGACTGAGGACAAATTTGGGCCCAGATATAAAGATAGATATAAGACAGATATAAAGTAGCCAGAGTTTTGAAAAATCTGCACCGTAGAAGGCCTTTTTAAAAATAAACTTAATTTTCGTGACCTATAATTCTGTTTGCGTGCGGACAGGAGGTCAAAATGTAAAGGGAAAGTATCTGCTCACAAAAATATCTTTTATATGTGTAGCCATTTGGACAAAGCTAGGCTAGTTTTTTCCTCCTGTTGCCAGTCTTTATGCTAAGCTAAGTTAGCTAGCTGCTACTAGTAGCTTCATACTTGCTGTAAACACGAGTGATATCAATCTTCTTATCAACTTCTCAATAAGAAAGCCATCAAGTGTTTTTCCCAACTTTTCTTCGCTCAGATTAGGTGCGATGTCATTTAACAGCTGAGACTGTGCAAATGACCGCTGACTATTTATCCTGTTGAGACCGCCATGCTGGAGAAATACCATAAGTTGTTCCACTGTAGCCGAAGAGCTGCTGACCTCCACTATGGCTGCCAGAAGTTGTGTAAAGCCAGCTGAAATCCCTCCATGAGTGCAGCAGGGTCGGAGTGGAGTTAATTAAGGGCTGCGACAGCTTTAGAGTTGGGAGTCGAGATAAGGTGATGAAAAGTGTTCAAGAAAGTGGTGGGAATGTTAAGTAGATGGCAGCAAGGGGTAGATGATGAAAGAGAAAGGAAAGAGGGAGGACAGGGGGAAAATAGATAGATTGGGCACTTCTAAGGAGCGATGCTTCATTGTTTTCACCTCTGCATGATGTATTCATATACCTGTAATGTCTTGCCACTGCACTGTGCAGCTCACAAGTTTCACAAAAGAGGACAGTGCCTCCTGCACCCGTGGCTGGCGGGAGGCTGTTTCTGTGTTTGTCTTTTAAGGCCTGATGGTCTCTGAAGTTACTGAACAAATCCAAAACAAGAAGTCTCACTCCCTAAGGAAATCACCACCACAAGCAGAATGTTGCTCTTTTTTGAGGGCATTTTACACTTTTTTGACAAGCCTTTGCCCCATTTATGTCATCCTGTGCAAATTTAGAAAATCAAGGTCAAAGCATATGTGCTCTGATCGAGGAAATTTGTCTCAGATGGCCACTTTTGGCTTCATCTCGTAGCACACTTTAGGCTTGTTTGAGATGAGCCAGACCGACGCAGACCTGCGCAGTTTGGATCACTGTCTTTCTGTTTGCATTGCATGATGGTTAGTCATTTTGTCAGACTTGCTCTGGAAGCACAACTAGCATGAGACAAGGAAATCTATCGGGACAACAACAGGTGCAGTTTTGAGAGCGAGCCGCCACAGTTTGTCTCCACAAGCTGCAGAAGCAAAATGCTCGATGGGAAATGACTTGCCAGTGGAGTCGAGCTGAGCGCTAATTGGGAGATTTTACCCCATGCTGTTGATTAAAGTCTCCAACTGACTCCACAAAAGTTTTATCTGACCACTCACAATTAAAAGACGACACTTCCTTTGTAATTTTTTTTACCATTTCTTCCGTCAAGGTTTCGGTTTGGTTTGTTTGTCAGCAAATTTACACAAAAGCTAATGGCCTGATTTTCACGGAGCTCGGTAGAAGGGTGTAGCCTGGGCCAGGGAAGAGCTCATTAAATTTTGGAGCAGTCCAAAATCACAGGCAGATACACAAATTGTTTTTCACGTTCATTAACACTGCAAGATAAAGCACTTGGCCTTGGCAGAGGTCTTCGCTCTTCAATTGCCCTTGTAGTTCCACAGTGTTTTTCTCCATAAACTTAAAGGTCCAGTGTGTAGGATTTAGTTGCATCCATCAAGTGAAGTTGCAGATTGACTTCTCCCGTGTAGGAGAACTATGGTGGCTGCTGCGAAAATGCAAAGGGTCCTATCAAGAACCAGTGTTTGATTTGTCCATTCTGGGCTACTGTAGAAACATGGCAGACTTGTAGGGAGAGGACCCACTCTGTATGTATGGCTCATTTTAAAGTAACTAAAAACAGGATTCTTTGTGTCAGGTGATAATACATTAATGCTGGCATAGTTCTGAATATTATATACCATTCATGCTGATACATCCCCCTAAATTGTACACAAAAAACACCTTTGAGCAGTAACAAACGTATTTAATAAGTACATTGCTAACATTAAAAAGTTGTGGATTCTCCATTATTAAAACTGGTCAAAACCACTGTCCGAAATAGTTTGAAAAAGCAACAAGTGGCCCTGCCTTTTACATGTGGTATCAAACTGCCCTGTATTGAATTGTTGTAAAATGAAGACACTTGTTGCTTTCATTGCTGCTGCTCTATTGCTTTTACTGATTTATTGTATCTCTGCTCCTTTGTCTTTTTGTTTTCTCTATCTTTATCTAAAGGTCCAGTGTGTAAGCTTCAGGGGGAATGTCGGCAGAAATGTTTTCTTTAGTGTATAATTACCTGAATTTCTTATTTTTGTCACCTTAGAATGAGCTGTTTATATCTACATAGGGAGCAGTTCCTCTTTTATGTTGCACCGTTATTTATCTACAGTAGCCCATAACAGACAAACCAAACACTGGCTCTAGATAGGGCTGTGTGTGTCTTTGCACTTTCGTGTCGGCCACCGATGGTCAGTGACGAGCCAAACGGCACCAAAAAAACATGATGTGAAACTGTTTTATTTAGTGTTTTTACTGCTTTTAATCACCGGATCAGTTTGTTTAGGAGAAAACGACTTCTGCGGTTAATTTGGCACCCGGTAAAAACCTCCTGAAGATCTGGATTTTAATGTATCAGAGAATAAAGGTGAGCACTGATTTGCATGTGGTGGGAGAGCCACCTGTCTCCAACATCGGACAGCGGAGGAGGAACACTGATTTTTAACAGGAAACTGTTTTATTCAGTGTTTTTACCAATTTTAATTACCTGGTCTGTTTGTTTTGGAGAGGAAGAGACCTCTGCTGACAATTCCACTGCCGGTAAAAACCTCCTGAACAGATGAATACTGAGGGAATTCTAACCAGGAGTTTCAGTGGGTTGCAATGTGCAATCCTCACCACTAGATGTCACTAAATCCCCCATAATATTACACACTGCTCCTTTAAGTAGCTTCTGACGTATTAAAAAACAAAACCCAGATAGTTTAAAATGTTTCTGCACAATGTAAAAGATCTGTATAGTGGGATGTCTATTGCATCCACTTCACAGTTACTTCTGCCTTTGCAAGTCAAGCCAACGTGAAGCTCTCCAGCTTTTTGGCTCATCTCAAACAAGCCTTTTATGTTCTTTAAATCATGGTCTTGAGTGCAGTCTTCAAACATGCACAACATATGTTCCTTTCAGATTTACATACTGCACTCGTGATTTTAACATTCATAGATATGGACTGTTTCCTCTTTGCAATTTTATACATGCAGCCACTCAGTAATGTGGTTTGATAAATTAACAACCTGCAACCTCCAACTCTTCCAACCTTCCTACATTCCATGCATGAGTTGTACTGTTTGTTGGTTACAAGCCTCGGTGCGTCTTAATGATTATTCTCCACTGTTGTGCGAGACGTGATGTTAAATACAGATTGTCCATTTCACTGTTTCTAATTTCTAAAAACACTGGCTCTCCCCATCATAAAAGTAATCCTTAGTGGAAAGTGCCTGTCGGGGTGTTTGTGCCCATGTAAACAAATCATCTAATTATTATCCTGATGGAAAATTCACACTGCGAGATATTTTTGAACTAATTGAGCGTCAGTGTGTTTCTGTGAATTCCCCGGTGGATTTTTAAGATTTAAGAGGTTTGATAAAACATTTGAAGACACAGGACTTCTGTGCAGTGCCGTCAAACTGATGCTGAATCAGGTCAAAACCATCTTGCTGTGCCTAATAGTGTCTTTGATGATGCCTCTCAGTCTGCAGTGTTATTAATAATATTATGCCTGGTGTCTGTTCAGCTCGTGTCAGGGCTTTTTTTGGGCTTTTTGATAGTGATGTGGCATTATTCTGTTGGAACTGAAAGCTTTTTAACTCTATTGGCAATGTTTTCTTACATGACAGTTCAGATTTTTTTCACTGTATGCATTGGTATCTGTCTATTTTCATGTTGTTGTTTGTATAAATACTGTATGTCCATGTCCTGTACGGTGTTGTATTGTTCTGCATAATGTGCCGTGTACAAACCTCAAATCTTTATTAAAGTCCTAATTTTCAGATGTAAAGAATGTGATTCTTTTTTTTCTAAAGCAGCTTCAGAAAAGAAGCGCAGTGAATGAAGGTGAGATTCTGTTATTCAAGGACACACACACACATTCAAACACACACACTTGTAATTCAAGTGCAGCCGTAACAAAACCTGCTGTGAGAGCAAACCCTCCCACACTAAAAGTGCTCTCCAGACTCCACAAGAAAATTACTTATTTCTTCAATGACCGAAAAGAAGTATACGTCTTTGTTTCATTCTCCTCCCGAGCAAATTAAAGGAGAGAGTTCAAGGAGAAAAAGCCTGGAGCCTTCTCCCTCGGGTGCAGCAGGTGTAGATGTGAGTTAGGAGTAAATTGAGGATTTGGAAGACTCAGTGAGTCATTTGTTGTGTCTCAGAGCTACTCATCTAGTTGTGAAGGGAAAAAAATGGTGGTATTTCAGTAGCAGGTGCTATTTAGAGGAATTCACACACAGTGAAAGCTTTAAATGGACCACAACATATATATATAGCACAATGAAAACACATGAAGTACACTGTAGATGAAATGGACAGTATTCTTCATATAAACACTTGCTGGGTTTCTATCCAAATATTCACAGATTTTAGCCAAATTTTTAAAATATTAGCTGAAGAAAATGCGAATTTATGCCCCTTTAAATTCACTACTGTTCAAATATTGGAAGTTGGCTCTTCGAGATAAGTAGTAGGTGGCGCTAATTCTCCTGTCGGGCATCGCTGCAGGAGAAAAGGGCACAACAAGATCACGTAATTGACGGGCTGTCAGTCAAACCACAAACAAAGCAAAACAATGGATGTACAATAACGGAGAGCACATTGGACAATGGAAATAAAGAGTTTTGAACCTCTAATATTACAGCTCTGTGCTCTTAAAAGAGTTCTGATTTGTGCAGATATAAAGCCTCCAGCTGATGACAAAGACAAAGCTTGCGGTGACCTTTGCTAGTGGTTCCCGACTGATCCAGCCATGGGGTCCAAATTTCTCCATAGGCATTAGTTCAAGGTCCACACAATTAAATACAGTCAGCGTCATACTTGCATTTGGCCATGTCGTCAAGCTAGTTTACTGTCTCTAGCAGGTAGCTGTCCATTAGTCACTCACTCTACAGCAGGAAACAGCACTTAAAAATAAAAGCTCTGTGTCGGAAATTCACTGTGCTTAAAAATAAAGTGTGTTTTTTACAATCATGGTGCATTTGCGAGTCACTTCGGGTCCATTCAGAATGGACCTGTGACCTACCATGTGGGATCCACTTACCTATGCAATGGTGATGCATAAACTTTTCCACCTTCCCCACACTTAAAAATCTTGTGCAGTATTTTAAGATTTTTTCATCTTCTTGCTGTTTCCACTCTGGTGATTTTCAATAAGTAAATTTAAAATGTGCATAAAAAGAGGTGGATGGAAACGCTCCTATTGACTTTTAAGCAGATGGACATGTTTTTATGCAGTCTTTTTTCTCATCATTTCTTTTAGTTTTTCATTTAAAACACGATTAAAAGACTGATTTTAAACGAATTCTCAAATGTTAGCGTAACATAAAGACAGGGAATGGAAAAACAGCTAGCCTGGCTCTGTACGAAGGGAACAAAGTTCCACCTTCCATCACCTCTAGAGGTCACTGATGTGTTGTTTGTTTGATCTGTACAAAAACTACTATGTTGTTCAACGCTGTCTGTAGTTCAGTTGTACAGTCACTCTCTTGCTGGTTAAATCTGTTACATTCAGTTCAATACAGAACAGCTCGCTCTTATTAAAATAATGACCATACAGGTCAACTATGCAAGCAGCTCAATACAGCCCATAGTTATGATTTTATTTTGTTAGGGAGCGCTCTGACAAAATGTAGTAATTTTTACAGGAGCAGAGGAGGAAGTGAGGTTATGTTGAATCAAAGGCGGCAAAGTCCTCGTATTGTTGTATAAAGATCAAAGAAGTCCATATAGGGTGGGTGTGAGCAGAGGTGGATGGGTCAAACAAGTAAAGGACTTTCACCCAGGACATCAGTGCTCATGGCCCGAAGTCAACATTGACTTTTTTTAAATAACACTGTAGCATAGTATGGATAGCATACGCCATGTTATGCAAGTATTAATGCCATGACACACCAAGCCAACAGTTGGTCAGTGTTGGACCATCTGTGAGCGTCTGTTGCCTTCATTGGTACAGTGTGTCCCTCTCTGTTGCCCCTCATTGGTCCCTGTGGCAATTTCAGCATATTGAATTGCGGTTGGTGAGAGGAGAGAACACCAGTCAATGAAATCACTCTGATTTAAAGTTCAGCTCAGCACATGAGAAGAGAAACAGAAGTGAGGAAAGTAAACAGATCGCTATAGTCAAGAGGGAGTGAGACCAAAACAAACTTGTCACATGTGGTAAGGTTGTATTTCTTTAGTTGCTGAGCTCTTAAGCAGAAATGTTTCATGATGGTTTCTGTTATTGTTCACTGGCACACTGTAAATATGCTCCGTTCTTTCAACATTTGATGTGTTGTTAATGTGCTAACTGGCTAACTAGCATCATAACAGTCTTCCAGTTTCCCTTTTTTGAATGCCGATTTCAGACTACTGCCATCTGCTGGTATGGAGACTTATTTCCTCTCACGCAGGTGCAGAACGTACGTGCTGGTTGACCTCGGCTGCAGTTTTTGCGGTGTGTTCATGAGCAATGTTTTGACTGCGACACTGGCAACATGGGGTGATGCAACAGCAGGCTTTCATTGCCGCTTGTTCTATGAACTCGGCTCAGTGTGTCTGGATCTTTAGTTACAAAATACTTATTTAAACAAAAAACTATGACGTTTTGTCATCCTGTGTCGTTTAGGTATGAGAAAGTGTTGGTACAAAACAGTCTGATACATACACTGAACATAGAGGGTTAATGGCTCAGCAGCTTATTATATATGACGCTTTTTTCATGGTGAGTATTTCTGACGCTTTTGTGGTCTTGTAATATGCTTTTGAGATTGGCTCATGAGCTGAGCACCTCTAGTGGGTGTATTTTGTAACTTTGGCCAGAGCTAGGCTGGATGTTTCATTTAATGTCCAGTCTTCATGCTAAGCTAAGCTAACTGGCTACCATAGCTGAAGCTTTATATGCAAAGTATAAGAGTATAAGATATAAGAGTGGTATCAATCTTCTTATCTAAGTCATAGCAAGAAAGTGATTATGAGTATTTCTCAAAATGTTCCTTTATAATAACTATTTCAATTCGTGTCACACAGGAACTCCCATATGACGAAAAAAAAAACCGTGAGCTTCCAAAAGCTGCAAGTCTATTTCTTTAGATTGCATTACATGTTATCTTATTGTATCTGCCCTGCGTGCCTTTACTGTGAAATATCCATGTCTCCATTTTGTGTATATTGAAGTCGACACATTCAATTCTCACTCTGCCTTCATTCTCCCCACCTCTCTGTCATCCTCTGTTCTCACCCTCCTCCTCTCATCTTCTCACTCCCCCTCTCCTCCTCTCAGTGACATTTCCACAAAGATCCCCCATCCTCCTCCGCTCCTTGTCGACTGTTGCCTGCTCTTTACTCAGTCCCTGCATTCCTTATGTCCCATTTCTTCAGCCAAGACACCCTCAACTCTTCTCCTGACAAAGACGGAGACACAGTCACATCACGAGGCTCTGACTTTTCAAGGATGCTGTCACGAAACTGTCATTTTT
The DNA here is from genome assembly GCA_019142605.1 of Cephalopholis sonnerati. NCBI lineage: Eukaryota > Metazoa > Chordata > Actinopteri > Perciformes > Serranidae > Cephalopholis > Cephalopholis sonnerati. The sequence goes on from JAGQAX010000016.1 coordinate 28,848,251, forward strand.
TTTACAGATATGATGGGAAAATGTGGGGGAAAAAATTGAAATACAAATGGCGTGTGTGAGTAAAGGCTTTAAAAACAATCCATTTATCTTTCTACATCGCCTCGAGACAAAAGTCATGCAACATCATTTTTTTATTCTGATTTTATAGTGATGATTTGACAAGCCTTTAAAGGGATAGTTCGGACTGAGGTGAGGCTTTGCAATAACAAGCAGTGGAGTAGTAACGTTACATTTTCAAACAAGCAGTCGGTTTCTTTAAAATATCATAACTGTTATTTCTGTGTGTTTTGCTGCCATTAATGTCATGTGTACTGAAACGTGATGTACTTGTGCAACCGGCAGCTGAGAGGAGAGTGTGGGGGCGTCACAGTGGGCACTGTCGACCTGCCATACATGCCACTCTCTCAGTTAACCCAGTAAATTTCCACTGACCCTGCCTCTCCACAGCACCTACCTGCCAGCCATCACCTGTCCACACATCTCCCACTCCTGCCAGTCCACCACACCCACCTCGTCAAGCCAACTGCTCTCACCTGTGGATCATTACCTCCTGCCAGTATAAAGACTCCTGCTTCACACACTCTTTGCCAGGTTGTTCTTTGTCAGTTATGCAAGACTTTCCAGCGTTTGTTCCTAGACTGCTCCCTCCTTGCCCTGACTGTCCTGCTTCGTCTGCTCCCTGGTAAACCACTTAGCCGTCTGTCCCCTGACCAAGAGCTCTGCTTCCACATTCCTGGTTTCAGTTCGCAGTAAGTGCAGATAAGTGGCTTCATTTAACGCTATTAGAAACTGTCCTTCTTGTCTGTGGTGCTGCATGCTCTAACCACACCCGTGACAGGGGGTAGGCGATACCACAAAATCGGATTTTGATTCGATACCATGTATTACAGGGCCATAATCGCTGATAATGATACAATATTATTAATTATTAAAAGTGGTGAATTTTGCTCATAGTGTCTCATGATTTATTAGATGAACAATCAGTCTGCTTAAGTAACAGCAAACACTGACCAACTGTAGTTTAAAAAGGCAGCATTGACCAGTGCTAAAATCAGATTTGACTAAAATATTTTTTTCACTAGGCTGCTGTACTCATAAATATTCCTTGTCTGAGCCTCTCTGAACAGACTCTGCCAGTGAACTCTGTCTCTGTGTCAGAGGTCTGGAAGCTGAGGGTTTTTCCTCCTCCACCCTTTCTTTCGTTGGCAGCTCCAAGTTCTCTTTCTCATGTTTATTTGCTCTTTCAGTGAGCCATCACTACTATTATGTGTCGGATTAAAGTAGTCAGGCTCAAACACGCTTTGTGCATTGAGCGCCTGCAGACAGCTACAGTCACACGGACACGCATGCAGTTTTCTTCATAGTACAACTGGGGGGTCAGGCATCAGCTCCCAGCAGTAAATGGAAGGGCTGGGAGGTTAGCTTACCATCTGCCTTCTGACAACTTTGGGTGAAAGTGAAACTAAGAAGAAGCTGCTGGGTCTGGAGGTTGCTGTCTGAGTGCAGGCAACACAAAAACAGCGGAGAAGTTTAATTTATATTCACTACAGAATGTTGCTTGCACAGACAGTTTCACCCTTGAAATACAAATGGGTACAAATAAAAGTGAAACTAATCCCTGTTTTGGTATCAATCCTATTAACACTAGGATCGCTCTTCAAAATGAAAAGGCAGTATGGAGAGTATCAATATTTTGGTATCGATCTGCCCACGCCTAGGAGAGCCAACATATTGTTTACAGCTAACTTAGTAATTTGTGGATTTATTTCTACCAAACCAGAGCTTGTGATTGATGGCATAAAGTTTTGCATAAATAACATGAAAGCATGGATCCATCCTGCCTTGTATCAACGGTTCAGGCTGCTGGTGGTGGTGTAATGGTGTGGGGGAGATTTTCTTAGTACCAACTGAGCATGGTTTAAACACCACAGCCTACCTGAGTATTGTTGCTGACCGTGTCCATCCCTTTATGACCACAGTGTACCCATCTTCTGATGGCTACTTCCAGCAGGATAACGCACCATGTCACAAAGCTCAAATCATCTCAAACTGGTTTCTTGAACATGACAATGAGTTCACTGTACTCCAATGGCCTCCACAGTCACCAGATCTCAGTCCAATAGAGCACCTTTGGGATGTGGTGGAACGGGAGATTCACATCATGGATGTGCAGCCGACAAATCTGCAGCAACTGTGTGATGCTATCATGTCAATATGGACCAAAATCTCTGAGGAATGTTTCCAGCACCTTGTTGAATCTATGACACCAGGAGCTCTAAAGGCAAAAGGGGGTCCACCTAGCAAGGTGTACCTAATAAATTGACCCCACTTCAAAAACTCCAAACTACCCCTTTAAATGACTGATAATGATAAGGCAGCAAATACCACAGCAGCAGGTACAGATACTGTACAGCATTATCTGCAATCCCTAATTAACACGAGTCAGTCTGTTCCAGCGGATAAGACACGACTGAGCACCGTTTGTTCACGCAATCCTCTCTTTTACTAACGGACTTACAACTTAAATCCATCACAGACTCTCCTGCTCGTGCCAGAGAGTCACACTCAGCTGGTTGGTGTCACACAACTTAGACCTAAACCGAGACAAAGTCCTGTTAACCTCGTTACAGTGTGGGTGCAGCCTGCTGTGTGTGAGAAACTGCTTACTGTGACTGTTAGAGCAGAACATTAACCCCTGCGATGCTGACGTTACACATTTTACTGTCATGTTTTTTTAGGGTGAAATATTTAACCAATAGAAAACAGCTATGAAGATTTCTAGTGTGTCACTTTATATGCTATCTAATGTACATACATGTTGTGATGGCTCTACCAGTGAGCCTGTTGAGGCTGAAGACAGCCAAAACATGCTGCTCTAATCTAAAGAGCATTCCGGAATCACATCTGCACAGCATCTTACAGTTTGATGGACATATCTGAACCACGTTATGCAATATTCAACAGGCTTAGAGGTTTTTTTTTTTGTTTTCGCTACATGTCTCACACCTGCTACGGTGCTGTAGCTTTAACAAAACTGCCTGTCACAGTCAGTTTCTAACTGCTTTTGGCAGCCTGTCGGGTGTTAATTTCTTTCTCTGCGCTCAACATTTCTCAGAGGCAGCGAACGGCACGGAGACGTAGGAGGAGACACAAATTCAATGTGTGATTCTTACACATCAAATCAAATCTTTTCTCAGTTTATGCTGTTCTGTTTTAGCACCTCAGACAAAGGTATCACACTAAGGAGCTGGTGTCTTTGTTTTTTCTCACTCACACTGGCAGTCTGCAGCAGTGTGTGTGTGTGTGTGTGTGTGTGTGTGTGAAGACAACAATACACAGGACGATCAGACAGAGATGGACGCACTGTACCAGCTGCAGCAGGGATTTAACCTGTGACTCTCAAGGTTCCGTATGACCTCTTTGGCCATCAGGCTGACCACCTTCGACACATATCATCCACAGCCAGAGGATGATATTCCCAGTTGGATTACCAATCCCTATCTAATCCATAATGTTCCATCTAGGAATGGACGAGTGTAATCCCATGTAATCCATGAAATGGATGGACGAGCAAACCCTCAGGCCGTCATACAGTACAAACTACAGGGATTCATGCTAAAAGATCAAATAGTCCATTAGTCCGCAGTTTATTACGTCATCGCATGTGCTGTTTTGGTTGCGTTTAGCCTCTTTGATACATAACACGGAGCTCCTGCGATAACGTCGCGATGAAGACCTTTCTTAGCACCAGCAAACAAGGCAAAAATTATGTCGCCCCCGTGTGTTATCATCGATAGCGTGCAAGTGTTCCTGAAGCAAAAGTAGCGTGATAGGTGTGCAGGCAACACAACAGTGTCGGCCTCTGTGTGACATAAAACCTATGCGTCAGGCGGAACTTTCTAAACAATACCAATGGCATAACATGGCAATAAGAAACATTTACCACCATGTTACGTGACGGTCGATCTCATCTTCTGCGTGGAGAATAAGGAGCTCTTCCTTTTCGTAGACTTTTTCGGTTGCTGGTTTTTTTTTTTTTTTGAGTTAGCTGCTAACTGCGGCTAGCTGCTTTTTAAATCTCCTGTCAGAGAGTCACACACATGACATGTCATCAGAACTTCACTGCTGGCTGTCCCTTTTACACAGTCGATTCGAGACTGTTGCTACCTCCACTGCTGGCTTAAAGGCAAAGTATTATCTACTAACTATCTCCTATTCCGGGATTGTACCTTTTATACAAATAGCGAGGCAGAAAAATGGCATGACATTTCCACAGTGGCATGGTGGTACAGTGGTTAGCATTGTCGCCTCACAGCAAGAGGGTTTGTGGTCGTGGGGGAGCCCTTCTGTGTGGGGTTTGCATGTTCTCCTTGTGTCAGCGTGGGTTTTCTCTGGGTACTCCAGCTTCCTCCCACAGTCCAAAGACATGCAGGTTAATTGGTGGCTCTAAATTGTCCGTAGGTGTGAATGGTTGTCTGTCTCTATGTGTCAGCCCTGTGATAGTCTGGTGACCTGTCCAGGGTGTAGTCGTGGTGGTTGCGGAAAATATCATATCAATGCTTCTAAAGTGACGTTGTATTTGAGTTGACTGTGGGAGAGGAGGGGTTGGGGTTCTTGTGACACCTGGGCAAACTGCCTGCCAGTGCCTGACAGAGACATCGCTGCATTTCCTGTTTAGTAGTGCCAGGAAAAGCAGTTGCGTTTTTACCGTGACATTACTTCATTTGTGCCAGGAACTGTGCCACTAAAACCAGGTATTTTAAGCTAAAACATCATCTTTTCCGAACCATAATCAAGTAGTTTTTGTGCCAAAACATAACCACACATTAATGTTTCGATGTATCCACTACATAATAACGTACAAATGTAACATATCCGTGGTTAACCAGCATGTTTCTAGTGATTGGATTGTCACACATGCACTACACTGAGAAACATCTGCACCTTTTCACACGTCATTCCCCTGAATATCGATCCCAAGTCCCATTCTCACGTGATCCTTCACATTTCAGGGATTGATGCATGTGTGAAAGAGGCTTTGAGTGTGTTCAAGCTTCCTTCACAGTGAATTAGAAACCAAAAGTGTTGGGTCTTGTCTTTTTATTTGAGAAACTGTTTTCTGATTCAAGGCTGAATAAATGATACTCATTTGGTTTTAAAATCTCAAGCAGATATTCAGCTGCTTCTGCCTCTCCAGGAAGTGTCTGTTGATCACAAAATGCAGTGCTGCTCTGCGGGGATTTTAAGGGCCTTGTAAATATTGATTGAACACTCCCACTGGAAATTAAGTGACATATTTTTGCTTCACGGTGTATTTAATCTTTAAAAAGTGCTTTTACAGTAGAGACTGCAACTGTAAAACTGCTTTACATGTATGGGATTTCTGTCATACTGAAACAGCTTGAGTTACTGTAGAATTTCTACTACACACAGTGATGTCACCGAGTACTGGAGTACAGCCATACATCACTTTAGCAGAGATCAGCAGAAATAAGATTTCCAGTGTGAAAATCAACACTGAATTACAAGCATTATTTCCTGTCGTTTTCCTTGGACATAGTAATTTGAATTCTGTACAGCAATGGCGGACTCCGCCACTACGGTGGAATTTATACTTCTGTGTTGAATCGACACCGTACCTATGTCACAGGCTCTGCATCGACATAGCGCCTACGCCATGACCTATGCTGTAGCCTTAAGTGCACCTCCCCATAAAAGTAACTACACGTCGCTGTGACGCAGACCTCCTGTTTGTTTTTGTAAGCTGAAACCATTGCCCTCAGTGGAAACAAAGCTTTTATTTACTTTAATTTCACAGATAAGAAACAATAAATTGTGAAGACAATAAAGCCTCCACAAAAATAGCATCTTAAGTCTTGTGTGTGATTTATCCTGGCTTCATATGAGCAGAGGAAATCTCTGCTCATCGCTAGGCTAATTTATACAATGTAAAATGCCATAGGCTTGTGCTAATAATGTTAGCATGTTGTATTTGTTTGGAAAACATGTTTAGTATAAGACAGTTGTTTTGTCAGTGAACAGTTGTGAGTTGTAACGGAGCTAAATTATGTACTGTTACCTTTGTTAAATGTTGCTGTTGTCCCTGGCTTCATATGAGAAGAGGAACAGATCGCTAGCTGCTAGGCTAATTTATACAATGTAAAATGCCATAGGCTTGTGCTAAAAACATTAGCATGTTGTATTTGTGGGGAAAATGTGTCCAGATAAAGACAAGTGTTTGTCTGTGAATGCTGCGAGTTATAGTGAAGCTGATTTGTGTTTTGGAGGTGTAACTGCAGAGTGACACAGACACACCACCACAGCGTAGGACACGTGCGTAGGGTCTGCCGCACAAGTATAAATCCTGCATTAGAATGAAAACTACCACATATAGAGGAAGGTGCAGAATGTCAATACTTCAGTGTTTATTGTTTAAAAAATGTCGACCATAAATAGCATCAAAACTTGTTTGATTTCATTCAATTCATGAAAATCTGCAGGGCTGTAACTTTAATATTTGTGTTACTTGTTTTCACACCAAACAGACGCATTCTGACATTTAGCGGTCATCATGATAACCACTCTCTATCGGAATCCTTAAATCCACCCACTCATCACTTTCCCTTTTGAACCAGAGTAGGTAATCCACCTACTCAGCCTCCACATGGCGGTGTACCAGAATCGTTACTCTTCATACACACACAAACACACCGGCCAAAATCCCCACAGAGGCGTCCATCTGGACAGGAACAAGCTTTGCTCTTCCCCCGTCTTTGTCACCCACTTTGCATCTCATATCCTTCCCTCCCTCCCTCGCTCATCCTCCCTGGTTTAATGCAATATTCTTTACAGGTAGGTGTCCTTGTGTAACTCCATGGGTAAAGCATGGCTGTAATGCTGCCAAAGTCAGCACTTTTGCTTCCCCTGTGGCCACTTATGTTAAAAATGTATGCACTCATTGTGCTGTAGAATTTTACCCCAAATGGCTTATTTGTAAACCGGCATTGGTTTGTTTCATCTCCCATTCATTTAATCAGAAAATCTCCCAGGTTCTTGTTATTCTGTGTTATGCTGCTGTTTGTTTCCTGTCGGGTTTGATGCCATTTGTTGGTAAAAATAATCCAGCGGTCTTGACTCACTTGAGGTTGTGTAAGCTGTGTTATCTCAGATAGAGTTTTTCTGGACTTTGGAAAAAGCTTTGTCTCACATTTTGCCACGGTCCGTGGTTTTACTGGTTATTTTGACAGTTCTCTGTTGCTGAGAGAAATCTCACATACGCAGATTTCACCCACATGTATTGTGCTGGGCATTAATGAATCATATAGTGTGTCCATGAGTTATTAGTCATGATTTTGGTGTTGATATGTTGCATGAATAGATAATCTTAAATCGTGCATTTTCAAGTTAAGCAAGTTAATTAGTAAAAGCATATGTCGATATGATTTATGATTGTTTTGTTTATTTGACAGTTAATTTTAAATAGAGACTTCCATGGTTGCAACGGCAATAAACATGCACAATTGAAGAAGTATTTCACTGCTGGGTAGATGGTCTTTTCATAAAACTGGGCTGTACATGGAGTAGAAAGACACAAATACTTTTCAAACTGGTGCTATATGACCAGAGAAAAGAGACAAAGAGGACTGTGACATTCAAATTTGCTCTAGAGGGAGAAAACCTACAACTACCAGAATGCAATGACCAATAACAGCTCCCACTGGTGGGTGACATAATGTAAGCCTGGCAGTTTTTCCACATGCAGCACTATGGCAGCCAGCTGGAAACAAACACTCTCCAATTACTGTCAAACTGTAAGCTCAAATATGTTTCTGAAACTATTTTAAGTGTGAAATAAGTAACACAGAAACAGAATCTTGGTTCATATTTGATTAAAACTGCCTAGTTTTACTGTTTGTGTTTACAGTTTTGGCGGCCTCTATTTTAACATTAAATGTCCACATTTATTTTCCTTGTTATGGAGGAAAAATGGGATTGCCATAACCTTGTTTACGACCTGTAATTTCAACAGGCAGACTCATCAGTTTGTTGCAACGTTAACTAGCAAATGCTTGATGCACTGGTTGAAGTATAAGTATGGCAGTATGGCTTCTATTTGTACTCCTCACAGTTTGCCATTCAGTACATAAAAAAAACTACAATTCCCAGGAGCTTCTACCACCAGGGCTGTGCACAGGTGTGTTGCATACTGCCAGTGATTAGACTGAGATTGGTTCCTTTTACCTGCCTGTCTCATGTGTGCTCTGATGAAGGTCTAACGCTGTGATCCATTTACGTTGCTACAAGCGGTGAGACTCAAGATGATGTCGTGAAATGTTGTAACTTCCTGTTTAAATTGGCAATATGCGTCCCCGTTTGCGTTTGTACCATTTACGACCTTAACGTAAGCAAAAATGGATGCCTCCAAGAAAGCAGTCGTCGCTATGGCAGTAGCTACTCAAATGTTGGCAGACAGTTTGCTTTCACGCCGAACATAGCAAGCCTTTATTATTAGCAACACGGCTAGCTGCTTTCACAACAACAACACATCATAAAGCATTCCCATGTGTACGAGTGATTGAAATTAAGACTCGAGTTTGCTAAACAGTAAAAATAACAGTAAAGAGCACAGCCACTAGGGCGCAGCCATCTTTGCTTTCGTCAGTCTTTCAAAACTCATAGTCCCCCAAGTTCGTACGAGACCGCTACTGGTAGAACCGCCTCAAAGAGCCATGTTATGTGTCGCTGCGTGATTTTGCACAGCTTCCTGTCTTTCCTAACGTCTTACTAGTGGTAAGAGCTATATGGAACGGCCCATAACAGAAAGAAAGCTCAATCTTTTCCAGCACCTTGCCAAGACCAGCTGGGTGGAGTGGTGGTTGTTCTGCATCATCTACATAGTTTCCTTGATAAAAATGTACAAATAAAATCTGCAGTTCAAGAAAATAGCCTGAGAGCCAGCAAGAACACAGTTCATTGACACATACTGTCCACACTGTTATAATGCAAAGCTGGTTGAAAATCAGCAAAGTAAAAAGGAACATTGAGGATAACACAAAAAAGTTTATTTTTAATAATTTGATTGCAACAAATGGCAGAAAGACTTTAAAATTTAAGTATAATGTAAAGATATTTATCTATCATGTATTAAAGTTTAAATCACAGCTATATACTTTACACTACTATACACACTTACACAGATTACGTGTGTATGTGGCACCTTCCTCTACATACACCTACAGCTCCACCATAAGGCCTGCATGGCTCTTAACATTAGTTCCAATGTGTTTTGTATGTTTAATCAGCAGGTAACATGATCACCTAATTTCCTCACTAATCTCCCTCTGACATTTCCCTCCAAATCTCCCTCGTTCACTTTCTCTCTGTGTCTAATTACATCTCTGTAGCATCCTCTTTCTCAACCTTTCCGTCTCTCACTTCTCACAGTTCCGTTGTGCTGGTGTGAGGAGATGCATAATAATTCTTGAAGCATGTGACTCAGTTCAGTGGGGGGCTTTGGCTGGTGTGTGTTCGTGCCTGTTTAAGTGTGTGTAAGCTCAGCGTGCTTGGCTCTTGGTCGTGCCTGTCTGTGACAATCCACTTTATGCCTTCATTCATTATATAAAACACATCCCGAAAGATTCACTACGCATTGTACTTTTTAAATGTTCACTTAAGCTCATCTTAGTTCTTGTGCGTGACTTTGTCTTTGGATACTGAAATAAAATGTCCCAGGAGTTGTGTGCTCTCAGTATTTTGTTTTTACTTTGACGTCTTTATGATGATAATGGTTCATCTTGCAGTTTTTTTTTTTTTGGAGCTGATACATTTTGTAAATCCATTAATCTTTGCATCAACATCCAAGCTTTTTTTCATTATTCCTCATTAGAGACATGGACTGAATATTTAACAGGCCTACCAAGCACAGGCCCGGGGTCTCAGACTGTAAGAGGCTTCCCTGACCTTCACCTGCAATATCACTTGATGAGATAAATACTGACCTGAAAAAGACTCAAAGACACACAAAGAGACTCACAAAGATGATGAAAATGGGCAAAAACAATCCCACGGGGACACAAATGACAACAAAGAGACACAAAACAACTACAAACAGATGCAAAACAGCCACAGAAAATACAAAAGGGGACGAACAATCACATAGGGACACAAAATGACTTCAAAATGTTGAAAATCAGCTACAAAGAGACCTAAAATAACCATAAAAAAGACATAAAATTACTACAAAGAGATGCAAAACAGCTGCAAAGAGACACAAAAAGACTCAGAAAGACTACAAAATGAGGCAAATCAATCACAAAGAGACACATCATGACTACAAAGAAATAATTACATAGAGACAAAAGACAAAATGACACAAAAAGAGACAAGAAGAACCTACAACAAGACTTAAAAATGGCCACAAAGAGACACAAATGACTAAAAAGAGATACAAAAAAGCTGCAAAGAGACACAGACACCTAAAATGACTGCAAAAAGGGCCACAACAATCATGAAGAGATAAAAAACAGCTGAGAAGAGACACAAAAAGACACTCAAAGACTACAAAAAGAGGCAAATCAATCACAAAATGACCACAAAGAGATACAAAATATCCACAAAGAAAGCACAGAGACATTCCAAAAGACTATGGAAAGCGGTGAAACTCAAAAATGACCAATGAGAGACACAAAACAACTATAAAAAGACTAATAATGTCCACAAAGAGACACAAAATGACACAAACACATACAAAAAAGAGCAAAGAGACACAAAGAGACTCACAGACAATGAAAAGAGGCAAAACGATCAAAATGGGACACAAAATTACCACAAAGTGACTAAAAGACATACAAAACAGCTGCAAAGAGACTCAAAAAAGACTCACAAAGAGATACAAAACGGCCACAAAGAGACACAAAGAGACTCCAAAAGACCATGAAAAGGGGCAAAACAATCACAAAGGGACACAAATGACTACAAAGAGACAAAAAGAAACTATAACGAGACTAATAATGGCCACAAAGAGACACAAAGTGACTAAAAAGACATACAAAAATGCTGCGAAGAGACACAGAGACCTAAAAGAGACCTAAAATGACCAAAAAAAAGGGGCAAAACAATCATGTAGGAATACAAAATGACCACAAAGAGACACAAAACAACTACAAGGAGATACAAAACCACTGCAAAGAGACACAAAGAGACTCACAAAGACTATGAAAATGGGCAGAACCACCACAAAGGGACACAAATGACAACAAAGAGACAAACAGTAACCACAAAGAGACATAAAACAGCTACAAACAGATGCTAAACAGCTGCAAAGAGAGTCACAAAAACTATGAAAAGGGCAAAAACAACCACAAAGAAACACAAAATGACTACAAAGAGATACAAAGAGACTCACAAAGACAACAAAAATGGGCAAAACCACCGCAACAGGACACAGAATGACTACAAAGAGACAAAAAGAAACTACAAACAGATGCTAAACAGCCACAAAGAGACTCAGAATCAACCAAAAAGGAACACAATATTATTACAAAGAGACCCAAAACCACAGATAAATGCAAGTAGTCATAAAACAACATAAAGAAGCTGAACACCTATAAAGTGTTTTGCTCCTGTGTAGGAGAGGTGGTGGGGCCTTCTTCACGTCTGTGCCCAGGGGCCCCTTGCCTTGAATCCGCCCATGATTAGAGACATTATTTCTCTGGCTCTGCAAAAACCACAAAAAAGGAAAAGAATTAAATAATAAAAGTGTGGCGTGAAGACAAATGACGAATGTGAGAAGATGAGAGGAATGTGGGAATGATGAAAGGTGGGAAACGCAGACAGACACCACCACAGTCAGAAGGGCCCAATTTAAAACACACAAAGGAAAAGGTGGAACAAAAAGGAAACGAGTAACAGCAAACCAAACGTGTTTGTAGTCAGCCTGTCTTTGTAAGTGCACCATCATTAGGACATAAGAAATGAGAATGTGTGCAGTAGACTGCTATCAACCTGTTCGCCGTGATCAGAGGAGAGCACGGAGCAGCTAACGAGGAGCCGAGTGTGTTTTATTACCTTAGCTAAAATATAAATGTGTGCTGCACTCAGGCGCCCTCCAATCATCTTGCTGCACTCCAAGGTGCACGTGTGTGTCTGAATAAGCCTGTTTAAAAATGCATCCGTCTCCGTGTTTTGTCCTCCAAATATTTTCTGTGCGAGCACTAACACTCGTGTCCTCTGAGGACTTTCCATGCCATCTGCTGGAAATCAATTTTCTGCTGGGGTGGAGAGATATACACAAACACGGGTGTGCGCGCAGAGGCACACACACACACAAGCAATTTGCAATCTTGGATTTTTGCTGACAACCTGATCTGGAGAAAATTAAAAATGACTCTCTCTCTCTCCCCATGTGTCCTCGCAGCTCTCTCCTCCTCAGTATTTAAAAATTGCAGTTGAGAAAAGAAAAAAAAAACCAGCCCACGTCTTCAGTCTGGCTCCGTGAGTAATGGATCCTCCAATGTCCCCACGCAATCACTAAATAAAACTCATCAATTAAGAATCACGAGCGTGTATTAGCAGCACGACACCGGTGCAGCTCTCTGACTCACTCTTACTACATGTCTGCATTTTTTCACCTCATACTCACTTTATTTTTGTGAACTCTGCTTCAAGCTGTCACCACATGTCTACGACATTATTTAAAGCGAGAGGCGAGGAATCAATCGTGGCTGGCTGTTGGGTGAAGTAGACGCCAACCCTGCTGCTGTAAGCTGCCCACCTCAGAGCTGTCCATACTGCCTCATCACAGACCACCTGAGGTTCTGTTTATAAGCAGCGATGACCTCTGACCTCTCCCATAGCTCTGTGGATACAATCTAACTACCACCTATAGAGCTCTGCTGAGAAACAAGCCCCCAGCTCCGGCACTAACCAGCTCACAGGCTGTGTGTCCGTTCTGACATTAAGTGACATTTGAGACAGAACACAATAGAAGGAAACAGAAGAAGCACTTGAAACAAGTGTGATGGAACTAATCTAATACTGCAGGTCTCGTCAGGCATGACAGAGTTAGCATGTTAGCTGAGACACAGGGGCACACTGGCAGCATTAAAAGCACCTGCAAAGATAAAACAGCAGCGAGGACAAAGGTGGGTGTAAAATTAGTTCTTGATTGCGTAACCTGGTGCAGCAGAAAAATGTGTGTCTTTAATGCTTGGTAGAGATGGGAAGTGAACTGTGGGAAGTGACTTATTTATATAGTAGTTATCATACAGTTATTAAGAGCTTATTTAAAAAAAAGGATGCATTTCAGGCTAAGGACACAACAATAAATGTGGCAGGCAGAAATAGCTAAATACCAGGAATAAATAAAAACATGTTACAAGACAAGCAGTGGCGTCCCCAAGGCAGAGGACATAAAGTAAACCCTCCTTTTGACAGTGCACAATATTTGTCTATTTTGAGTGAAAAACACAGCCTTAGACAATCAGGTTATTAGCTTTTCCCGACTGGTTTTACATCATAAAGCAACATTTCTCAAGACTAACAACAACAGAGTGCTAATTTGCTGTTAGCAAGCCGCTAACTTACCGAGAACATTCGATACACACGCCGTTTTGAGGTCGGGGTCGGCAGCTCCGTGGCCGTTGTATAACTTCTCTTCCAGCTTTCAAGAATATCTCCACGTTATCATTACTTATTTTCTACTTCAATACAAGTGGTTAACTTGCTTCAACTTTCTGCACGAGGCTACCTGCTGGTGCTGCTGTTCACTAGGGAGCGCCAGTGGACCAAAATAACAGAGGGGTGTAGTTATTCTAATATCAGGCTCGTTCGAGATGAGCCAGGCCTGCGCAGATTCGATCACCGGTGATCGGCGCACAATGCATGCTGGTTAGTTTTGTGTCCGACTTCACCCTGACTTGCTCTGATGTATTACAAAAGTGGACGGCGATAAAATCGTGAGAGCGAGGCGGCCGCAGTTTTTAGAGCCAGGTGCTGCAGTTGCTCTCCACCGACTGCAGCGCCAGGCTGTCACCTGATCTAACAGCTGACTGGTTTAGATGTCGACTCAACAATATGATGTTAATTTTTGTTGAATTTCAGATATTTGAATTTCATTTGTCCAATCTGAAGGTTTATTCTCTTAACGGAATACATGTTGTGTGACTGATGGAGACTGAGAACGAAACTTATATATAAGTGTGACAGTATTTTAACAAATTGACATCATATCAGACAGGATGTAGGTGTTTCTGTGACTTCCTGTACGGACTGAAGGCTGCTGGAAACTGTCAGGAAACTGTCCGACTTGATAGCAGCTATTTATCACCGCCTCCTGCTGCAGGCCGCCTGATCTTGTCTACTTTCCAGGCGAGGCGCAGTTCATCTCGAACGAGCCTACTGTCATACCTGTCTGGTGACTGTGTTCTCATAATTGCTGCTCAGCCTATTGGCTACACTGGGCAAATTTTATAGAATATCAGAGTCACAATAATAAGCAAAAACACAATGATAAATATATCAACAAAAGTAAATGCACTCTAAAAATTGCCAGGCTACATCAACAAACAGAGGGGTCCGTTCAGGTCGTATCTGGATGTGGAAAGTCCATGAGCAAACATCGCTATGTGACGAGGTCGGAGTGAGAATGTGTTGCTTTTGTATATACTGGGAAAGGTTACCATCAGCATTCACTCCTGGGTCAAATGAGTCTATAGTGGTCGTGGGGATTTATCGGCTCTGGCTCTGATTGGCACTGACAGAAACACACACAGCCCCTTCTTTGAAGCACTTTCTCACATGTTTAAAAAAACTGTGTATGCACTGATTTGGGTTAAAAGGGGTATATTGACATAGTTTTCAGCTGGCCTATTTGCTACACAGCATCATAGAATCTCTAAAATTCAGTTATTGCTTTTGGTTTACATGTGCCACCCCAAGATGTTGAGTGGCCCCAGCTGGACACCGTAGGGGGGGGGGGTTCCACTGAAGACAAGAGCATACAGTGTATAAAACACAACGTGGAAACAAACCTCAGTCTTTAAAAACTGAGTGCATTAGTTAAAGCGCAATACAACACAAGAAAAGTTTTTGAATAAATAGAACTTTTCAGAAGTAATTTAATACTTCATAGTGCTGCCAGCTGGCAAGCAGGTTTTTTCTTCTGCTGTGAGTTAAGTTTTATTTGTAGAGAAAGACTCTGATATTAAAACTGCAGTGACTTCAGTTCAGTTTATTCATCACGGGGAGTTACCTGCTGCACAGCAAGTGGAAACAGCCGAGGTCATCGGGGTTAACAAGAGGTTTGTGTAACAGCCTGGGGGTCCAGAGACTGAAAGATATCAGGCGGGGAAGAATAGAGATGCTATTAAGTTGCATCATGGGAAATGCGGGATCCAGGCTTTCAGCTGCACCATCAGCTGTGTCGATCAAGAATAAAAATAAAAAAGAATCCCCACTTTTTGGCAGCCGACAGTTTTTTCCCTCGAAGGCTGAAATTTGGCAAGTGTGTGTGTGTGTGTGTGTGTGTGTTCATGCCTGTTGGCCAGAGGGGGTGCAGTGGCAGTGGCCTAGGTGCCTAACTTCTGTTCAAATTCATGCAATGACTGAATTCTATAGAAAGACACTGACACATTTTGCCACGTCTGCTTTCATAACTTATGAACCGGTTGTCAGAGGGAGGCAACATTGGACTCGTGACAAGTCTGTGGTTGTGCGTGGTTGTTGTGTATGTGTGTGTATGTGTGTGTGAATGCTTGAATGCATGGAAGCATGCCCATACATGGTTGCCGCTATTTCAAATTCTCACTTGTTTGGAGTCTTACTAAGCGCTAACAGTCAGGATATCTCTGCATCTGCTGTCTTGATTCAGATCATTCTTTTTTTAATGTGTTTCCCACAAGTCTCCTTTTAAGGAGTGCAGTACGAACTCTCTGTCTCCCATACACCATATATAAAAATAAACCCTACCAGTGAAGAAACAAGTTGTTGAGTCTCAAACAGCTGGGCTGTGATGAGGCTACATGATGACTTGGCTAACATGCTAATCCTCTCTATGGCTCATTGTTTGCATTGTTTAAGTTTACCTTAAATAAGGATGTAGTTGTTTGTATTGTGACAGATTGACAAGAATTTTACCACCAATGTTTATTGAACTTGATGTAGGAGAGCTCAGCCACTGAGCAGGAAGTAGCCAGCAACCCTCTGACTCTGTCACATGGTGGGTGAAGGAGCGATCGATTGGAGGCCCTGAGAGACGACCCTCTCTGAGCAGGGCTCTCCAGTCAGGAGCTTAGTAAGCAGAGTCAAGCCATCAGGGAGATTGAGCTCACCTGGTCTGGCTGCAGCTCAGTATAAGCTCAGTATCAGTCAGCTGTTCTCCTCAGGCTTGGTTTTGTCACGTATAGTTGAACCTTACATATATTCTCCTTTCAGTTATGTAAAATAACCTTTGACTTAGGTTGTACCCGGATCGTAGCTGGATTATGCCAAACTGGGGGCTCATCCAGGATCAAACTAACCTTGTTGGTAAGATGAAGACGAGGCTTTGTGGTGATTTGGCCTGGTTTGGTTTGTGTTGTTGCTACTTCCTGTGACAATGGGAAATTGTCAACTTGTATGTTGACATTCGGTGGTTTGGTCAAAATTGCAGACACTCTGTTCTTGTTTAAATGTAAGTTTGGGGAGTATTGTGCATTAGTTTTGTTGTTTCTTATGCAGAGCAGCAATATAGTCCTTTTGTCTTTTTGTTTTTGGTCCAAACTTGGTAACTGTTAGTCCATTGTGCGTTCTGATTTCATGTGTCTGTTTGGTTACCGAGGCTTTCTCCTACTGGGTTTGGTAACAATCTCCAACAGTGCTGCATCTTGATCTTCTATAATGTGAAAGTGGTCTGGTGGTAACAGAATAGCAGGGAGTTTCTGATCCCACTGGTGGTCCAGCGGTGAGGTAGGCTGGGGTGGTGGATGGGTCACAAAACACAGGACTTTCCCCTGGAGACTGATGTTTGGAACCATGTGAACTTTGAGTGAACTGAGTCATTTTAGGGTGCGTCCTCACCATGTTTCCTTTCCCTAAACCGAACCTCCGTAACTTTACATTAATTATGTAACTTTACATTAAGTACATAACGTCATTTGTGGGGCGCTAATTTGTAGGATATTATAGGAACTATTGTGTGTGCATTTTCCTAGGAAAGTGGTTCCCGACTGGTGGGTCACAATCCAAAAATGGGTCACAGATACACTCTGAATGGACTGCAAGTAACTCAACAACATGTCAAGTTTGTAAAAACACACTTTATTCTAGAGTACAGTGAATTTTTGTTACAGAGCTTTATTGTGAAGTGCCGTTTCCTGCTTTAGAGTAAGTGGCTAACGGTCAGCTACTTACAGGAGATGGCAAACTAGCTCAGTGACATGGCCAAACGCAAGTATGATGCTGAATAAATTTAACTGTGTGGACCTTGAACTAATGACTGAGGAGATATCTGGACCCCGTGGCTGGACCAGTGGGGAACCACTGTCCTAGGATATTATATGAACTGTTTCATGAGGATACCTTGCATTGCAAAATGTGCCAATATGAGTGACCATCAGGGGGCCCTCTCCACCACTTTTTTTTGGGGGGGGGGGCAGATATTTGTCTGGCTTGCCTCTCTTGACGGTGCACCCCTGTAAGTTTACTCAAGGTATCCTAATAGAATGGTTTGTATGATATCGAAATGTTGTTGTCAAAATCTGGTGCTTGCAGCGTAAGAAACCACCAAAAAAGGTGTCCTTTAATGTCGGCCTGATACGCATCCGGTAGCAGTTATAGTTCAATGGCGCTTGGTGGTGTCAGGGGAAATGCGATGGGACAAGGTTGAAAGTTAAGTCGGCGAAAGTCTGAGTAGGGCGGGCAGGAAGAGTCGTGGTTGGGTCCAGCAAACCATGACCAGAGAGAAAGCCAAACCCTGTTCTTTTTTCCTAAACCAAACCACGCTTTTGTTGTTGAAGGAAAAATAACATCGATTTGCAGTGCTGTACCAACGTAACACGTTTATTTTTAAAGAGACTATATGTAAAGATTATGTTTCCTGTGAAAACTTAAGTGTATCTTGAAAGAAGAGAATGTATATAACAGGCAGAACTTGACATGGTGTCCCAGAATGTCAACAACCAACACACCCAGGGTACCTTGCACGCCGTATGTGGACGTAGAAACCACACATCAATATGTGACGAGATCGGAGTGAGAATATGTTGGCTTCAGGCAAATAAAGTTACTGTGGTCAGATTTAGGAAAAGAAACATGGCGAGGACGCACCTTAAAATGATTCCAAGTTTGCTCAAAGTTCACACGGTTCCAAATATGTGACCCCCGGTAAGTCCTGAGGGTTTCTGTGACCACAAGACCACTTGGGAGTGGTTTCTTGTTTCCTCCTGTCAGCACATTGGTTGTGTGACTGCAGCCTTTTAAAATACACGGCACATGTATGGATCTGGGTGCATTAGTTTTTGTAGGAAAACATACCTCACTCATGAGCTGACCACGTTACAACATAAAAAGATTTAACACATACGGTTATGTAAAAAATCTGTATCTGTATCAGCCCAGTGTGTATATGTGTGTATATATATATATATACATACTGATCAGTCCCACAGTATACATCAGACCCCACACACTATCATACATCAACAAGTTATTTCAGCACAGCAGCTAGCTGCAGTAGTTTGTTTGCCATGTTATATAACCAGTTCAGCTCAGTAAAATGCTCAACATCCACTTTGCGGAAGCACTGCAATAAGTCGCAACACTAATATGTTCATACCAGGGCAATATTGATATGAATTATATATTTGATCTCTCATTACACACACTCAACTGTCCTACATTACTGTACGTGGCATCTGGAATCACACACTGTACACACACTGTTACACATGTACACAAGGATCTTGTTCAAACTGTGGTGTTTTCACAGATCTCCATCAGTAATATATGAACAGTCTTTACATAATTCATGCGTTCGTTATATGTCTCAGCCTAAAGGCATGTTGGGGTTGTGCTCCGTTTCATTCTTCCTTATCTCAGTTTTTTGCCTCTCATCTTTCCGACACTTCCTCTGACAGTAACATGCACATACGTATATAACACAGATCTACACACTTCGCTACAGCCGATGACAGATTGTCCCACGTGTAGAGATGCAGGATTAGATTATCCCACAAGCTGTCACCTTGAAATGGACGACGAGAGAGAGGGATGCACAAGAGGTTATGAAAGATGGATGCAGTGAAGAAACGTAGACGATGAGACCGATTAGAATCACCCTGCTGGGAATACACGAAGGCTGCAGAGGCTTTATATGATTTTCTACTTGTATATGTGTTTTATGAGTTATACTGTGCAAGTGTGTGTGTGTGTGTGTGTGTGTTCACAGAGGAGTAAATGTGTCTCCCTATATAAACTGTGAACACATTGTTGCTCTAGTTGGTATTCCACAGGAGTCTTTCCTCGTGGTCTCGCCCTCCTCCAGCATCTATCTTACCTCTCCTCCCCTCCATCTATCTCTCCTCCTCCTCCTGTTTTTCTCTTGTTTCCCTCTCTTCCCACTTGTGTTTGTTGCTCTTTGTCTTTATTTATCGCTCACCTGTTTTGCTCCATCACTTCTGTCTCTGCCTCTCATTCTCTTTGCTTTCGTCTCCCACTTCTTTCAATCCCGCCCTCCCTTTCCCCAGATGAAATATTCATGCCCATCCATACTGGGAGTGTAGCAGCAGCAGCAGCCGGAGCCACAGGAGTCAATGCTTTCAAAGACTTCAGGCCTCTGAGAGGGAGAGGGAGAGGGAGAGGGAGGTTGTGGGGGAGGAAAGGGAGGGAGTAGGCGGAAAACGAGCGAGGAAGTGCAGGCAGAAGAGAGCAGGTGAGAGAAAGGAATAGACAGATAAGCTGTGACAGAGTGAGAAAGGAAGAGAAGGAGTAGGAGGATGAGTGAAAAGACCAAGCAGCCCCTCCATCACATCAAACACCAGGCAACACATGATGAAACGCTGCTTCTGCATCGCGCACACGCACAAACGTGCATGCGCACACACACCTGCAGACACATACTGTAGGTTAAACACAAAGAGAGAGAAAACCACAGAGAGATACATCGCCTGCGGCACTTCAAACATCAGCCGACACATGATTAAACACTTCGTTCTCTTTGTATTCCACGCTCGCTGGTACCAAAAAAAACCTCTCTCTGGCACCCTTGGGTCCTCATAAGGCCATTTAAGCAGTTTTCACACCAAGGAACAAACACACACAAACTCGCGGAGACATTTCATACACATTCAGAAAAGCAGCCACACACACTCTGTCTCTCTAAACACACGCGTCAGGCCTCCAAGGCTTTCATCAGTCACCCCTCCGCATGATCCGATAGGCCCTCTGCCGCTCGTTCGTCCTCTAATGTGCCAGATGTGATCTTAAATTCACTTTGTCTTATTATCCTGAGTTTGCACAACAGACTCGCCATCCGCCTGCCTGCTGGATAAAGCACACACACGCTCCAATTAGGTGCCAAAATTCTGGGTTGTTTCCAAGCAACCTACATTAAGCTGCGACTGCTGTGAGGGAAACGGGGCTTCAAAGCTTTTGAAGGATGTTTTTGCTGTTTGAATGTGAGTTTTATGTGTGTGTGCGTGAAAGGGAGAAAGGCAATAAAGATGGGACAGAGGCTGTAGAAAAATTGAAAGCAACACAAATTTAAAATATGTTATTGTGTTTGATTTTCCCCGACATCTTGTAATAAGATCACAGCACTGGTGCAGCAGATGCAGGGCTGCGTCTTCATCGAGTTTTCCTTACGTTGTTAAGCAGCTGACCCAGAGGTGACCTCAGATCTCCCTGTGGAGGAAGAGAAATGTGATTCGACTGCAGTTCACGAGGTATCACATTATATAACACGACACTACGGTTCATCATACTGCATGTCCTGCACTGATGCACTTGTGTATGTGAGCTCTCATTATGCCCTGTGTGACAGTGTGTCCTCCGCTCAGACAGCTGTTGTCAGTATTTCAGCCCACTTCTCCTTTATTTCCAACTGTTGATGCCCTGCACTGAGTCAATGCCTCTTAAATGCTCTTTGTTAGCACCGTTCACCATCTCAAGGTTTTTTAAATAGAAAGTGACATTTTCCTTCGAGTAGAATAATGATCCCATCACAGCCCTGCTCCTTTAAAGGAACAGTGTGTAAGATTTAGGGAGGTTTAGTGCCAACTAGTGGTGAGGATTGCAGATGTCAACCAGCTGAGACTTCTCTCGATTAGAATTCCTTCAGTGTTCAGGAGGTGCTTGGTGGTGCTTGGTTTAATGGTGCTTGGTGGTGTCAGGGGGAAATGCAGCGAGACAAGAACGCTAGTTAAGGCAGTGAAAGTCCGAGTAGGGCAGGCAGGAGGGGTGGTGGATGGGTCCAACAAATGCCTGCCTACTTTAACCCAGAAGAGTGATGTTCGTGTCATGCCAGACTATAAAGCCAAACCCTGTTCTTTTTCCCTAAACCTACCCATGTGTGTTTGTTGTCGTAGAAAAAAAATGGTGTTGTAGCGATGTAGCGAGTTTATTTTGAAAGAGACTGTATGTAAGCATTGAATTTCCTGTGAAAACACAAGTGTATTTTGAAAGGAGACAATGCATGTAAGAGGCAGAACTTGACACGACGTCCCAGAACATCAACAACCAACACACCCAGGGTACCTTTCACGTTGTATCTGGGCGTGGAAAGTCCATGACCAAACATCGATATGTGACAGTTTAGGTTTAGCAACATGGTGATCTCCTTACATGAGGACCCGCTCCTTATGAAGGTATAAATGACTCATTCTTATTTTCAGGTGATTATACATTAAAGAAAACATACTTATTATATTATATTCAATTTCTGCCAGTATATGTCACCCTAAATCCCACACACTGGACCTTTAATACTCATTAATGCATTTTCATCTACAGCTGTAAATAGTCCCCTGACAAATACACAATTTACTTCAGTTTGTGTCACATTGGCTAAAAACTACAGTGCCTAGCTGTTTTTGGAAATTATTTGTCATTTCTAAAGATAAAAATTGTGACATGTTTTTATGGATTTACAACCCCAGTTCCCCCCAAAATTGGGAAACTGTAAAACATAAATAAATCAGAATACAATGATTTGCAAATCCCTTTCAAAATACATTAAACTGAATACACCACAGAGACACAAAATGTAATGTTCAGTCTTATAAACTTTATTGTATTTTGTAAATAAACACTCTGAATCTGGTGCCTGCAACATGCTCCAAAAAAGTTGGGACAGAGGCATGTTTACCACTGTGTTACATCACCTTGTCTTTTCACAACACTCAGTAAGCATCTGGGAGCTGAGGACAATAACTGTTGAAGTTTTGAAAGGGAAATTTCTTTCTTCAACATTCACAAGCAGACCTCCCAAAATCTTCAAGATGGAAAGACTGTTTGTGTGGAAGACTGGGCCAAAATCCCATCTGAGTCACTGTGAGAGGTTAGTTTCTTGTCATTTTACTTGGATTGTAATGTCATAATTTGTTTATCAGTGTGGTTTTATTGAGTTAATACTAATGTCTGGTCCAAATTTCATGTGACTAGCTCCATTGGAAGTGGGTTTAATGAAAAAAATGATGTGTTGAATACTTATTTCCCCCACTGTATGTCTGTAAGGATTTGCAAATGATTGGATTTTGTTTTTATTTACATTTTACACAGTGTTCCAACTAGTTTGGTATCGGGGTTGTATATCTTCAGTAGGAACCTGAGAGCTCGGGGCTGAGATGCACAAGGTAAGAAATATCAAAGTGTTTAAAAAACCAACACATAAGTGTTTTTATTTATTGACGATGCACCAAAGTACATGTGTCATTTTCATTCTTTGAATAAAGTACATTGACATTGACATACATTGACTGGTTTTGGTTTTGAATGGGATTTCATGACAGTTACAAATGTATATTCATTGTGTTAAAAATCATTCTAACTCAAGTGGATGGTAGTATCCACACCACAACTATAACAGCAACAACAGAGATGAAGGATACACTTTGAGAGATTTGATGAACGACAGATAGAAACACTGACAGACAATCAAAATATATCTGAATTTACAGGGCGTGACGTTCATCATGGCAGATGATATTGTGGAGATATTCATCTTTATAAAGATGCTATCAAGAAGAAGGACATCTGGGACACAATCAGGCTCACCCTTGGAATCAGTGGTGAGTGTTTTGTCATTGTCATTAACACAAGTAAGGAGACAATTATAAATAGCTGACACAAGCTGGTGACCCGTGTCCTTGTATTGCTGGCAGAATGTAATTGTTCATCAGTGTGGATGCTCACATGTTTGTTGTTAGCCTCTTAGTCTTCTTGTTCTATTATACAACACTGTCTAATATTATACGTTAGGTATACACAGTATACACAATATGCAAAACTCTATTTCAAACAGGGCAAAACACCCAAATATCTACTTAGGCCCTGGTCACACAGAAAATGTTTTGGCAACTGCTTCATTCTCATTAAATGAGAATGAAGCTTTTTGCTTGTGGTTTTTGCGTAGCAACACGCCTTGCGTTCCTGCACTCCAGGCACCTGGCATTTTTGCCAGTTTGCTCTGAACTCCTCAAGTTAAAAAAAACTCCAACTCAGAGCAGAAAACACCCCACGTCATCTTTTTTCTCATTGTCCAATCAGATGATTTGAGAGGCGGGCCTTCTGCGGTGGTCACGACAACAAGTTTACAGTTGGTAAACAATGGAGGAGAAACTGGTGGTAGTGGTTGCTAGATACTCAGAGATATACGGCTCGACGATAGACAGCAGGTTGTCAAACTGGCCCAGAGTCATCCTAAAATATGCCTGGAAACAGCCATCATGGAGGAGAAGCTCCTGGACCGACTGGTGGTACTCCCTGTGACTCACCCTCTTCTTTAGAGTCTCATATACCCACACAGATCTCTGTTTATCTGCTGACAGCCTCTCACCCTCAACCAGAGCTACAGACAGTACCCTCTGCCTCAACATTTTACAAACTAGATACTAATTTCTGGGGCGGGGGGGAAGATTCATTATACAGAAAGGTTGGTGTAAGGACGTGATGGGGCGGTTGCTTGCAACAATAAAAATCCCACTACTAGTGGCATTCAATTACAAAAAAATTCAGTACGGTGCGGTCGATGCTGTGTGATCAGGGCCTTAAGCACTCCTAAAATTTGTTATACTGAGAATTTACTGAATGATGACACCATTATGACGCATCAGACCCTGAGTTTAGTGAATTCTAACACTCCTAAACCAGAGTCACAATTACATCACTCCAGTATCAAACTACAAGGGCATCACCATCATGGGACTCCATAAAAACCTGATATTTCTGCTGGGTGGTCATGGTTTTGCCAGGCAGAGCAGTGCCAGGTAATAGTCATTTGAAAATCTGCCAGGAAGTCGAGTCATGGTTGCAGCCGTGCCAGCAGCACAAGAAGCAAAACTCTAAACAGATGATCACACAAATATAAAAAACCATCAGCATGGATAGACCACAGAGTGGGCCTGCAGGGCACACACCCAGGGGCCCAAAGTGTCAGGGGGTCCCCTGGCCTTCACTTGCTAAATGTCATATGTCAAATTAACATGGACCAACCAGGAAGAGACTCCACATGACCACAAAAAGACACAAAGGGACAAGAGACACAAAACAACCACAAAGTCTGTGTGCCTTGCTTATGGCTCTTTGCACATCTGTGCGCAGGGGCCCAGTGTGTCAAGGGGCCCCCTGACCTTCACTTTCAAAGTGTAACTTTAACACGTAATAACCAGGAAGAGACTCAAAATGACCACAAAGAGTCACAAAATGATAAAATTGACACAAAGTTACCTAATTCATTCATTCATTTTTTGTAACCGCTTATCCTGTTAGGGGTTGCAGGTGGGCTGGAGCCTATCCCAGCTGACACTGGGTAAGAGGTAGGGTACACCCTGGACAGGTCACCAGACTATCACAGGGCTGACACATAGAGACAGACAACCATTCACACTCACATTCACACGTACCGACAATTTAGAGTCACCAGTTAACCTGCATGTCTTTGGACTGTGGGAGGAAGCTGGAGTACCCGGAGAAAACCCACGCTGACACGGAAGGGCTCCCCCACCCCAGGTTTGAACCAGGAACCCTCTTGCTGTGAGGTCCCACCTTTACCTCAATGAGACAGAAAACAACCACAAAGTCGATGTGTTTTGCTCCTGTGTAAGAGATGCGGTGGGGCCCTTTTCGTATCTGTGCCCAGGGGCCTATTGCCTCTTTGGGTCAAGGAAAAGATTACGTTAATAAACAACTTTTTACATTACAATTTTGTTAGCTTATCCAAAAAGTGACCAGACGACCCAAAACAAGCTGATAAGACCACTCATTAGGTACACACCACTCTGTGAGACGAGGAGTTCCTTAATATCATGATGAATAATTGAGAAAAGATGTTGTTATGCATTTCTATTTTTCCTAATTTACTCAAACATGTAATATTTATCCAATGATTTATTTCCTCTCCTTCTCTCTGCCTGTGTGTGTGTGTGTGTGTGTGTGTGTGTGTGTGTGTGTGTGTGTGTGTGTGTGTGTGTGTGGTGATATTGTAATCTCATTTGTGACATTTAACAGTTGTTTACATGTAATGAAACACACTGAGAAGCTGCATATTGCCCCAGGTTTGAGAGACATCAGCCTAATCTGCTGGGATTTGCTGTAACATACATAATGCATTCTGACTCAGAGCGACGTTAGCTAATTACCAGCAACCTATAGTCGGCTAATTAGCAGTACACCACAGAATGATTTTTCAACCCTCAGAGGGCAGAAAATACTGAAAGTCAGAGAGGATTTCGAGTCAGAGCCGGAGATATGATGGTAGATATGCAGATATAATGGATGGTTTATGATAAAAGGGGCGAGAGAGACAGGAAGAGGGGACAGGTTCAAAGAGAGACAAAAAGAGAGACAGTGTTAAAGAGATGAATATTTGATTTAATCTGGGCTCCTTTAGAATATGAATTCATCACTCTGCATGTTTCTCTGTGTGCGCTTTAGTGCGCTGCCAGTATCAAACAGTTTATACGGGAGGATCCAGGTCACTGTTTTTGACATCACCTACATTTTCACTGTGTATTAAAGCTAACCATTGTGCTTAATGAAAAAGAGTCGCCATGAATTCACAAAATGAACAGAAACCACACAGAGTGTCCTTCCAAAAGTCAAAACCAGAGGCAGAAATCATTTACATAAGAATAAAAGAAAAACTGTGGACGTGAGGGAGGTCACAGAACATGTTACAAAAGGAGGACGATGGAGAGAACAGCCTAAACTGTGGACAACACAGGGTTAAATAATTCTACATTTTTGGAAATGTGCTCATTCAAGTTCTCATTGAGAGTTACAAAGATGGACATCGCTCTCATGTCTGCGACCGATTAGCTTAGCTTAGCATACAGACTAAAAACAGGGGAAAACAGCTAACCCCGGCTCTGTCCAAAGTGGAGGTGAGCAATATTGCAAAATCTGGTTTTTGAACCCCGGGATGGGGGAGCCCTTCTGTGCGGAGTTTGCATGTTCTCCCTGTGTCAGCGTGGGTTTTCTCTGGGTACTCCAGCTTCCTCCCACAGGCCAAAGACATGCAGGTTAATTGGTGACTCTAAATTGTCCGTTGGTGTGAATGTGAGTGTGAATGGTTGTCTGTCTCTATGTGTCAGCCCTGTGATAGTCTGGTGACCTTGTCCAGGGTGTACCCTGCCTCTCACCCAATGTCAGCTGGGATAGGCTCCAGCACCATGAATGAATGAACCAGGTAATATAGGGCTACAACCGCAGATATCGATACCGATATAGATACTTTTTATTATTAAAAGCAGTTCGGGCTGAACAAATTATTGGAATATCTGAATATAGTCTTTTAGATTTGATTAGTCTGCTAAAGTAACAGCTAATTTTGACCAATTGCAGTTTTAAAATGTAAAATGTACCAATGCTTAAGATCCTATTTGACTAAGGGTGCTTTCACACCTGCCCTGTTTGGTTCGGTCCAGTAAAATTCAAGTTCTTTTGCCCCCTAAGTGTGGTTTGTTTGGGCAGGTGTGAACACAGCAATCACACTCAGGTGTGCACCAAAACAACTGGACTGAGACCTTCTAGAAAAGGTGGTCTCAGTCCTTTTACAAACGAACTCTGGTGCGGTTCGTTTGTGGTGAGAACGTCTGGTTTGACTCAAATGAACAATGACAGCAATATAGTCCACGATGAGCAGCGCTAAAATCAACCTGCGTAGTTGTCCCTCCATTGTGACATTAGAAAGTGTCACATTTATCTTACAAGTGTACTCTTCTTCAACGTTTTGATTACTTCCTGGATTTTTCCCACATGGAAATTCTGACCAATCAAGAGCAGCTTTTTCACACAAGGCATTTGATCTGGTCTGCTTGTAAATGCTGCCGTGAGAACAAGAACCAACTCTAGGCAATTATACAACTTTGTCACAAAATTAGTCCCTGATTCAGACCAAAGCAAGACAACTCTAGGTCTGACAGCACCCTAAATTATTAGTTTTGCTACCAGGGTATTCCTTTCCTGAGCCTCTCTGAAGATACTCTGCCAGTGAACTGTCTGTGTGTCAGAGGTTTGGATCATGGATTTATTAAGAGAACTGGATACAGTTTTGGAGGCTGGACCCCATTTAGCGGCGCAAAAACATTTAACTGCCACGTATAAAATTACCCAAATGATCAGCATGGAGCAAGTGCACTGGAGACTTTCACCAGCTACTTCCAGTTTAGCGCTGTGCTAACTTGAATATGTATTAAAATTAGTTAATCTTGCAGGTCTTATGGATTTTCCAAATGTTGTTGTTTCATTATCATGGATCAAATCTTGATAATAAACAAGTCATTTTGTGATGCTCAGAAAATGTATCCACAGATTTACAGATGTCTATTTCACAATGTAAGTCTATAGGAACAAGTCTGTCTGGGCCGCATGGCACCATGTGGTGAACTTATTTTTTACAGTGCAAATCGTTTTTCTACTCGTGCACTTTTAACTACATGGCTCACATTGTTACTTTATCTTCTGTGTTTCCTTTCTTGTTGTATAATGCCCCTGTGAAGCACTTTTAGACCTTTGTCTGTGAAAAGTGCTACATAAATAAATTCGACTTACTTTACTCACTTATTATTCAACTGTTTGGCCACTGTGTTGAACTGGCTTCAAAGCCTGGTGTACCTTCAGGGGCCTAGTCTGGATGCTGAGGCACTCGCTCCTCCTTCCTTCTTTTCTGTTGCAGATCCAAGTTCTCTTTTGTTCTCATGTTTTTTTGTAATGTCTTTAAACAAATTTGTGGTGTTGCCACAGAAGCGATCAGCCTTCCTACACACATCACTGTTGACAATGTTTCAATTCATAGCTGTGAAAAATCTCCAGCCGATGCTCCTTTTTTGTTCTGCCATCACTGCAATTATGTGTCAGCTTAACTCATCAGGGTGGGCGCCGCAGTGCATTGTGCAGCTTGACGTGTATGTTGTCAGAGTGTATACACCACAACAACAGCAGAGAAACAAAGAGCACACACAGTAAGATGTGTTTACCACAACAGAATGTTGTTTGCACAGACACAGTTTAACCTATTTGATGAAATAAAAATGTAGAGGACAATGTAGAGGAGAGAGACTTATCCCTTTTGATATCTATTCTACTGACGCTAGAATTGCTCTCCAGAACAAGACGTAGTATCTGTCATACCAATATTTAGATGTTGACATTGGTATTGACGGTAGACATAAGGTTCAGAATGTACCTACCAGCACCTCTAAAGGCGAGAACTACGAAGGCCCCCTGCTGCATCACCTGATATTGCTGTGTAATTGCTGTGTCAGCCCAGAAGTTGCACATGAACACCGCGCAGCTCATGGCCATCTAACTCGTACGTTCTGTGCCTGTGTGAGAGGAAATAACTCTCCACACCAGCGGACAGCCAACATCTGTAACTGTCATTCAAAAAGGGAAACCAAAAGACTGTCTTGACACTAGTTAGCCAGTTAGCATATTATTAACACAATCCAATATTGAAAAAACAGAGCATATTTACCATACATCAGTGAACAATAACACAAACCATTAGGAAACATTTCTGCTGAAGAGCTAAATGGCTAAAGAAAAATTATGTAACAAGTTTGTTTTGGTCTCACACCTTCTTGACTTTAGCTCTTTGTTTACTTTCCTCATTTTCGTTTCTCCTCTTGTGTGCTGACCTGAACTGCCAATCAGTGATTTCATTCACTGATGGGCTCTGTTCACGCAGACGCTGATTCAACATGCTGAACACACCGCAGCAATGAGGTGTGTGCAAAAGTGTAAAAACAACAATTTAGGGATTTTCTGGGAGATTATTTTGGGAAATGCGACCACTTGTGGTTTTACGGGTGGTTATGTGCAGGGCTGTTTCCTGGCCTTGTGGCTAGCAAACTCACAGTAAGGGTGCTTTCAGACCTAAAGTTTGGTCTAACCCAGGGACTAATTTTGTTACAAAGTTGCATAATTGCCTAGAGTTGGTTCGTGTTCTCACGGCAGCATTTACAAGCGGACCAGATAAAATGCCTTGCGCGAGAAAGCTGTTGTTTATTGGTCAGAATTTCCATGCAGGAAAAATCCAGGAAGTAAACAAAACAAAACACTTTTTAATGTCACAATGGAGGGACAACTACGCAGGTTGATTTTAGCGCTGGTCACTGTGTACCCAAAAATGTGTCATGTGACTGCAGTTGGTTCGTATCGAGGTTGGAACATGTTCTCACCACAAACGGGCCGCACCAGAGAAAACCTCTTAAGAAGGTCTTGGTCGGGTTGTTTTGGTGCTCACCCAATTGCGATTGCTGTGTTCATACCTGCCCAAACAAACCGCACTTAGGGGGCAAACAAATATGAGTTTGACTGAACCAAACCAAACAGGGCAGGTGTGAAAGCACCCTAGGTTTAGAATTAAATTCCAAGCTTTGGACTGAGTCTAACTGTTTTCAGTGTTTATGCTCAGCTAAGCTGACCAGATGCTAACGGTAGCTTCATGTTTACTGTACAGTTTTCAGGGTGGTATGAAATCTCATCTAATTCTCTGTAAAACCAATAAGAATATTTCCCAAAATGTCAATCTATTTATCTAAAGTTGTATGCTATTTATTTTTCAGTGCTACTCCATCGACCCAACCTGTGCGAGGATTATCATTATGAGTCATAGATACTGAGTCAGCCCTCTGTACGAGACTGCTGTGTGTTATCACCCATCCTGCATTGATCCTGGCAGACTAAAAGCTCATTTGGCACTTTATTGTGATTCCCTTTCTCTTCACTGTGGGTCACACAGACACACAGGTCACCACAACATGTCAGTCCTCGTCCCTCTGTTTGGACTGCAGTGACTGTATGATAACAAACATACCATCCTCCAGGGAGAGAACAGGACGAAAAAAGAGGGTAGAAATGTCACCAAACTCTGAATATCTGCCTCATTAACAGAGGAAGAGGAGCGGAATAGAGAGAGGGAGAAGAAAAAAGGTCTTGAAGGGGAAGAGATGTAAGTAATTCCTCCAGCCTGCTGGTCCACACAGGGAATGTGGGAGCAGCGAGTTGTTCAATAATGTATTGATTTTCTTAGTGAGCTTTTCTTTATTTGAGGATTTGATGTAAAGGGCTCTCTGACAGATTTCTGCTAAACCGGTGCAGTGTGAATGTATAAGAGCCTGTCTCTCTGTCCATCCACCTGTCTGTCTGACAATTAAATTAATCAGGGCAGTGTTTAAATGTTTGCTTATTTGTGTGTGCATGTGTGTGTGTGTTTGCCTTAGGTACAGAGCAGGGAGAGCTGGCAGAGAATAATAATAAAGTAAAGATGATAAAGTGAAGGGCGACTGTTTGCCCTCAGAACAGCTGCAGCTGGGAATTCATTGTACTTGTATATTGTATAATTCTTGTAGAAAAAGCCTCCACTTTACTGAAGAATAGAAGATGCAGAAATACTTAACACTTATGTTCCTAAATGTCCATAAAGTCTCGATTATGTTTAAACTGAGGAGGCCAAAGCAGGTGTTTAACTGCTGTTGAATTTCTTTAAAAGCGGGATGTTATTGCCGGCAATATGGAAGCCACAACATCCCCTCCACTGGGTTTTGTGAACGGGGCTAGCGTGTTTAACTGTTAGACAACTATGCCGACATTTAGTGAATTGATGACCCTGCTAACGTGACTCCCATACTAACAATGTTTAACTGCTCACAACAGCTGGTGATGGTTTGATGCAACATTTGGATCACGCTGAGAATCAGATTTTTCTATTCCATAAGCAATCTACAGTACCATGCCCCATACTGATGCATTTTATCTGCTTTCGACTTTCGACAGTTGGTTCATAATGTGCAGTTTTGTTAAGATTGTGTCACACAGGCTGTAAATGTGTGCTCTGTGGTATTTAAAATTCAAAGTTGTAGCCTAAAAAAGCCTAAAGGGACTCCTTTGAAAATGGCCATGCCAGTTTTTCCCTCGCCAAAATATAGCCTGAATTCGGAGCATTATTTACCCCCCTTGCTTACAAGTTATACCAACTTGATTGGCACCAATGGATGCTTTAGGTTGTCTAGTTTAACGCAATACTACTACCTTCTCACTAGCTTAAAAAACAAGTGCACCACAGCCTCTTAAAGGCAGTATTGTCAGACAGTTGTTTCAGGTAAGCCATGGCCTCCCCTGGCCCCCCCATGTGGACGCTACTGCTTTCAAATACTTTGTTTATGTCCAAATACCTGGAAACTACGACCACTTACCCATCAGCCTCAGCTGTCTTTTGTGTTAGTGCTAGGTAAATGTTAAATGTTAGCAGGCTAGCTGTGATGCTTAGTATGGTAAACACTGTATATGCTGAACATGTTAGCATTCTCATTAGCATGCCGATGTTAGCATTGTGCCTTTGTTCAGCCTCACAAGCTGCCACGTCTCTTAAACTCTTATTTAATGCAGCCACTCCATTGTTAGTTGTATCATGAATGCATTTGGCATTCAGCGTGATACAGTTGCCTTTGTGAGCAACTCAGTTACTTCAAAGTAAAAGTTGTTATTCATCTGTTGTTTTTCTTAGTTTGTCCACTCCTTCATGTGTGTATTTGTGGAACACAATGATCAGAAAATGTTTCATCAGGATCACGTTTGAAGGTTTGGCAGGACTCCATGGTCTGTTTGGATTTTAAATGTCTCTCTGTTGTTGCCTCTCTTTCCTCCAGCATGATAAGGCAGAACCTGGGTCGATCAACTCGCTCCATCTGTCTGGGCCTGGCATGTCTATCCCTCGCTCTCAACCTCCTTCTGGCATTTTTCTGTCTCTCTGTCCTCCAGACACCCTGTGTCCTTCCCACCTCCTCTTCTTCCTCCATTCCAAGAACAAATACTCAGCAACGTCAGTCCATCTCCCACTCCTCCTCTTCTTCAGATGTCTCCTCCTCACGCAAACTGCCAACGATTCCCCAGAATGGAGAGCATCGCAAACTGAATGCCAACACCATGAAAGAAAAAGACTCATTCAGTGATGCCACTGAGAGGAGAAAGAAACTGATTGGAGCTGGAAAAGTCAAGGTTAAGGGTCGTTCGAAGCTGGAGGCGCTGTTCAAGCACCCGCTGTACAATCTGCCACGTCCAGAGCTACAAGACGATGATTGGCTACTGAGGGTAAAGAAAAATGAACATGCAAAGGGTACAGGAGGTGAGGAAGAGGAGAGGGAAGACACCATCAATAGTGACAGTCAGTGGTAAGTGAAACAGATTCAGTAGCCCCCAGACATCCACAGCACCCTTTGACTGTCCTCTAGCTCCACCATGAGGTTGTGGTTTTCAGTCAACATTACCTTTTGGACTGCCATGAAGATTGGCACAAACATTCAACTTTGGTGTCCCCCCTGAATTTTCAGTTGACTCAGCAAGTCCAAACTTAACTTGTCCAATATTTTTGTTTATACCTGCAAAACAAATGACATCATCATGGCTTGCTAACACACTAAACTCAGATAGTAAACAATATTCTATAGAACCATTTAGGGCCAATGTCACAATGATGTCATTTTATTAACTGGAGGCAAATCACGACTCGTCACCACAGGGCTGTAGGCTACACAGCAGTCTTAAATATGTCGTCTTGTATCATTGGGAGCAAGAATAGAAGGAGTCATGGCTCAAAACTTACATTTTTATCACATATACCAGCCACCACTGCCCGTCAACAAAAACATATATGACATGTGTATAGAACATATCAGGTTAGGGAAAAAGTATTTCCTATTGTAGGGATG
This sequence comes from Cephalopholis sonnerati, assembly GCA_019142605.1. Taxonomy (NCBI): domain Eukaryota; kingdom Metazoa; phylum Chordata; class Actinopteri; order Perciformes; family Serranidae; genus Cephalopholis; species Cephalopholis sonnerati. Next base: position 28,881,652 of record JAGQAX010000016.1, read on the forward strand.
AATAACGTTATGTGTATTAAAGGTCATCATGTCCACCTCATCAGAAATTCGGGAGGTATTAAGAGGAATATTGGATTTCTCTGTAACCTTAACTTTTTAGCACATTAGCTAACGTTAGCTTCAATAGCAAATCAAAACGAAGGAAAGCATTCAAGTGTCACTTTCGCTTGTAAGATTGGCATAGTAATATACCGCAAAGCTGGCCATGAGAGCACATACGGGTCGGCCAGTCTGGTCCCGTTGGTCAGTGTTTACTTTTTCAAGTAACAATCGTGGTCCCGGAGAGTGAGTGACCTGACATGGTTTCATTCGGAACCTTAGTCTGACACTCTACACTAAAATAAGGACAATCCAACGGTACATTCCATAGTGCTCTAAATTTATGTATGGTCCAGTTTGTGCCAGAGTGCACTCGGGCACTCAGAATGAGTATTTCCGACCCGGTCTCACTCTGAAGTTGTTGAAATCTGGTGCTTTTGTGCAATGACTTGTGGCATCAGACACTGACAACAAAAGCCATCCTTTAACATCAGGATGATATGTGGCCGGTTGCCGTTATCGTTTAATGGCGCTCGGCGGCATCGGGGGGAAATGCTAGGACAAGAACCTAAGTTGAGGTGGCGAAAGTCTGAGTAAGGTGGGTAGGACAGGTGTTGGATTGGTCCAAAAAACACTGATTTTCACCCGGGAGAGTGTTCGCATCCTGTAAGATTCTGAAGCTAAATCCTGTTCTTTTTTTCCTAAACCTAACCACGTGTTTTTGTTACCTAAACCCAACCAGGTGCATTAGTTGTTGAAGGAAAAATGGATGTCAATTCGCAGTGTTGTGCTGATGTAGTGCATTTATTTTGAAAGAGACTGTATGTAAACGGTGAATGTCCTGTGAAAACTGAAGTGTATTTTGAAAGATGACAATGCATGTAACAGGCAGAACTTGACACAGCTTCATAGAACATCAACAATCAACACACCCAGGGTACCTTTCACGTCGTATCAGGACGTGGAAGGTCCATGACCAAACATCAATATATGGCAAGGCAGGAGTAAAAATGTGTTGGTATTTGTAAATGCAATACTGGTAACATCTTCCTCCATTGTCGAAAACAAGCCAACAGACTTACTAGCTAATGTCTGTGGAGAAAGCTAAGCCTCGCCCACCAAAAAACATCATATCATTTACTACAGTAAAAGGGTCTATTATGTGCTAATTAGAAAATGCTTGTAAACTAACAACTAAAATAATCATATGAAACAATACTGTGGGTGTGTTCGGAAATACGCACCCAGAGTGCCAAAGCAAACTCTGGCTCAAACTGGACTGTTGGTAAATTCGGAGCGCTGTTGGAATGTCTGTTCAATTGTTCAGAGCATCACATTCTCAGAGCAGCAGCTCATTCTAGCATTATCTTTGTGAGCATATTCCCCCTACTGACGTTAGCGTCTAGCTCAACGATGTTCCTAAATATAGCATCAAAGAGCGTCTAGCATGGCTGCAGACTCTAAGTCTGACTTCAGAATGGACTGTGTGGTACAATTACTGGTGTCCCACTGTTCCATGAAAAATGTTCTTGAAAACTAACTCTTGGGGATATTTATTTCTGTCGTCTCGTAGCCTTTATGCTGCTTTTGTCTTTGTAAAATTAATGGAGTGTCCTGGAACATAATGTGTTGCTGTAGTTGCTTTATATGAAACTTTACTTCATTACACATTTCACCCCTACAGCTTGTTTCATATCTCAGTGTCACTGAAACAAACAAACTTCAGCTTCACTGTATCATTCATATGTTGGCCAGTTCAGCCTATTTATCACCTCCTCTTCCTCCCCTGAAGGCAGAGTGCCAGTGAGGAGGAAGGCTATGACAAAGTCACTTGGACAGGCGATGTGGAGACCCACCCTCCCTGGCTACGGTTCCACCTGGGCATCACTCGCTGGGAGCTGTACAACAGGAAGGATCCCAACCTGGCTCAGCTGACTCACTATTTGGCAACACGACGTATCCTCGGTGCTGGTGAGCAAATGAGGGGGGCGGGGCTAATGGGCCAGGGAAAGCCACAGAGACAAACGAGAGACATTAAAGGAGGGTGAAGAGTGGAGGTGAGGGATTACCAGTGATTTATCTACTTTCTCTTTAATCTTTCTGTTCCTAAAATTACTTCCTGAAGTGTCAGTCAGACGCAGTTGCTTCTAGCTGGCACATACTGCAGTAATGACTCTTAAAATATAAACCATGTTCAGCCAAAACTTGCACAACCCACTCATGTAAAAGCACTAATTTAGTCACTGATATATTAAAACCCTGGACCTGTATTCAGCACCATCTTTAGGATGCTGTGATTAAAAGTTTTATTGAAACAATGCAGCCTGGCGAGCCAGTCTTTAGTTATAAGTGGAGTTTGGTTCACTAGATTTTAATGCAGACGCATCAAATTGTTATGTAGATACATAACAATTTGATGCAATGTCTGCAGTGATGGAGGCACTGCGCCGGACCATTGTGGGGAAGAGGGAGCTGAGCTGGAAGGAGAAGTTTTCTATTTACTTACCCATCTACGTCCCAACCCTCACCTATGGTCATGAGCTCTGGGTAATGCCTGAAAGAATGAGATTGTGGATACAAGCAGCCGAAATGAGTTTCCTCTGAAGGGTTGCTGGGCTCAGCCTTTGAGATAGGGTGAGGAGCTCGGACATCTGGAGGGATCTCGGAGTAGAGCCGCTGCTCCTTCTTGTCAAAAGGGGTCAGTTGAGGTGGTTCGGGCATCTGATCAGGATCCTTCTGAGCGCCTCCTGTTAGAGGTGTTCAGGGCATGTCCCACTGGTAGGAGGCCCCGGGGCAGACCCAGAACACGCTGGAGGGATTACATATATTACATATATCACCTGGAGCCCAATCTCATTCCGAAGTCGTCGAAATTCGGCACTTGAACAGTGACTTGCCGCTTCAGAAACTGACAAAAAAAAAGGCGTCCTTTAATATCGGCATGATACGCAGCCAGTTACTGTTATAGTTTCATGGCAGGGGGGTACGCGGCCAGACAAGGATGAAAGTTAAGGCTGCTAAAGTCCGACGGGGGTGGGCAGGAGGGATGGTGGAAGGGTCCAACAAACACCGACTTTCACCTAAAGGAGCGATGTTCACATCCCATAAGATTCTAAAGCCAAACCTTGTTCTTTTTTACTAAACCTAGAACTTGACACGGCGTCCCAGAACATCAACAACCAACGCACACAGGGTACCTTTCACGTTGTATGTGGATGTAGAAAGTCCATGACCAAACGTCGATATGTGACAAGGTCGGAGTGAGAATGTGTTGGCCCCCATGGATGAAAATAGATGGATGGACAAATAAACTGAATGAACCTTTGGTTTCTTCTTTTTCAGTGCCACTATCCCCGTGCTTCTCATACTTTTATATATTATGTTGTCCAGTTGGGGTCAAGGCCTCACAGATAAAATCCAGCACGTCAAAGCTCAACATTGCCCAACACCAAAACTAAACTTAGAAACTGACCTAATCTTTACCCGGAGTTGTCTTTTCAGAGCCAAGGTTTCATTTCAGTACGATCATTCAGACACTTCTTGACGCCATTACACAGTCTCAACCAGGCTGCTTTCTCATTTTAACTCTAATCTCTTTATACAAACAAGCTCGTCTGTGAACGAGCCAGAGGCAACACCGAGTAAAGTTTTCACTCAGCGAATACAGTAAACTGTGCCAAAGTTCATATTTAGAACAGGGAAGATTACATTTTTAGAAATACGTGCACACCATCCACACAAAGATGACAGATCCTTAGGGTGCACATAACTTGGGCTCTCACTGATGTATGAAAATACTTTTGAGGCACAATTACACAGAACAGACGACCCAGGAGGATTCAGCACAGCGTCTGACGACCCACTAATCCTTTCGGTCATGAAGTAAAAGTTTAAACAAGGTGGTGAAGCAAACATAGAGCTGCATGTATTGAGTCTACACACCCTTTGTGTGTGTGCAAGGTGAATATAACATTTACTGGATGTGGACACAATAACATGAACGCTTATTACAATCTAAAAAGCTTACAGAAAAAAACAAAATTTATAACGCTTGTAATATCAAATTTTTATTGAGGCCGTGTCCAGATGCAGCTGATTTTATGAGGCTGCAGTTTGTGCTGTTGATGCAGTATATTTTATTGGACTGAATCATGATTTTTAGACAACGCCTGCACACACACAACGCACAGTCATCGTTAATTAAGAAAAAGGCGACTGATGTGTCATAAAAACCAGATCATCTTAAATCAGCACGTGATTTTTTTTTGTTGGAGCGCCATTAAAATAATTCTCCCACAGACTTACATTATCTCAACACCCTCTCACCCACACACACACACACACACACATACTGATCTGAGTACCATGCATAAACACACACAAGCACACAACTTCACTTGCATCAACACATGCTCATTTTGTTTACTCATCTCAGACACCCTGTCCCCGTCTCCAGCACGCCGCACAATGAATAATGCATTGCGATCTGTGTTATACGGTGCAGATTAAGCGCTAATCTCAGCTACAGGCTGATTTGTTTTGACTGTTATCCCTTTTTTTTCCCATGTTTAACACTCAACAAAGTTTTTATACCTTTAAACATTTGAGTTCGGATTCATTTTCCTTTAATCGGAGTCATAAACAGGTAATATAAATAAATATAAGAGGATCTGATCTATTTCTCAGGATTTGTAGCTTTTGAATTATTTACCGGACTTGCTCCTACAAGCATTGCAGCAAACTCAGCCTCTTCTGAACGTCTGGGACCTTCACGTTAAACTTGTCACTTGAAAAAACGTGTGCTTTAATTGAATCCATCCACACTGCTTGGTCGTGTGAAGTGAAGGTGAGGTGGCTCCATGTTTAATTTACTGATCTCAGTGTTGCTGTTGATGAGTGCACTATTGTTTATGTGTTTTCAGGGTAAAACTTCAACCAAACATTCACCAAAGGGACCTTCAAGGAAATAATTCATGAGTTTTCGTATGAAAAATGTACAGAGGCCCTGAGAGGCAACAAGAAAAACTTTTATTTTTGCAGGCAGTGTTGTGCAAAATCTTAGTTTATGTTTTACACAGAAGACATAATGACTGAATGTTATCTCCTTCATAGCAGATAATGCCCCGTATCATTTTACAGCACTTTTCTAAAACAAGTTTCAAAATGCTTTACAAAGACATAAAAACAAAAGAAATGAAACACTCCAAAAGTGCCTCAGTGTCCAATTGACAGATCTCAATGTTCCTAAAAATGTGTTGAAACTAGTTGAAAACTAGTTAATGATACTCTTGAGGTCCTTGATTATGTGTCGCTGCGGTAAAACCAAAGAATAATAATGAATAATGTATGGACACCCTGAAGGCAAGGTGAACTTTATTTTTATTTTTATCTTTTTATTTATTTTTTTGATGGGCAATGTTGTCTAAAACCTAAAATTATGTTCTAGGAGATAATATTCTATGGCATGTCATCTCATATATAGGAAAAAAATTGTTTTTCACCCTACGTCTTAGGGCTTCCAGAGTAATGCATTATAATAATAACTTTATTTATAGAGCACTTTTCAACACCCTGTCACAAAGTACTTTACAAAGACATAAAACAAAAGAAATGACCAGATATTTAATATATAAAAGCAGAATTGATATAGTAATAATTCACTTGTTCACTTAAAAAAACACACACTTCCATTTAATTCATCTAGCTGGTGGTCCATGGTTTTTTTGGGGGGGAGGATGAAACACTCAAAGTGCTGAGGTGTTAATTTACAGAGCTCTATGTTGATAAAAAATGAACTAAAATTTGTTAAAATGCCTTGATTATCCTTGATTATGTGTTTCCAGGGTAAAACAAAAGAGACCTTCAAAATAAGGATTCATACATTTTTGCATAAATAATGTACTGAAGCCCTGAAAGCAAGAGGAACACTTTATTTTTTATTTGCAGGCAATGTTGTCCAAAGCCTAAGTTAATGTTCTAGGAGATCATATTCTGTGTATGGGCTGTTATCTCCTAGATGTCATCATCTTAGGGCCTCTTTAATAATGCAATATAATAATAACTTTAATTATATAGCACTTCTAATACCAAGTCACAAAGTGCTTTCCAAAACATAACACAAAAGAAATGACCACATATATAATATATACAATCAGAATTAATATTATAATAATTAACTTGTTCACTCTTTGATTTGAATGGTTTGCAGTCCAGTTATGTAATATGCTTAATAATAATAAATGTATTTGTTAGAGCACCTTTCACAGAAAAAAAATTCACAAACTCCTTCACAAAATACAATGACACATGCAGTCAATAAAAACAAAGGCAATATAACAACTGAAATAAAGCAACACAAGAAAAAGAAAAGACCTTGAAACACAGAGCAACTACAGGCCGCTGAGCACTCAAAAACAAACACACCAAGGAACAAGCATGAGACAGTTTAGGGTGGGACTGAGGCCATTTTGAAAAGATGGGTCTTCAGTTTCTTAAAGGAGACTGCAGACTGTAAACCTAAAGGAAGAGAGCTCCATAGTGTTGGAGCCAAGTGACAGTGAGGATGAGAGAAGTCAAGGTGAGGTGACTTCTTCTTGAAACTTGTTTCAAGCTAGCTAATGATACCTTGAGGTCCTTGATTATGTGTTGCCAGGGTAAAACATGAGGAGACCTTCAAGATAAGTTTTTACATGAATAATATACAGAAGCCCTGAAGGCAGGGGGGGTTTGCAGACAATGCTGTTCAAAAACTCTGATTATGATACCAGATACATAATAAATAAAAGTAGAAACGATACAGTATTAATGACAAGCGAGGTAAAGTAAAGTGGAAGAATAACTGATTCAAGAGACTCTGGAAAAGGTGCATTTTTAGAAGAGATTTGAGAGGAGAAACATAGCTAGCGTGCCTGATCCCTCCGGCAGGTCGTTCCTGAGTCATGAGGCCGTGACTCCAAAGGTTCCTCTGGTTTTCAAGCCTTGACCTTGGAGTTACTAAAAGCTGGAGGTTCTCAGGCTGCTTATAAGGGGCTAGATTAGAAAATGTTAGAATCAATTCTACAACATACAGGTAACCAGTGCCGAGATGCTAAGATAAGTGTTATGTGGACTCTTCTGTTGGATTTTGTGAGTAGTCTTGCTGCAGCATTTTACAGTTTGGAGAAGCTGTATGAAGTGTGACAGGAATATAACGAGTTGCACTCAGACGAGATGCAATGAAGGTGTGGGTGAGAGCTTCTAGATTCTTAGTGGATTATGGAGGCATAAACTGATTTAATAAACAATGTAAGTATTTTCTTCAGGTTTTATTGCAGTAATGTACCAAATGGAGTGTGTAGTGGCAGTTAGTGGTTCAGGGTTTAAATGTGTAATGGGCCACCATGTGGTGAAACGGGTGTATTGCATTGCATTGGACATGTACCCAGTGCAGCACTCACGTAACCCTGACATGAAAACACCCTGTTTTCTGGTTTTCTGTCAGTCCACCTGTCCATACCATTCTCGTATGTGCATTATTTCCAGAACACTTTGAGGGACTTTCATCAAATTTGGCACAAACGTTCACTTGGACTCAAGGATGCACTGATTTGATTTTGGTGGTCAAAGGTTGAGGTCACTAGGACCTTATGTCCACTCCATTCTTGTTAACATGATATATCAGAAATGCCTTGAGAGAATTTTTTTTTTTTAATTCGGCACAAATGTCCACTTGGACTCAAGGATGAACTGATTAGTTTTTGGTGGTCAAAGGTCAAAAGTCAAAGGCCAAAGTCACTGTTTCCCAGTGTCCATCCCCTTCTTGTGAGTGTGATATTTAAAAAAAAATGCCTTATAAGAATTTCTTTAAATTTGGCAAAAACATCCACTTGGACTCAAGGATGAATTAATTAGTTTTTGGTTGTCAAAGGCCAAGGTCACTGTGACTCCATGTTAATCCCCTTCTTGTGAATGTGATATTTCAGAAATGCCTTGAGAGATTTATTTTTTAAATTTGTCACAAACGTCCACTTGGACTCAACAATGAACTGAACAGATTTTGATGGTGACTCATGTCCATCCCTTTCTTGTGAATGTGATATGTCAGAAATGCCTTAAGATAATTTCTATAACTTTGGCACAAACATCCACCTGGACTCAACAAAACTGACTAGATTTTGGTGGTCAAAGGTCAAAGGCCAAGGTCACTGTGACTCCATGTTCATCCCCTTCTTGTGAATGTGATATTTCAGAAATGCCTTATAAGAATTTATTTTAATTTGGCACAATGTCCACTTTGACTCAAGGTTGAACTGATTAGATTTTGGAAGTCAAAAGTCAAAAGTCAAGGTCAATGTGACTCCATGCCCATCCCCTTCGTGTGAATGTGATATTTCAGAAATGCCTTAAGAGAATTTCTTTAAATTTGGCACAAACGTCCACCTGGACTCAACTAAATTGACTAGATTTTGGTGATCAAAGGTCAAAGGCCAAGGTCACTGTGACCCAATGCCCCTTCCCAATCTTGTGAATGTGATATTTCAGAAATGCCTGAAGAGAATTTATTCAAATTTGGCACAAACGTCCACTTGGACTCAAGGATGAACTTATTAGTTTTTGGCAGTCAAAGGCCAAGGTCACTGTGACTCCATGTTCATCCCCTTCTTGTGAATGTGATATTTCAGAAATGCCTTATAAGAATTTATTTTAATTTGGCACAATGTCCACTTGGACTCAACAATGAACTGATTAGATTTTGATGGTCAAAAGTCAAAGGTCAAGGTCAATGTGACTCCATGCCCATCCCCTTCGTGTGAATGTGATATTTCAGAAATGCCTTGAGAGAATTTCTTTAAATTTGGCACAAACGTCCACCTGGACTCATCTGAGCTGACTGGATTTTGATGGTCAAAGGTCAGTGTGACTTCACAAAACATAAGTCAAGAATCCATATGCTAATTATGACAAAATTTCACACAAATGTGTAATATGATAAAATATTTACATTCTGACATTTCATATTTAAAATATACATCATAATATTCTGCATAAACACGTTTCTGGCCATTATTCAGCGCCATAACTCAGGAACAGAAGGGTAAACATTTGCTCAGATACTGTATACTGTGAGCAACATCCATATTTGAAACACTGTCTACTGTCATGGCAACACATGAGTCTTGACAGACATGGATGTAAACAGTAACTGCAGCTTGACTGGTTGACAGAGGCATACAATTGCAAGGCGGTAATTCTAGTTTTTAAATCTAATGTCAAGTGTGTGATGATTGCAGTATTCATGTGCACTCCATATTCACTTCGGTCATATCTTTCAGCTCAGAAGACAGGAGGCACCCAGCTCAAACTGCTCATATCGTTCCCAAACTACGGACAAGCTCTGCTGAAACCCATGAAGTAAGACACAACTGTCCTGATACTGACTGATACATGAATGACTGACAGTGTTTGTGTTGCTCTAGTTCAGCTATGGTGTTTGCTAGATCACAACTCAAGGTCACATTTTTCATGAAACAAAACACCCAGCAGAGCAAAGTTCTGCTCTTCTACGTGACATCAGCATATCCTTGTGCATTATGTGTGTGTTTTCGTTGCACAGACAATCCAGAGATGCAGAAACAGATGTAAACCTCTTCTACTTCTCAGACTTTGAAAGGCACAATGCAGAGATCGCTGCGTTTCACCTTGACAGGTACAGAGCTTTGTACACTCTGTCAGCAGGCAGGACGTGTCCTGCTGGGTGGACAGGCCATTCTGTATCCACCAGGGCACTGGTCCAACACTGGAATTACTTATTCATGAAGCTTCTGTACAGCTTGTAGCATAGGGGTACGAGAAAAGTGTGTAGTGAAGAGAATAATAGTGTTTCACTCTTCTACACTGACACTCTCTGTCTGTACTGATTGTGTGTCTTTTTTCTCAGACTGCTGGGCTTTAACAGGATCCCTCCAGTGGTCGGTCGACTCATCAACGTCACCTCAGAGATCAGAGAGATCACCACTGACCGCAGGCTGTTCAGGACCTTCTTCACTTCCCCCGGTATGTGTGTGCATGCATTTAGGTCAGTATGTATGCATGCCTGCAGCCACCCGCACCACTTAGTCACACCAATACACACTAATCGCCCGACCTCTAACCTCGAGCTGCCGTGTCTCTGACTCCAGCGGGCAACGTGTGTTTCTATGGCCAGTGTGAGTACTACTGTTCGTCAGAGCACCCACTGTGTGGTCAGCCACATGGGCTGGAGGTTTCCCTGGCTGCCATGTTACCTGACCTCACCCTGGCGCCCCGCAGGTCCTGGAGGTCACCTTGGAGACGCTCCTACAGCCGCACCAAGAAAGCACAGTGGGTACACTGTTATTTTTCTCTGTAAAAGTCATGCAGTCACTAATGTTTACATTAATTTGATCATAAAACAGCCTTACAGTAATCACCATCTTTATTTTATCCACCTACATTAAAACATTTGGCGATGTGCAGAACACTGGAAACATCTGTCTGTTTTAAATGTTATAAATTGTAATGTTTTTACCTTGCTGCTGTGATGAGTGTGGAAACATGAGTCTTTACTGCCCTCCGGTGGCGTATATGAAAAATTGCAGCACAACATTAAATGAGTGGCTTACAGTATAATCAATATACACTCACCGGCCACTTTATTAGGTACACCTGTCCAACTGCTTGTTGATGCAAATAGCTTATAAGCCAATCACATGGCAGCAACTCAATGCATTTAGACATGTAGACATGGTCAAGACAACCTGCTGAAGTTCAAACTGAGCATCAGAATGCGGAAGAAAGGTGATTTAAGTGACTTTGAACGCAGCATGGTTGCTGGTCCTCATCACCTTTGCTGATACATCCAACTATGGCAGAGTCATCAGAAAACTTCTGAAGATGGCAGGTCTCAGTGCAATAGCTGAAGTCCGTGGTGTAAGGGTGAAGAGGAAGGGAGAGAGGAAAGTCCCCTGCGGGGCCCCGGTATTGCTGACCACTCTGTCTGACACACAGTGTTGCAGGCGCACGTACTGTGGTCTGCCAGTCAAGTAGTCCACAATCCAGGACACCAGAGAGGCATCCACCTGCATAGCTGTCAGCTTGTCACCCAGTAGAGCTGGACGGATGGTGCTGAACGCACTGGAGAAGTCAAAAAACATGACTCTCACAGTGCTCGCCGGCTTATCCAGTTGGGCGTAGACGCGGTTGAGCAGGTAGATGATGGCGTCCTCCACTCCAAGTCGGGGCTGGTAGGCGAACTGGAGGGGGTCCAAGAGTGGCTGGACCATGGGCCGGAGCTGCTCCAGGACAAGTCTCTCCAGGGTCTTCATGATGTGGGAGGTCAATGCCACGGGTCTGTAGTCCTTGGAGCCACTGGGACGCGGCGTCTTTGGCACAGGAACGAGGCAGGATGTCTTCCACAGCATGGGGACCCTCTGGAGACTCAGGCTCATGTTGAAGACATGCTGAAGTACTCCACATAGCTGGGGGGCACAGGCTTTGAGCACCCTGGGGGTGACACCATCAGGGCCTGCAGCCTTGCTTGAGTGGAGTCTCATCAGCTGTCTCCTCACATGATCAGCAGTGAAGCACATTGTGTAGATGTCAGGCGGAGGAGGGGTGTAGTCCTCATGATGAGAGTGTGGTCAGTCTGGCTGCTGGGGGAGGAGGTGTGAGGGGGGCTCACACTGGAATGTGGGAGGGTGTAAGAAAGAGGAAGTGTGGGGGAGGGTGGAGTGGCTGTTGGTTGCACAAGACAGACAGCAGAAGAGTCAGGGGGTGGGTGGGCAGGACCAGCAGTGACAAATCTGTTAAAAAACAGATTCAGTTCATTGGCCCTGTCCACGCTGCCTTCAACTCCTCTATTGTTGTTGGTCCTGAAGCCAGTGATGGTCCTCATTCCACTCCAGACCTCCCTCATGTTGTTCTGCTGGAGTTTCCACTCCAGCTTCCTCCTGTACCTCTCCTTAGCCTCCTTGATCTTCACCTTCAGTTCCCCCTGTATTGTTCTCACCTCCTCCCTGTCACCAGATCTGAAGGCCCTCTTCTTGGCGTTGAGGATGGCTTTGATGTCCTTTGTCACCCATGGTTTGTTATTTGGGTAACAATGGACGGTCCTGGCTGGGACAGTGGTGTCGACACAGAAAGTGATGTAGTCCGTGATGCACTCTGTGAGCCCGTCAGTGTCCTCCCCCATGTGGCTCACAGAGTGCCTGCCAGTCTGTTACCTCAAAACAGCCCTGCAGTGTCTCATAAGCCTCCTCTGACCATCTCCTCACTGTCCTAACGGGGGGGAGCAGCTGTATGCGTCCTTGGCGTTTGCATACAGCAAGTCCAGGGTTCTCCCTCCTCTAGTAGGACAGCTCACATACTGAGTGAAGTTAGATAGAGTTGTTGCCATGGTGCAATGGCCAGACTGGTTCAAGATGATAGAAAGACAACAGTGACTTGAACAAGTCGAACCTTGAAGCAGATGGGCTACAGCAGCAGAGACCACACCAGGTGCCACTCCTGTCAGCTAACAACAGGAAACTGAGGCTACAGTTCACACAGGCTCACCAAAACTGGACAATAGAAGATTGGAAAAACGTTGCCTGGTCTGATGAGTCTGGATTTCTGCTGCCACATTCAGATGGTAGGGTCAGAATTTGGTGTAAACAACATGAAAGCATGGATCCATCCTGCCTTGTATCAACAGTTCAGGCTGCTGGTGGTGGTGTAATGGTGTGGGGGAGATTTTCTTGGCACACTTTGGGCCCCTTAGTACCAACTGAGCATGGTTTAAACACCACAGCCTACCTGAGTATTGTTGCTGACCGTGTCCCTTAGCCTTTAACAACAAAGGTCTGTCTCTGTAGGGATCTCTTCCATGATGTTGTCAGACTAATAACAACTTCAGCCTGTCAGTGGCAAAAACAAGCACTTACAGTGGACGCACATTGACAGTTCAAACGTGGTTATATTGCAGCCTGTTTTGAGGCTGCTGACTGCAGCCCTATTGCTCAGTGCTGGACAAATTTAAAAAATGGTAGTTCCCATTTGTAACTTACTTAACAGTAACAAATGGGACAAAAACATCCTCACATTCAAACTGAAAATAATCATTATAAATTAATGTTATCATTATGGCCTCTGTTCCCAGGTGGGAGAAGGACCCGGCCTACTGTGACACAGTGAAACACATGCCTCCTTACAACCACGGCACCAGACTGGTGGATCTCATAGACATGGCTATACTGGACTTCCTCATGGGTCAGTCTCTACATTTTAAACCAGACCTGGTAGTCAGCTGGCATCATAGGAGCGCTTACAGACAAAGTGATGTGGGTCACTGACCTCTAAGTCCTGCTTTCAGCAGAGAGGGGAGTGTAAATATTTTAGAAGATACCAGCATCATCTGTCATGTTCGTGCACTCAGTATGCCATCATCAATTTTCATCACCCTTGTTCACTTTGTGGGTACAAAACTGTCTCTCACAGTCTAAATAAACATGAATGTTTTTCATTTAAAGGCAACATGGACAGACATCACTATGAGACGTTTGAGAAATTTGGAAATGAGACTTTTCTGCTGCATCTGGATAACGGACGGGCGTAAGTACCATGAACATCTGCTGCTGACTCATTTCAGCTCAGACAGTTCATAATGTTATTATTGTAGTGAAAGCAACTGAGAGCTAAATAAGTAAAGAAACATTCTATTTATTCTTTTTCATGACTGAAATGTTGGTGGTAATGTTTTCCAGGTTTGGGCGTCACTCTCAGGATGAGCCGTCTATTCTCGCTCCTTTGCAACAGTGTTGCAGGTAAAACAAAAAAGTGTGTGTCTAGTGAGTGACCAGCACACTTAAAAGTGAAGGATGGATAAAATAAACTGTAAGAAAGAAGCCCATGTCATTCAAAAGTCGATACAGTTGTAAGGTGTAGCAGAGAAGACCCAGACAGGTGAAAGAAACCTCAACACTCTTGCTAAACTCTGGCTTATTTGGGTCTCAGTATGTCTTTTGATCTTGCTCTCCACCACATTTGTAGAATCCGTCGTTCCACCCTCCTCCGCTTGCAGCTCTTGTCCCTCCCTGCTTTCCGTCTGAGTGATGTCATGCGGGAGTCGCTGGTCCAGGATCCTCTGGCAGGCGTTGCCCCCCTCCTCTCTGAACCACACCTCTCTGCTCTGGACCGACGCCTTGCAACCGTCCTACAGATGGTGCAGACCTGTCAGGATCAGCACAAAGATGTCATTTACGATGACTTGGAAGGATACGATCAACAGCCCGACTGAGGGGAAGATAATAAATTATATATTTGTCTTATATATCTGTGTGGAAATCATTCTGACACATAGTCGACGAGGCCGTGAAGGTCGAAGCTGTTGAAATAGTAGCCGACTTTTGACAGCTTTGCACATCTGCCTGCAATATTCTTCAGATGGTGCACGCAGTATTTCATAAGACAACTGTCAGAAACTAGAGAGAAGTCCAAAATTATGGACATAACTTTCTTCCTGGTCCCTTTAATCATCTCTGGACCCCTCAGATTTTGTTAGGCACCTGAGCTTCTGATACAGGACACATACACAGGATGGAAGTGAGCACAGAATTGGAGTAGCATAAAAACAGGATGACTATTGAGACATCCTCGTATTCTGTATAATAGAGGTTTGCAATTAATCCAGCCACTGATGTGTTTATGTCAGTTACATTTATCCAACTTTTATTTTAACTCTAAGGTAGAGACCTAATTTACAGTATAACTGGGTGGAAAAATACTAACAAAAGATGATAAATATTAAAGACACAATCAAGACACTTAGGTAAAAATGGCGATTAAAGGTAAGAATGAAAGTTTAATAAACTACTGAAACCTTTAGAAAACTTAAAGCAGTTCAAATTCAAGCAAACCTTTAAACTGAAACAACAGCAGATGGAGGTGAGATTGGATCACATTAAAGTTTTAAATTGTCATAAGGATTAAAGTGAGGTAAGCTGTAGATTGTTCTGCATGTTGTTCCATGTTGCAGGTGCGCAGTGAAAAAAACTGATTTCCAGCTCAGTAAAACAGCTGGCACCTGCAACGTAATCCACTCTGAGCGTAATGGTTAAGGGCCCACATTAAAAGACAGCGTGGGTTTCATTTTAACCGCAGGGGGAAAACGCATAAAACGGGGGGTTTTCTGAGCACAGGATTTCCTGCTTTCTGGTGATTGTTTTTTTGCATTTCTGCATGATTTGTTGTGTTAATTTTGTAAATGCAAATTTACAAAATGTACGTCATAATGTAAATTTGTTTTAGAAATCGTTGTCTGCTACTTTTATGTTTTTATTTGTACAAACTTACATGTTGTAAATATTGAGGGGAAAGTGTCCCTTGCTGAAAGACAGCATTGAGGTACTATAAGAGGGTAAAAAAAAAAAAAAAAAAAACAATAATGGCCCGCATCGATGGATTACTGAACGGGCCTACTGGGCAGAGGCCCAGGGGCCCAAAGTGTCAGTCCCCCCTCCCTGGCCAAGACTCAAAAAGACCACAAAAAGACATAAAATGAACAAAAAAAGAAACTCAATTACATCAAATAGACCCAAACTAAAGCAAAGCAACACAAAACTTACCGAAGAAAGACACCAAAATTACCACAAACACACACAAAACAACCACAAGGAGACACCTTATGACAACAAAGAGATGAAAAACCACCGGAAAACAAAACCAAAGTACCACAAAGAGGCACAAAAAGACAACAAAGAGACATAAAATAACCACGAAGAGATGCAAAATTACCTCAGGGAAACTCGAACTACAACAAAAAGACACAAAACAACCACATGGTGACACAAAATGACTACAAAACTATACAAAACAACCAAAAAAAGAAATCAACGTACCACAAAGAGACACAAAAAGACCACAAAGAGACACAAAATGACCAAAAACACAACCAAATACCACAAACAGACACAAAATGAACAAAAAAAAGACATGAAATTACATCAAGGAAACCCAAACTACTACAAAAGAAACAAAACAACCACAAGGAGAATAAAATTACCACAAAGTGACACAAAACCAACCAAAAAAGAAACCAAAGCACAAAAACGAGACACAAAAGGACAACAAACACAAAAAGACCACAAAGAGACACAAGATGACCAAAAAAGAAAGACACTTACCACAAAATCACACAACACAAACCAAAAAAAGAAACCAAAACACAAAAATGAGACACAAAAAGACAACAAAGAAACACAAAATGACCAAAAAAGACACAAAATGACCTGAAGGAGACCCAAACTACTACAAAAAGACACAAAACAACCACAAAGAGACACAAAATGACTACAAAGCTACAAAAAACACCAAAAAAGAAACCAAAGTACCACAAAGAGACACAAAATGATGACAAAGAGACACAAACTTACCTCAGGGAAACTTAAACTACTACAAAAAGACACAAAACAACCACATAGTGACACAAAATGACTATAAAGCTACAGAAAACAACCAAAAAAGAAACCAAAGTACCACAAAGAGACACAAAATGACCAAAAAAAAAGACATGAAATTACGTCAAGGAAACCCAAACTACTACAAAAAGACACAAAACAACCACAAGGAGAATAAAATTACCACAAAGTGGCACAAAAGCAACCAAAAAAGAAACCAAAGCACCAAAACAAGACACAAAAAGACCACAAAGAGACACAAAATGAGCAAAAATAAAACCAAAGTACCACAAAGAGACACATAAAGACAACAAAGAGACACAAAATGAGCAAAAATAAAACCAAAGCACCACAAACAGACACAAAGGGAACAAAAAAAGACATGAAATTACGTCAAGGAAACCCAAACTACTAAAAAAAGACACAAAACAACCACAAGGAGAATTAAATTACCATAAAGTGACACAAAACCAACCAAAAAACAAACCAAAGCACCAAAACGAGACACAGGAAGACCAAAAAAGAAAGACAATTACCACAGTCACACAAAATGAACCAAAAAAGAAACCAAAACACCAAAACAAGACTCAAAAAGACAACAAAGAAACACAAAGTGACCAAAAAAGACACAAAATGACCTGAAGGAGACCCAAACTACCACAAAAAGACACAAAACAACCACAAAGAGACACAAAATGACTACAAAGAGATGCAAAACAACTACAAAAAATACGCCAATTTACCACTAAAAAAGATGCATAACAACCACAGGGTGTGTGTGTCTTGCTCCTGTGTAGTAGAGTTGGTGGGGCTCTTTGCATGTCTGTGCCCTGGGGCCATTGTCTCATATTACACCCGTGGGTAATCTGCCAGAAATCATGTGCGCATTATTTCCTGCCTTCTGGGTTAAGTTTATTGACCAATTTGGCCAGAATAAAAGGTCTCTTTTACTGTCCAGTCTGTATCAGGGGGCAAAACTGCTCATGTTGTAAATACTGAGGGAGAAGATGCTCCCTGTAGATGATGACGCTCCCTGCAGCCACTGACCTGAACTGCGAATCTCAGCTGGGGAGAAAGTTTCACTTTCGAAACGTCATCGGAAGGAGGACTTGAGATCACATTGCGGGCATTAGTGGGTTGTGTTACACTCGATCCGCACCGATAGATTTTAAAAAGGACTTCCGACCGTTTTTAAATCTGTTTAAATCTGCTTTGTTTTTATATTTGACACAGCACGGTGAGCTGCTGCGTCATTTTAGTTTAACTGTCCAAATCCTGAACTTTGGAGCTCTCTGAACAGTTTGTACAGAGGGGATACCTGCAGAGGGGGGACCCTCTTTATTCAGCGTCATACTGTGGGTGACACACCTGCTGGTCACTGGAGCAGCTGTGGTCTCTGTGCTGGTGGTCTCTGTGCAGAGGTAATAGGGGGAGGTGGTGTCACAGATCATGGCGGAGCCGACATTCTGGATGGAGAAAGATCAGCTCCTTCGGTTCTTCCGCCGCCATAAGACAGAGATGTCCTGCATGGAGGACCCGCACGTCTTCCTCAGCCAGCTCAGAGATCACGACCTGATCCCTGAGGACAAATACCAGGTGAGTCAGTGAGGTGTTACGCAGTTGTTGTTTTCTTCCTCGTCATGTGCTGCTTTGAATGAAAGGCGCGCCGCGCAGTGAGGGCGGGAGCAGACTGCAGTCTGCAGGAGCAGACAGCAACACAGATCTTAACATCTCTGCACCAGGGGTGGACTGGGGATTAAAATGCCTCTGAACTTTGACTCAGAGTTGTTTGGCCGAGTTGTGTTTGCCCGCCATGTTTTCATGCAGTCCGCGGGAGCGCGCACATTGTAAACAACCAGGCACTGTAATGACTTTAATGGCAAAGTAGGGGAGACCGGGTTGCTTTGGGTTTATACTTGTGCCAGAGCCTAGCACATCACTAATGGTATTGTGAGCATTTATACTTGTGCAGTGGTGTGTCTGTCACTCTGCAGCTACACCTCCAAAACACTAGTTGGCAGTGGAGGTTCCTCTGAAGTGTTGTGAGGTTTAGCTGATTCAACACACATTCAACACACATTAAACATGGTTTAATAGAGACAGTTTCAAACACAAGTACACAAATAGGAACTGAAACTTAAGGCGCTATGCCCCGTTAGGTTGGCTTCAGTTGCCAGTCTATAACTCAGTCTATGCTGTGCCAAATTTTATCATTCTTTTTCCTATGGACAGCATGCAGTGACCTTGAAAACATAAAATATAGCCTATATATATTTTTTAATTTCCGGGGTTTGTTTTTTGTTTATGATGCAACATTTGACCATTTTTTATTTTCATTTTTTTGTATGTACAGAAGGTGAGTCGCATGAAGAGTAAGAACAACATAAAGAGAGGCCTTTATGAAATTCTGGACTGCTTCGAAAGAGAACAATCAAAGCACATCAGAGAGTTCTGGGAGTGCGTATTCAAGGATACCATCATGAACCAGTACCCGACGCTGCGACTGCTGCACAACAAACTCTCGGACGGTCAGACTCTCTTTTTTTTATGGTCATCAGGATGTTAATGATTGTAAATGTACTTACTATGCTTATATCCTATTTTCCTTATTATTAATGATTTTGTACATGGTCCCTGACAAATTAATATAATATGAAACATTTATACACACATTTTTATTTATTTTTTGCAAGGCAAAAATAATTGATAATATATAACACACTAAGACAGGTTTATTTTTTGTAAGATAGATATTTGGTAATTAATAGATATTTACATGGGTTATTTTTGTGTGACAAAGTTAAATGGTAATAAAAACTGTATTTAGAATCGTCTGTGGTATAAGTTTATTTATTTAGGAAGTTGTCTTTTTCTGTTCACTCAATGACTTAAGCAGAACGGGTGGGATTTAATAAGTTTCTACTTTCTCCCACTTCTTTTCAGATGTGTAAATCAAGTTAACCATACACTGACAATTTGCCTTTACATTACGCTTTTTATTATTTGTAAATATTACTTTTTTTTCTGTCTGTCTGCTTGTTGTACATTCATGTCTTTTTTTACATTAATAACTGAGTAAAAAAAACTTTGTGTACTATCTCTGGGTATTAATTTAAATTGTAGGGTCTTTCCAATTTTACCAACAACAACCAGAGAGTGATGAAACAGCCGAGTCAGATGAAGGGAAAAGGAAGAAGCTTTCGGCAGATGAGGACGGAGAGAAGAAGCAAGCAAACTCTGTAAAAAAGAAGAGAAACCTAAGAAGTAGGAGAGTCGGCGATGATGATGATGAGGAGGAGCAGGCCGGTCCATCATCTCTACTGACTCCAAGGAAAAGGCCCAAGAAGTTATGCTTCTGTAAGTCAACTCCTATTTGGGTTTTACTTCTCTAAACACACAGGGTCTCATTCATGAAATGTTCGTGAATCTGTGAGTAGATTTTCACAGAAAAACACTTGGTGCTAAAACGTACAACGGATTCATGAACGCCACAGAAAACTCAGATTTGATTGTAGGTACGTGTGTATGTTCATGAATACCAATCAATGGTAAATTGACAATGCGCTCCTGCTTGTCAGCAATTATCAAACATCCCCGTCCATGAAGAGATGAGACAAAGAGAAAAAGAGAAACCTGTCCGACGCTGAGACTGAAATTATTTTAGGTGAAGTTGAGTTGAGAAAAACATTTTATTTTCTCTGTTATTAGTGATGTGACAGGGACAGGTAAATCAAAGGCCTGGAAAGAGGTAACACGTGCCGTTAACTCTGTGTCATGTGTTATAAGAACCATCCAAAAAGTTAAACGAAGATGGTTCGACATGAAACTTAATGGAAAAAGCCCCACAAGTACACATGAAAAACCACAACAGCTACAGGAAGCTCTCTGCTGCAGATGAGTGCATTGCTTGCACAGAGCACTCACAGAGACCACTCTGTCCGTTTACCCTCAGCCTCAGCATTGTTTGTCTCTGTTGTGAAATTAAACCACGATTAAAACATCTTAATACAGGCAGTCTAACGTCGGCAATAACCCACTGTTGGGTTTAACAACAAGTAAGATAGTCTGGTGTAAAACCACACTGCCTCACTCCAACTCTCCACCAGATTCTGATTTACCAACTGCCTGGCGTGAGCGGAGACAGACACTGAATTGCTTTCCCATATCCAAAGGTCCTGTAAAACCAAAACTCTGTGGTAATTCAATTAAACAAAAATGACATGCAGTGTGGTGCTGCGGTGCGTAAAGCCTGCTGGTTTCAATTCAATTCAATTTTATTCATAAAGCCCAATATCACAAATCACAAATTTGTTGTTCTTGGACCAACTAGGGGCTGGTCCAAGACAAGCCTGAGCCAGCCCTAACTTAAAAAAAAAAAAGGAAGGTCTTGAGTCTAGTCTTAAATGTGGAGACGGTGTCTGCCTCCTGGACCAAAACAGGAAGATAATTCCACAGAGAGGAGCCTGATAGCTGAAGGCTCTGGCTCCTGTTCTACTTTTGGAGACTTTAGGGACTACAAGTAACCCTGCATTCTCAGAGCGCAGTGTTCTGGTGGGATAATAGGGCACTATGAGCTCTCTAAGATATGATGGAGCCTGACTATTTAGAGCTTTGTTAGTTAGGAGAAGGATTTTAAATTCAATTCTGGATTTTACAGGGAGCCAGTGCAGAGAAGCTAAAACAGGAGAGATGTGATCTCGTTTCTTAGTTCCTGTCAATACAGTTTGTTATTTATTTATTCAGAGAACAGCGTTGTCCAGTTTTGTATTATTCACATAACTCAATTCCGGGAGGGAGCCCCTCTGTGTGGAGTTTGCATGTTCTCCCCATGCCAGCGTGGGTTTTCTCCGGGTGCTCTGGCTTCCCCCCACAGTCCAAAGACATACAGGTTAATTGGTGAATGGTTGTCTGTCTCTATGTGTCAGCCCTATGATAGTCTGGCGACCTGTCCAGGGTGTACCCCGCCTCTTGCCCAATGTCAGCAACCCCCCGCAACCCTCAAGATGATAAGCAGTTACGAAAATGGATGGAGGGACATTTTTAAGAACCCTATTCTGAAGCTTAAATCTTCCATATACCAACTAATTTACTAAATGTGTTACATTTCTAATCTCTTGTCATGTTTAACTTACATGTTTCAAAAGCATCTGTGTATTGAGAACATAAGTGAGCACAGTATGAAGTAAAACTGTAATTTCTAATAATGACAAGCAACATTTATGTGCAATATCTTAATTTACACAAGCACTACGAGCAATCAGAAGCAGGTGTAGATTTTGTTTGTACCTACGAAAAGATCAGAGCTACTGATATATTGATGAATGCCAAAATACAGGTACATTTCCTTCTGCGAACAGTTTACACACAAATTCGTTCTGTTCACGTTTGATGAATGAGACCCACTATGTCTTAAAAGTTTACTGCTCTTTAGCGCACTATCACTCTGTGAATTATGTCTCTGTAGTTTCTCATATGTTACAAAGAAATTGAAGGTTTGTTTTTAAAATCTTCAGCTCCTCTGAAGAAGGGACAGAAGAGCGACATTTGGACCTGGGACATCTATAAGACACAGCTGCCTGTGAAATGTGGACAGCAGGCAGGGACACTGGACAGACAAAGACTGGCTAAAGGTAAGCTAACGTAAAGCTCAATGACTGGAGTATCTGAGCATGAATAAGAAGAAAAAACACTAATATAATTGTTCACTCTTTAAAAGAAAAGAAAAGAAAACACTGACAGAAGTGAATCAGGACCAGGTTTTAATATAAAGACACTCCAAAAGTTAATGTCTCACATCTGATTTTGACAGGTTTGTGACATATTTTGGTCATCACAGCAGATGATTAATGGCATTCCTTATTCTCTGATGGTTTCAGGGGAAAAGTGCATTGTGTTCGACAAACGGTGGTTTACTCCCGGTGAATTTGAGAGGCTTGCGGGGAAGGAAAGCTATAAGAACTGGAAGTTGAGCATTCGATGTCAGGGCACCCCACTGGATAAACTTATTAAGGTTTGTTGAAAAGTGAATTTGAAATATGTGTTGAACACGGCTGTGTGACTCAGCTTGCTTTTCTCTGAAGGAGCAGTGTGTGGGATTTAGTGGTGCCAAGCTAGAATCCTTCAGTGACCATTGTTCAGGACGTTTTTACTTTGAGCTGATTTATCCGCAGAGGTCTCTCTTTCTCAAAAACCAACGGACCTGGTGATTTGAACTGGTAAAAGCAGTTTCACATTAACATTAACTGCTCCCTAATAGTCAACCAAACGTTAGTCGACCAGAAAGGTCATTAGTTGGCAAGATTTAAAAAACAAAAAAACAAAAAAAGTGAAACTGCGCCTTGTCAAAATAAATCACTGCCTATATGACTGGACCATGTGGGAATTTAATTTGAAAGGACAGACACAGGAAGTGGCCACGCTCAGCAGTCAGACAGGAGTCACGTTACAAACCAATCACAGCCGACAGATATCTTTCCCTTCTTCTGTAAATATTCAGTCTGATAAACACTGTTGATCATGTTAGTGCAGGGCTACCCAGAGCTTTACATCTGTCCCACAGACGATAGGTCTACACACTGATAAACAGCTCCTGGAAGAAGATCAGCTCTGTACTCAGGAGTTCAGGTAAATAGGCTGTATGATGCTTGATAAGGTTGCCTAGCAACCTCAGATGCAACCCACCACTGTGCTTTTGAAAACTGGCTCAAAAGTAGCGCCCAGCACCCGACCTCGCGTTTTCCAGGCGGTTAAAGATACGGCACTTGTACAGCCTCTAATTTCCAGGGCTGGTACCTGCGGTTATTCCACAGGCTAGTTCATAACATGTCGGGCAGGAAATCCAAAGTGTGGGATCATTTTGAGAAGGTGAAGGACCAACCCAAGGTGATATGTAAACTCATCTTCATTGGTCGACTACAAACATGACGTATCATGTGAAACATGGAAGTAGCTACATGCCCATTAGCCCACAGCGTCATTAACAGGCGGCTCGCTCAGTGTGTGACGTGCACTTGTAGATAAAATATAGGCCTATATTAATGAAGGTTCATTAGTACGGTTTGTATTTCTCTGTAATGTAGCACAGTGTTAACAATGTTACTGAGACTATTCTTTCTCACACCTTCAGCTCAAACCACCAAAATATATCATTTAATAATTAAATCAATAAACAGCTCATTCTAAGGTTTTGAAAACATGATTCTTATTTTCAGGTGATTATACACTTAAGCAAACATACATATTGTGTTATATTCCATTTTTACCGATATGTCCCCCTAAATCCTACACACTGGACCTTTAACGTTGGTCATGTTAGCATGCCTTGTTATATAACTTAACAGACAGTTTGTTGTGGAAATATTATTTTCTGCTTTTTTTTTAAGGAAGGTCACCTGAAGGCAACAAATTACAAAAGAGGGTGTAAAAAGGTAAGAACAAAAACTGGTGAAAATACATAAATACGTTCTGACTTTGTGGTGTACCTTCTTGTTGTTGGTAATCCCGATCTGGGCCATATCCATTTTTTATCCTTCTGCCAGGCCAAGAAGTCACTGGTGCCAGCTGATGATTCGACAACAGGTCAGTGGTGGATGAAGGACCTTAAAGCCATACTTGAGTACAGATGTCTTACCAGGAAATGACTTTGTGAGAAGTTGAAGTCACCTATTAGAATACCATAAAACTTCAATTAGTCGCCCGGGCTGTTATGTGCTTAAAGCACTGAAATCACAGGGCTTATATTTGGGACAGGCCTTTAATTTCTTTCACCAAAAACTGTTGCTTTAGTCTGAAGTATCTGATATTTACTGTACTCAAGTATCAAAACTTACTTTATTATATTAAATGTTATTACGTATTGAAAGTAAAAGTACAGGTAAATGCTGTTGATGAAAAAGCAAGCGGTTAGAATTCTGAGGATTATCAAGTTTATTTCTGAGCATGTACACCACCCTAAAAAATGGAGCATACACTACACTTGAAGAAAAACAAGGTCTTTTTAAAAATATTTAGCATTTAAAGAAAACCTCTGACGATCCAGGACTGACACACTGCAGTGGAGCAGTCACTGTGCAGATACCTGTCATGAAGCTATATCTCCTTGAATCATTGCTTGCCCTCTCTGTTGTGGGACGCCATTTTCTGCTTTCATCGTGAAGTCGGTCTCATCGTCATATGGAAAGTAGTTGCTAGCATCTAATCTAACATGCAGCCTAGACTTGACTGTAAACCCAAACTAAACTGCGGCTTGTGGAAATGTAGTGTAGTTAGGGCTGCTTCCGACTAAGAATTTTTGTAGTTCACTTACAGTCATCATTTAGGGCCATTAGTCGACTAGTCACCCACGTGTTTACGATATTAATTTAATTATTAAATGATATATTTTGGTCGGGGCAACACAATGGTTTGAGTTGAAGGTGTGAGAAATAATAGTCTCAGTAACATTGTTAACACTGTGCTACATTACAGAGAAATACAAAACCGTACTAATGAACCTTCATTATCACCATCTCATCTAATCTGTTTTAATTTAAGTTGGTATCTATGAAATTTAGAGTTTCAAAATTACATATTTAAGAAAAACCAGCAGCTTCTGAACTGGTACTGTAGCAGAAATCGTCGACATAAACAAGCAACAGAAACATGGCCATTGACCTCCTCCTCTCTTCTTTAGTAACTGAGGGAGAAGAAGATGAAGACGAGGACAGTGACCAGGACAGAGAAGACCAGGTTTCATCAGGCAGCAAAGAATGTTCCACAGATGACACAGGTGCTGGCTTCTACAAGTGATATTCAGGGTTGAAACACATTTATGCTCATAATTGAAATGACTTAAGACATGCATCCTATCCTCATGTTAGTTAAACTTTAAACGTGTCTGTTACAGATGACGAAAGACAGACGGAGGAACAGCAGCAGCCACAAACCAGTACAAGACATGACCGTGGCAAGAAGGTGTTCAATGTTACATGTGGAGCTTTAGCTGCGACCTTACACAAAAATCGATTTTCATCAGGTAACTGTCTCACTGTAGCACAAAGTCGCAAAATATGTGTATCTGAACAACCTGTTCATTGTGTGGCCGTGTCAGTCCAGTGAACAGTGTGATGAAATGTGTACTAACCAGCTGATCCCAGTAAAATGTGTCTCCTGTAAACTTGCATTCACCACCAGGGACTCGTGGGAAGAGCATTCGTACTGAGACGAGCTGGATGACCCCGGAGGAGTTTGTGAAGGAGGCCTCATGTCCAGATGCTGATGCCACCTGGAGGAAGGACATCCTGTGTGAAGGGGAACCACTCAGTTTCCTCATAGAGGTAACCACGATCAGGGTGATGTGTTATTGTAAAGTGTGTATCTTTGAGAAACACAGGATTTTACGAAGCCTAAAAGACCTAAACTACAGTCTGAAACAAAGAGGACGACACTGTTGATTTGTCTTTTTCAGGCAAATATCTTGAGGATCCACTCACTGCTGTGTAAATGTGGACTGTGCCAACCAGATGATGAAGACCTGGTGAGTTAAAGTCTGAATCTCTTCTTTATAAACAAGGAACCTTTTTTCCCTCAGATGCGAGGTGTAATTGTGCTGTGTGTAAACAGAGTTGGCTGTCACGTCTGTCTTGGCAGGATAATCAGAAAAACGATGATGAGTGTTGCGTCTGCAAAAGTACAGGAGAAGAAGACTTGGTGGAGTGTGATCACTGCCCTCGCTCCTTCCACCAGAGATGTCACCTGCCTCATGTACAAGACGACATTTTACGGTAAGCTTTGAAAATCTTTCTATGTGATATCAGTTGTTTCTTATGTATTTAAGCATTTATTGAAACTGAAAGAGATAAACAAGACCAGTTTGGCCAATTAAGCGGCACCGATAGGACATTTTACAAACTGTCGTCGGCAGAACTGCAGTGGCCAATGGCTGCGCAGCCTCCACCAGTCACGGAGGGAAATACATCACAGACTGGAGCTGAAAACTAGTAATAATCTCATTCTGACTTTGAGAGAAAGAAGTAGCTCCAAAAAAAAAGTATGCCTCTGTGCTGGCGATAGCCGTGGCCAGGCGTATTATATATTTGGGTTGTGAACACTGTCTCAAAAGCACCGTTAAGGAATTGCTTGCGTCTATCTCACTCCCATGAGGGTGATATCTCAATCCCTCAAATTTGGCACAAACGTCCAATAAAGCGGGATTTATACTTGTACGGCAGACCCTACGCTGTAGCCTATGCAAGTGGCATACGCCATGGTGAGCATTTACACTTGTGCAGTGGTGTGTCTGTGTCACTCTGCAGTAACACCTCCAAAACACTAGTCAGCAGCGGGGTTTCTGTGAAGTGCTGTAACGTTGAGTTGATTCCAAACACATGCAAAACACACATTAACCAAAAATGGCTTAAGAGCGACACTTTCAAACACAAGTACACAAATCAGCTTCACTATAACTCGCAGCATTCACAGACAAACACTTGTCTTAATCTGGACAAATACAACATGCTAACGTTATTAGCACAAGCCTATGGTATTTTACATTGTATAAATTAGCCTAGCAGCTAGCGATCTTTTCCTCTTCTCATATGAAGCCAGGGACAACAGCAACATTTAACAAAGCTAATGGCACATACTTTTGCTCCATTACAACTCACAAGGTTCACTGACAAAACAACTGTCTTATACTAAACACGTTTTCCAAGGAAATACAACATGCTAACATTACTAGCACAAGACTATGGCATTTTACATTGTATAAATTAGCCTAGCAACTAGCAGAGGTTTCCTCTGCTCATATGAAGCCAGGATAAATCACACACAAGACTTAAAATGATAGTTTTGTGGAGGCTTTATTGTCTTCACAATTTATTGTTTCTTATCTGTGAAATTAAAGTAAATAAAAGCTTTGTTTCCACTGAGGGAAATGGTTTCAGCTTACAGAAACAAACAGGAGGTCTGTGTCACCGCAGTGTGTAGCTACATTTCTGGGGAGGTGCACGTCAGGCTGCGGTTTAAGGTACGCTGTCGATTCAACGCAGAAATATAAATTCCGCCTTAAACTCAAGGAATGACTGATTTGGTGGTCAAAGTTCAAGGTCACTGTGACCTCACAACACATAATTTTGGCCATAACTCAAGAATTTATACACTAGTTATGACAACACTTCACAAAAAATGTCAAATACTGTATAGGGTGGTATGTAAATGTTGTGCTTACAGCTTGTATCGCTGCCCCCAGATGGGCAAAATCAGTTAATCCATGTTCAAACTCTAATTTATGCCAGCTTAATGATTTATGTTTTTCTCATTAAAAATGCAGGTAGCAGTAGCTGCAGTGGATATGTCGTTATGCTGTCGGGAAACTTCCTATTAAACTCTCCAACTTTTATAAACTAGCTTTTCCATGTTGGTCTCTTCTTTATAAGCACAATTATTCTCCTCACAGATGCTTTTTATGGAACAGTGCCTATATCACATATAGAAATGAGTCCATGTTCTCTGAACATTGGTTTAACAACAACATTGTGCTTGTGAAGCAACTGTTTGATGATGGACATCTGTATTTGTATAATGATTTTAAACACAGGTACAGGTAGTATTCCTGTTTTAGGTAGTTTTCCAAATTTAAGTTAATACAATTGAACACAATCCTCAGTGATGTTGAATAAAATCCATATAAGCTACTGCTGGGTTAGCATGTTAGCTTGCTAACCAGGTAGGCTATGCTAGGCTTAGGTGGCTTAAGTAGGCTTAATAGGCAAAAATGTTGTTCATTAACATTAGGAGTAAGGATAAGGTCATTTTGCAGTCACAAAGACCTGCAAAGGACACATTTTTCCTCCTTTTTAATAGCCTATTAAAAGCTTTTTTTTTGCAAGATTGTAGTGCTCGTGTTGATCCAGGACCATCATCAACATGTTGAACAATTGATCCAGAATCAGCGCGATGACGATGATGGTGTGGGATATACTTAACCAAATCTATCCAGGAACAACATGGAACAAAGGAGTGAAAATGTGTTAGCCGCAGGAATTTGCAACCAAAAAATGACATTATCCTTACTCTGTGAGTCAACAAGCTTACTTGTTAGCATAGCCGACCTAGCCGGCAAGCTAACACGCTAACCCTGCTGCAGCTAACAAGGTTTTGGTTCAACGTCACTGAGGATTTTTTTCAATAGTTTTAACTTAAATTTGGAAAACTAGCTCAGCTCTGAAGAAGCACAAAGGAATTTTGAAAGAAGCACAGGAGCAGCACACTGATGATGTCAGAGGGCTGTGATTGGTTGATAGCAATGTTGATCCAGGAGCATGTCCTACCTGGTAAAATCACATCGTGCTACATGTGACTGTCATCTGGACTGATTTTAAGCCATTTCACTCAAAGAACCTGATTTGTTAATAATATTCAGAAATCCAACTTTCTCCAAAAATGAACAATATGTAATTAATTTGCTCATATTCTTAGCTAAATTTTATATTCATAAAACAAAATAAAGATAAAGAAATTGCCCTCGTATCCTTTTATGAATTCAGATTTATATATATTATATATATATATATGTAAAACAGTATAATTAATTACGTGAAGCTCTATGTGTGTGTCCATGCTAGTGTTTTTTTTTTTTTAATATTATTATTATTTTCATTTACTTTTGTTTGGTTTTGTATGATTACATTTATTACTTAAGAGTGTGCTTACTTGTTATTTTTACAGCAGTTTTGTGTGGAAACTGTTCAGACAAAGCTTAAAAATAAAAAATAAATAGGAAAAAAAAGTAGCAGCGGTGGAGTCAGGATGAAGCCTTTTTCAGCAAAATTTAAATTTCCCAGCTAATCAAATGACAACTTTTACAAACCAAGTAAATAAATCTGTACTTTAATAACACGTTACACCAGTCCTGTTTCAGTGGGATCTGTTCAAGACTGATAACTGTCTGATGCTTTATATGTATGTATGAATATTTTGTGTGTGTGTGTGTGTGTGTGAGCAGGGACGACAGACCGTGGATGTGTTCGTTCTGTGTATTCGGAAACTCTAAATCGTGGCTTTACCTAGATCAGCAGAAGAAAGAGGAAGTCATGTCTCGCCAAATATCCCAACGCATGCTGGTGAGCACCCTGTCTGACTCAGACTCTCTGTCTTCACATCGTAACACCTGTCTCTCTGCCACATCGCCGTCTCTCATCTCCTCTTTTCTTCCATCAACAGCAATGCCAGTATCTCCTCCTGTATCTGTGCAGTGCTGATGAGGAACAAATATTTGCTACAAACCCATGCAACTATGTAAGTCTTCATCTTGCTCCTCCCATGCACCTGATTACTGTCTTCTGTTTGTGAAATATAATACAAATAAAGTGCACTTAATGACCTGGTGACTGGAGGAATGACACTGTTCATTTCTGCTTGGCACCCACAGGTGACAGATTACTCCACTGTGATCGACACTCCCATGTGGCTGGGTAACATTGCAGACAAACTCCAGGAGCAGCTCTACCAGACGGTTGGAGAGTTTGTATCTGACGTTCAGCTCATTTTCACCAACTGTGCCACGTACAACCGAGTAAGAAACACAACTCAACCTCTAACACCTCTAGGTGACATGTGAGGAGAGGATGCTTTCATCAACAGTTAGGATTAATTTTTAGTACAGTTTTAGTGACATGGTCTGTTGTGTTCTCTTGCAGGACAACGCTGAATTCCTCGCCAAGGGCAACACACTGAAGGAGTTATTTGATGGAGAATTTAAAAGTGTGTTCAACATCAGTGATGGCTGATGACTGGTAAACAGTGCTCAGTTTTCAAACTCAGGAGCCTCTGGGAAAAAGTTAAAAACATGTAAATAGCCCTGTGGTATATATCTTCTGATGGATCCCTCATATGCAGCAACAGTATCTCAAAATAATAATCAAGAGGAGACAAGGGCATTGCACTTGAATTAAGTCAAAATTATCCTGCGTTCAAAATTTAAGGTTACTGTCAGTGACAGAGCTGTTAGTGGCCAAGCTGGAATAATAATAATAATAATAATGATAGGACAATCTCTCTTGGTCTGATTTTGATCCATATAGGAAAGTAATGCTAAATCAGTGGAGCACTCAGGTAACTGAATTTTTACAAATACTGTAGTTTGATTGGAGTGAGTGATTTAAGTAGAGTGAACGTCATTTTGGGATGATCCTCACCAAATGACAACACATTTCAAAACTGTGGAAATTGCTTATAGTGATCATGTCTCTCCAGGTCATATCGATCACTATGAACAGATGATTTTTTTTTCTTTTGTCTTTATAGACACTTTTAGGGCTGACGTCACGATGACGTTATTTTATTAACTGGAGGCAAAACCTGCCTCTCGACCACAGGGCTGTAGGCTACATAGGAGTCCTAAAATGTCGCCTTGTATCATTGGGAGCCAGAATTTTATCGCATACAAACCACCACTGCCTGTCAACAAAAACAAAGACATCTAGGGTTAAATGTGATAAGACGAATGGACTGGACGGAGGCGATCATCAAATACACTCACATGTGCAGCGCACACTTATCATGTTAGGGGAAAAGTATTTCCTGTTGTAGGGATGAATAACGTTATGTGTATTAAGGGTTATCATGTCCACCTCATCAGAAACTGGGGAGCTGTTAAGAGGAAGATTGGATTTCTCTGTAATGCTAACTTTTTAGCACATTAGCTAACATTAGCTTTGATAGCAAAACAAACTGGAGGAAACTGTTCAAGTGTCGTCCTGCTTTGTAAGACTGGCATACTGTAGTAAGCAACCACAAACTTCCTGTGACATCATCCGTCCACTGAGTGAGAGCATACGAGTCGGCCAGTCTGGTCCCATTGTCCAGTGTTTACTTATTCAAGTAACACTCACGGCCCCAGAGAGTGAGTGACCTGACATGGTGCGTTCGTAAATTCAGTCTGACGCTCTACACTAAAATGAAGGCCCTGTTGATTGAAGAAACTAAGCGTTATATTTCTACACGAATAAACGAGCAGTTAATTTAATCACACATTCACTCCACTTGGCGCTCTGCTGCTCCGTCTCCCCAGACAGAGTGCCCAGAGTGTGCTCTGCTACTCCAAGAGTGTGGTGCTCTGAATAACCAAACGGTACATTCCGGTAGTGTTCCAAATTTACGCACGGTCCAGTTTGTGCCACAGTGCACTCCGGCACTTAGGATAGGTAGTTCTGAATGCACCACTGGCATCGTCTTCCTCCACTGTCTAAAACAAGCCAACAGAACTTGCTAGCTAGCGCTAACAAATGTCTGCGGAGAATTGTTTTGCCTCCAGCTAAGCCCCGCCCACCAAAAAATGTCATACTGTTCACTAACAGTAAAAGAGTCTAATTCTCACACAGATTACCATCTCATTGACATGTTTAGGCTTTATATTTATTACATGAATATAAAATAATAAAGACAGCTTAGCTTTTTACTGAATTTTATTGATAATTTTAAAATGCAGTACAGCTGTTTCATTACGTGACGAGGGCGACTTCAGTCACAGGTGCTTTCCCTGTGTGCATAAAATGACTTGCTTTTATCTGTCGTGATTTCGATGTGCATGCAGCACCAGCCTCAGGTGATCAGTAAATAAAAAAAATAAAATAATAGATTTACCCTAGGCTTAAATTAATTTTCTATAAGTTATCAAGTATAAAGAGAACCAGTATGAACACTCTGAGCGAGCTACTTAATCACTATTAGCAAGTTATTTAAACAGACTTTGTATAGGAATGATTCTGTCCCAAACTTCTAAGAGGTAGATCACTGTAACTGTGATCACTATGGGCCATTTTGACAGTATGATATAATTCCACTACAGTGCAGTAGAAGATGGTCTCCCCAAGTATTTTGTTTACTTCTAAAAGGTGCAATACAGTGCCTTTCTTTATTAATGTAAAAAACATTTTTTATATTTTAGTGTTTTTATTAAACAGGTTTGTACAGTTGTACAGAGTTTGTACAATGAAGGCAAACCATTTTATATTTGTATTTTAAAGTTACGTAAAAATGAATTTTCTGTATGTTGCTTCTGACATTCTTTTTAGTGACCTATTTCTCTATTTTCTTTCGCCACATGTGAGGAAGGTTTCAAGACATATGTATTATGAGTGTAGTATGTATTTTAACAGTCAGTGTTTGACTTTGTATTTGTCCAAAACGTTCATCATGCAAACTATCAAACAGGATTCCCATCCACAAGTATGAATCATCTCCACTCTCCGTCTTCTGATCTGTTGCTAATGGATGTTTGTTTTTACAATAAAATATTTATGTACAACTTTAATGACGTCTTATTTTGATAAACCTCCCTCTTAAAGGGTAAATCTGTGTTCCAGATGTAAGTGAAAAGGCTAATGCTTGCCATGTCTTTCACTGTGACCGATGAATCTTACACCATTACTCGTTACTCTTTTCAAAAGTAATAATATTACTTTCATCATTACTCCCTGCCAACAGTAATTCGTGACACTACTTGTTATTTTACTTTTCCCTAACACCCCATAAAACTGGTAAATACGTATCTCCCTAAAATTCAGATGTGTGCGTCTTTGTGAATGTCAGAGTAATCACCATTAAGTGTGGCTAAGGCTAGATAGCTTGTTTACCTGGGGGTCTTCAGTTGCCTGTGACCAGTATTTTCCTGCAGCACTACCCGAAAGACGGAGAGTCATCTGTGAAGCAACTTTTCATCCACAACATATCCAGCCACAAGCTTCATTACTTCTTTGTAGCTGCAGCTGTCCACAATTAAAATCCAGTTTTGGTTGTTTATCCAGTGCAGGGCTACAGCCGACCTCTGTGGCCAAGGAGGGCTCAAACTTTGGTGGGGTCTATTTCCTGGAGCTTTACGTTTGTTGTGCTTGTGTTCTTGTCATCTTTACTCCTGACAAAATCAAAGTAATGGGAATATTTCCAGACGTTTAGGCGAGCGTTTCCAATTCGCTTGCTATTTTAGATGTGTGGGCGCAGCATGATGATTACTAAAATGAGTCCACTGATGTGACTGTTGTATTTCAAGTCAGTAGTGATGTGATAACAAAAGTAACGTAACTACGTGTTTGGTTTTGGAGTAATTGTAATATTACTACTGAAATTTCATCTGTAATTAGTTACACTACTCCTTACTGGGAAAGTAATAATATTCCTGGAATGCGTAACTGCCTGACACTGCTCAAAAGAGACTCAAAACTACCACAAAAAGATGCAAACGAACTGCAGAGGGACACAAAATAACCACAAAACAGGCGAAAATAATTCAAACACCCTAAATATTTTTTAAAAATTACCTATAGGAAACACAAAACAACAAAAAGATACATAACAACTGCAAAAAGATGCAAAAAAGGAGGTAAAACTAGCACAAAGTCTGTCTGGGTCCTATATGGGAGGGGTGGGGGGGCCTTTTGCACATCTGTGCCCAGGGCCCCATTGTCTCTTAATCCGCCCCTGCTGACACAAACTAAAAGGAATATATTTCCTATAAAAACACAGACTGAGCCCTCTTTTAAAAGAGTAATTACATGATGGAAATTAAATCCTGATAATCTCATATTGGAGCCTCATTGTTGACATGTACTGTATGTGCGGTCA
Source organism: Cephalopholis sonnerati (assembly GCA_019142605.1). Taxonomy (NCBI): domain Eukaryota; kingdom Metazoa; phylum Chordata; class Actinopteri; order Perciformes; family Serranidae; genus Cephalopholis; species Cephalopholis sonnerati. The sequence continues at coordinate 28,915,716 of JAGQAX010000016.1, forward strand.
GGTGACGTCACCGACACAGTTGCCAGCAGCAAATCTGTGCTGAGAGCTGCGCAGCCGCGCTGCGCATCCGTAGGCTGAGGTGGACAGCGCAGCCATTTCTCTGTCCCTCATCAAAAACATTCAGGGGGGGAGTGACGTGTGTCCATCACGCACATAACTACCCCGACGTGCGGGAGTCATGACGTTAGCAGCACATACCGAGGCTGAACTCATCACCGACTGAGATCCGCGCGCTCCAAACTTTCTCCCAATTCAACGCCTGCGCAGACAAACCGGGCTCTGTCTCCTCCATTAGGCTCATGTTTTGCTTCTGTGTCAGCCATGGAGGGAAATGTGCAAGCAGGCTGCAGCGACGTGGCGGTGCTGCATGTGAAAACTGAAGCGGTCGATGAGAATCCATCTGCGCTGGTTCTGGGCAGTCAGGAGTCGCCTGCGCCCTGCGGAGATACCGCATGCAGAGGAAGAGGAGGAGGAGGAGGAGGAGGAGGAGGGGATCAGACTGCAGAGGAGCTGGCTGACACGACAACTACTCCTGTACTGCTGTGTGAGTGCAGACATCAGCTCATTTATGTTCCTTTATTGTGCCAAATAAATTCAGATTAAAAATTCAAATAAGCATTTGAACATATTTTTAAAAATCTTTCACCATGATGACATTAATGTGTCTTTATGTGTGTAACCATCAGATCCAGTGAGCACAGACCGCTTCTTCACCACAGCAGGGGATGGGAAAACTTACCTGAAGATAGCTCCAGGTGAGTGTGTCAGTGTGAGAGGGTCACACTGTTACTGCTGTGATTGTTGTCAGTGTGAACTTCTGTCATTACAGTGAAATAAAACACACACTCTAGTGCACACATGACCTTTGAATTGTTAACATGCCTGTTATTGCTGACAGACTTTTTAAATAACTTGCAGTAAATAACTCAAATATAATGTGTGTCATAAAAATGATGTATTTCCATTGTATGTGATGTTACAGCACCTCTTATCTCCATTACATTAAATATCCAAAATCATCTTAAGGTTTTTTTGGGACTCTTAGGCCCTGTTTCCACCAAAAAATTTCAGTATGGTACCATTGGATCCAAAAGTAACCCTTCAGACATGGTACCTAGACCCTAGCGTTTCCACCGCAAACTGTACCCTTAAAGGAGAAGTCCAGTATTTTGCACTTTGAGCCCCATTCCTGGTTGTTTATGATGAAATAGAGTGGTTAAGACCAAAATCTTGACGATTGCTCCTTCTCTGAGAATTTGAGAGAATTTGTCTTTCCCCTGCCTGGCTTAACAATGCTGTCTATGGCCATGTGTAAATCTGTCCTAAAACCACCTTAAACGTTGGTTTTCAAAGCCATGAAACTCACCCAGTGGTCAGTGGTGTCGTAGCAAACTGTGGTTTCCGTGATGATTTATTTGACATTTTGTCCATGCATTGATTTCCTATAGGAAGCCTCATTGTCCGTTGGTAGTAATCCGCCTCTGGAAACGGAAAGGGGGTTGTTTACGACAAGGTTGTAGTCATTGTAGTCTTTTAGCTCAGCGAAAGTGCCGGCTCGACAGTGCTGTGTGCGCTCCTCCTCTTCGGAGGAATTCTCCTGCAGTCTCTGACCACACAAAACTTACCCATTATTACTCGCTTGTAAACAACCTTCACAGTACGATGCCTTTGAACACAACACCAGCCTTCTTCTTCTGCTTCTTTTTGTGTCCCATTACATTGCAATGGTTTCCTGCCGGTTGGTGACACTCACGTAAAGGAGCATTATCACCATCAAGTGGGCTGGAGTGTATAACGCTTCAGGGTCAAACCAACGATCAAGTGGAAGTTTACACACGGGTGTGAGGCAGCTGAAAAAATAGTTCCACAATCCAGATGAATAGTGAAAACACAGATGGAAACCACAGTTTGCTACGATTTTTATGTGGGAACATCAACAAACACCACTGACCACTGGGTGAGTTTCATGGCTTTGAAAACCAACGTTTAAGGTGGTTTTAGGACAGATTTACACATGGCCATAGACAGCATTGTTAAGCCAGGCAGGGGAAAGACAAATTCTCTCAAATTCTCAGAGAAGGAGCAATCGTCAAGATTTTGGTCTTAACCACTCTATTTCATCATAAACAACCAGGAATGGGGCTCAAAGTGCAAAATACTGGACTTCTCCTTTAAACGTGTGCGGGGTTGTTGTCACTCACTGCTCATACAAAACATGCCTTCAGGTTTGGAAGCATTTAAAAATGGCCAAAATTACACTATTTAACATAACCAGAAACTTTAAAAACATAAATTATCTTTGGAATTTTAAATTTCTGACAGTTGTTCGACATGTAGAATAACAATCTGAGCCTGTCAGTGACAAAAACAAGCACTTTTAGTGGACTTAAATTAAATGTGCAAAGGTGCCCAGAGTGGTTACATTGCAGCCTGTTTCACTGCTGTCGGCTGCAGCCCTCTCAGTCAATACTGGATCATATTAAAAAGATGTTGTTCCCATTACTTACTAAGACAAAAGAACACGGGAAAATAGAGTCCAGGTTGGAAAATACTGAACTTACCCTTTAATATAGCTCATAATAAGAAGCTGGTTGAGAAAACAAGTTTTCAGGGCCTTAGAATATATCTCTCCCTCACACATTTACATATGAAGCGACCCCACAGATTGAAAAGGAAATCTAAATCACCTGTGTCCTCTCTCAGCTTCAGCGATGCCACCTGCTCCTTCAGAGAAGACGCTCCCCTCCGGCTCTGATTTCTCCTCCAAAGCCGTTTTGTGTCTGATAGAGGCGGTCGGGCGCCGCTGGGGCCTCTACGAGACTCGAGAACGCTCACAGCTCTTTCAGAGCGTCCAGGAGGAGATGGCCTCCAAGGGGCATGTGCTTCCTGTCGAAAAGATCCGCCGCAAGTGGAACAACCTCATTGTCACATACAAGAGGGTTAAAGACCGCAGCCGGGAGACGGGGCATGCCAAAACATCCTGGGAGTTCTTCGATGTAAGTGTTTCCTTTCGACACGCTATTTCCACACAGGGAAAATTTCCCCCAAGGTTGGATGAAATATTAAAATGTCTTTAAAAAAACATCAGACACTTCTTATAGTCAATAAATAATTCTGGGGCTAATTTGGACTTGCAGCTGGCTCAGGAAATGGAACTGGATCAGGTCTGAGTTCTGACCTAGAAACAAGGTACCAACACTAAACCATGTTTGATTGCTGCGCAAGCTGACGTTTTCTTGCATAAGTTTCATACTGAAAGTTAATAATAATCAGAGGAAACATCCCACTGGCTGACAGTTTTCTACCTTCAGGGTCTCCGTCCCATTTGGCAAAGTCCCTTAAATGTTTTCGGATGGTCTGCCAGTCTATATGCCATACATAGTATTCAGACTGTTTACAGTTCAAGAAACATGAATATGTCTCTCAGCTTTGCCAGGTATATTTCACCTCAACAACCTAGTCACCAGAAGAAACCGCTGGCATTGTACTTTTCTGCAAACTTCAACGTTTCTAAAGTGACGTAGTTCTGATTATATGTATATGAGCTGGGATGGAGGGGATGGCGGATGGTTGGAGACCAAGGCGAGATGGCTGCCGAGTTGCAGACCAGTGTTCAAGACCAACAAACAACAAAATGGTTGTGTTTTAGCAACCCACTGCAGCAATTTTGGAGGTCACTGTGCCACCAAATATGGGCATTTTAAACCAAAACATGATCCTTATTTACCCATAACCAAGGCTCAGTTTTGATACACCCCTTGCCCCTACCATTTAGCCCTACCCCTTCGTTCTACTCAAGGCTACCCCTTGGTTTGGTGTGTTCACATCTAAAGGTAGAGGCTCATAGTGCAGTAGTAAGAATGATAGGCTCAATCAAAGTCTGATCTCCTGATCTGATCACAGATAACTTAGGTTGTTTATGTCCTCTCTCCATCTCTTTGTGTCTGTCCTCTCGCACTGTAGTTGATGGACGCCACACTCTGCGACACTGTTGGCACTCAGATCGTCAGCAACAAAAGAAACAAAGGTGGCAACACTGTTTCCACGCTGCCTGGTCCTTTGGCAAAGATCGCTGCAAAACCACAGGTCCCGCAGCCCACCACCATTATCCGCCCGAATGGGGACTTTGCTTCGACTGGTGGTGTGGACTCAGCGGGTCAGGGAGCCATCAGCAGCCAAATCATCAGTAGCGCTGCTGCCATTACCTCAGTGACTACAGCCACTATCAGCCCAACAAATGCGCCCGAGCTCAAGCCCCTGATCGTCCTCAACAGTGACATTGTTACAACCAGTATTCATCCAGCTACCATTGTACCATCTCCATCTTTTATCTCCTCGCCTTGTTTTACAGAGACGGCTTCTACTTCCCCTTCCCTTGGCTCCATTAGCAACGCAGACCTCAACACATCACACTACGTAGGCCGCAAAGCTCAATCATTCCCGTCAGGCGTCATACCCTTCCGGCTTAGCAGTGCGCCACTTAGCAACAATCAGAATCTCCTCGGCCTCTCCTCCTCTTTCCCCCACACTTCCTCCTGTCTCACTTCTTCTATCACCACCTCGTTATCTGCAGCAACCATGTCGGGGACCGAGGGACAGAACCAGAAAGGAAACGAGGAGCGAACAAGCACAACTTTGTTCCAGGAGATTCTGAAGCGCCAGGAGGAGCAGGCCTACCTGGACCGAGTTGCTCGCCGCAGGGTGGAAGCCAGAGAGAAGAGGCGCGAGAGGAGGGAGGTGCGGATGGCAGAGTCCCTGGGCAGGATAGCCACAGCACTGGAGCTGCTGTCCTCCAAACAGGACACAGTCATCGCCCTCCTGCAGAGACTGGCTGATCGGAAGTGATGAAGGGTGAAAGGCAGGAAAACAGGGACTCTGTAATTCTGAGACCATACATATGAAAAGTTCTTAACACTCCTACCATGTTCCATAATGCTACTCAAAAGCGTTTTACTCTCCTGAATTTGATGTAAATAAAATTTTAGAAAATCATATAAGCTGCTTACTTTTCTACATTAAACGGTAAGTTTGGTATTTTTCAACCTGGACTCTATTTCCCATGCTTTGGTGTCTAAATAAGTAATGGGATCAACTATTTTTTAAACTGGTCCGGTTTTAAGTGAGAGTGCTTCAGCTGGCAGCAGCAAAACAGGCTGCAATGTAACCACTCTGGGCATGTTCGCACCATCAATTTACGTCCACTAAAAGTGCTTGTTTTTGCCACTTGGATTGCTATTCCAAGTGTCTAACAAGTTATGGAAAGAGATAGACCTTTTTCTTGAAGAGTAAGATTTTTTTTGTTGAACCAGAAACAGCCCCAAAATGGCCATCACCACTTCCACCAGACTCCATTTAAAAAAACAGTAATTTAAATGTGGACAGAGCCAGAATATGTTCACATCTAACTGGGTGAATTATGGGTTTATTTCACCCAAACCAAAGTTTATTTCAATCAAATCAAAGTTGAACAGTTGAACGACAACCCAAAATATTTTTCTGAGTTTTATTTTGTCGCCATCGACTTTGAATAAAGTTTGTGTTACACGAAGATAAAATTGTAGTTTATTTAAATGGAGTCTGGTGGCTTTGGCAGTAGCAATTTTGGGGCTGTTTCAGGTTAAACAAAAAGTATCTTACTCTTTAACAAAAAGGTCTATCTCTGTAGGGATCGTTTCCATAAGTTGTCAGACACTTAGAATTATAACCTGAGCCTTGTCAGTGGCAAAAACAAGCACTTGTAGTGGACGGACATTGACAGTGCGAACATGCCCTCTTTGCAGCGCTTTCACTCAATATTGGTCCAGTTTCAAAATGTGTTGTTTCCTCGTCATTTAGACACAAAAATATGGGAAAATATGGTTGAAAATGACTGAATTTACCTTTTACCACGAGTGAAACTGGGTGCTTCTCTTATATGCTTTACATTTTAGTGTATTACAGTCCATAAAAACATTTTTCCTTTAACGTTCAGTTAAGATTTCATGGTTTAGAGTTAAATAATAGATTCCTAAAACATCTCATGAAAAGTCCCGTCCCTGGCCGGGGAGAGTACAGGGCATTCTTTTTTCCTTTAGCCAAAGTATCAGCTATCACTCCCCCAAAGTCACTCCCCGACCGCAGGTCACCTGTAATGATATCATTAAAATCTGGAGTCGTATGGTTTGGTTGGTGTTATATGTTGTGAATGGTCAAGGAAATGTTATTATGGGTCCTTGAAAATGTGTGGGAACCCCGGTGTAGCATCCTAAATTACATCTTAATAAAAAATTCGCTCTTTGTTCTGCTGTTTAGGAAACACAAAAAGAGAATTTCGTACTTGAAAAGTTAAAAACTTTGGAACATACCCATTTAATTTGGGTAACACCAACTTGCCCAGCCTCATATTAGCTTCATTTCAACTCTATAATGAAACAATGAGCATATACTCATGTGAGTGTTGTTTTAAGACAGATGTGAAGGCATGTCCTTCAAGGCAAAACCTGCAGCCCTGCCTGTTCTTAGACAGAACCGCCTGTGAATCTCCTACAGGATTTTTTCACGACTCAATCAGGACATCTTTAATATACTGGTAAGTAAAATGTTTTGCCCACCAGATGGTGCCATTCAACCATTTGTTTTTGGTCACCTGACATTTACCAACTGATCAGACACATTAAGTATTTCCTGTTGTTTTCTTTGGCTGTTTGACCCTCAAATGTTACCAGCTTATTAAAGGCTGTTTCATGGTCAAACTATTATGCATGAAGAATACAGCATGTGACTTTTACTAGTTTCCATAAACCAACTAATACATTTTCACCATGACTGCAGTGTATTTCTACTTAAAATGATCACAGTTTCAAAGACAAAAGTTTTACTGCACAGTGTGTCAGGCCTGTGTGCCAGCAGTCCTCTTCCTGGAAAACTTTTTTTCAGAGCCTTGAACTTGTAAACCTCAGAGCCAGCGTCCTGCCTTTGTTGCTGCATTCTTTCACTTTTGATTTCTCTCGGCAGCGGCAGACTGAAAGCTGAAGAGAGGACTGATCCAAACAGAGAAACTTTGTCAGAACTGTAAGACTTCTTAGAAACAACTTTGTTGCCCAGAAGGTGCTGTAAACACTGACATTGTACAGACATGGAAGCTGGCGGCTCGGGTGAAAACAAGTCTGGTGAAGAGAAGAAAGATCAAGGGGAAAGTGAGTATGAAAATGAACTCTCAGTTCTTAAATCTTTTAGTTGTCTCTCTGTTGTTAGCTGCTCATAAAGACAAATGATTTGAAATAAACTTTATTTGGAAGGATTTTTCTTGAATTTTATGGGAAAACATCACTTTGTAATTCATCACAGGAGTTTGTAGTCACATGTCTAACATCTCAGATAACTGTTTCCTGTAAGTTGAGCAGGTTCAGGCATGTCTGAAAAAGGAGAAGGTGAGAATGGCGGGCTAGTTTAGTTTCACTTTGCAGCAAAAAAAGTTGTAGCACTTTATTTGCTCTTGTTCTTCTGCTTTTCTTTCTCTCTAAAAATGGCTAAAAAGTTACGTCAGTTCTGTATGATCACAGTGAGTGTGCATTTATTGCATTCTAACCCTTTGATACACACACTACTTATTTCCAGATTTGTGAGCTTAAGTCACAGACTTGATGACTTAAGACTCAACTTGGCCAAATTAATAAATACTTGACTCCATTTAGACCTAAACATCAGTGACTCATTACTAGACTTGAGGCTTTTGACTTGAAAATACTTGTAACCTTTCCACAAGCCATAAGATTTAAAGGTATGTGCCACAAATCAATTAGTTTCCCTTCATTTCCTGAATCAACCTACAAAAACACTTAACAGCTCCAACAAATCGACACTTATTTCCCCAGAACCACTTAGTTTGAACCAATCCGACAGCATCCACTCAAGTTGAAGAGAACAATGAGGAACTAACTTTATGTTACTGAGTGCTGGTTGGAAAAAAATCTACTACAGATAATTTTGCTCATGTACAAAAACTACACAGTGGTTAACGTAGAGTTGGAGTACACAAAAATTGCGAGTCGAAAATTACAGACGTTACAACTTCCATCTTTGTTCGACAGTTGAAGTTGCACAAAGATCGGTAAGCCGAGGCTAATATTAACACAGTTAGCAAGCTAATGTTTAGCTAGCATTAGCTTAACAGCTGAGAAACTTTTTAACCAACTTGTTTTAACAAATAAATGCAAATTCTAAAAAGCATTCAGGATTTTTCATTTAATCATGACATTTGTTGAAGGTCATGTTTGTTTAGGACTCGAAACTTAGAGTTTAGGACTTTGGACTTGACTTGGGACTTGTCAGTCGACTTGGGTCTTTACTTTGGACTTGCAAAATGATGACAGTCTTTGCACTCAAGCCCCAAGTCAAGACTGACAAGTCCAACCTCAAGTCTAAAGTCCTAGTCAAGTCGTTACACGCTCTTCACCAAATGCAATGCCATTTAAATATCGGAGTAATAATTCATTAAATTAACTTAAATCATGAGTGTTTAGTTTGTCCTCTTAGTTTGAGCCAACCCGACAGCATCCACTCAAGCTGCTGAAAACAATGAAGAACTAACGTTATGTTACTGACCTGTACAAAGATCGGTACGTCGAGGCTAATAATAATACAGTTAGCAAGCTAATGTTTAGCTAACATTAGCTTAACAGCTTAGAAACGTATTAACAAACTTATTTTAACAAATAAATGCAAATTTCAAAAGCATTCATGATTTTTTAATTTAATAAAGTCATGACATTTGTTGAAGGGCAAGCTTAGGACTAGAAACTCAGAGTTTAGGAATTTGAACTTGACTTGGTACCTGTCAGTTCTCTTGGGACTTCACTTTGGATTTGAGACTTGTGACTTACAAAATAATGACTTGGTCCCACCTCTGCCAGAGGTGAAACCAGGTCTCAAGTCTATTCATATAAGTCCCAAGTTAAGCCCAACTAGTCCCATGTCAAGGCCCAGGTCAAAACTGACAAGTCCCAACTCAAGTCCAAAGTCCTGAGCTTTGGGTTTCGAGTCCTAATCAAGTCTCTTCACCAAATGTAATGCAATTTTAACATCAGAGTAATAATATATTAAATTCACAGAAGTCATGAATGATTTTTAAAATATGCATATTTTGTTAAAGCAAATTTGTTAAAAAGTTACTTAGCTGTTAAGCTAATGTTAGCTAAACATTAGCTTACTAAATATGTTAATATTAGCCTCGGCTTACTGCTCTTTGTGCAACTCCGAAGCTTGAAGTTGTTGCGGCCCTCTCTGTTATTTTTGACCCACACATTTTGCACACTACAATTCATTTTTTGTTGACCACCATTGTTTTTGTACACAAACAAAATTATCCTCTCTATCATTTTATTCAGCCAGTGCTCAGTAATGTTACTTCTTCATGGTTCTCTCCCGCAACTGCTGTCGGATTGGTTCAAACAAAGTCAATCATTATTTGGGGAATTAGGTGTCAACTCCCACGTTAATGTTAGGTGATTCAGGAAAGAAAGGGAAATGAATTGACTCGTGGCACACTTTTTAAATATCATACTTTCCAGTTGCCTGGGGGGTAGGTATCAAGTATTTTCAAGTCAAAGGGCTCAAGTCCAAGTGAAGTCATTGGTGTAAAAGACCCAGTGAAGTTGTGAGTCTTTTTTGAGTTTGTCAAGTCTAAAGTCATCAAATTTGTGACTTAAATCTTAACCAAGTCCAATTCATATGACTCGAGTCCACAGCTTTGGAATATGCCTCTAAATTTGAGTATGGGTTGAACGAAAGTGTTCACCATCAAACATAGAAAATCTAAGAAAATATGAGAAATGAGAAAAAGCAGTGGTCGTGGTAAGGACAGCATTTACTTGTGTTTAATTGTTTAGTAAGATGTTTCCAATTTGTTTAATTCACAGAGCCCCTTGAGGATCATGCTTCTGGGGAAGAGCGGGGGAGGCAAGAGCTCGAGTGGGAACACCATCCTCGGGCGACAGGCGTTTATGTCAGACATGAGGCTGAAGAGAGTCACTAAATACTGTGAAAAGGAATGTGGGATAGTGAAGGATGTGCCCGTCTCAATCACTGGGAAAGTGAAGGAAGTGTCAGTCGCTGTGATCGACACACCTGGCTTTTTTGAGACAGACCGCAACAAGGAGGTAATTGTGCGAAATATTCTGAAGTGTGTCAGATTCCTGGAACAAGGACCTCATGTCTTTGTGTTGGTGTACCCCATTGGGAGGATGACTCGGGAGGATCAAGATACCAACAAGCTGATCCAAGCAATGTTTGGCCCGAGAGTGTGGGACTACACCATCGTGCTGTTCACCCACGGGGATCGTTTGGAGGGAAAAACCATAAACGATGTGATCACAAAGAGTGAAGCCAACTTCCGCAACTTCATACGCAAGTGCACCGGTGGCTTCCATGTCTTCAACAACAAGGACCCGAAGGACCAGGACCAGGTGATGAGCTTCGTGACAAAGATCCAGACCCTGTTGGCCTTGAATGGAGGGGATCATTACCGAACGGCCCTGTATCCCAACCCGGAGAGGATGATTAGGGAGAAACAGTTGAGCATCCTGTCAGAGAGAAATAAAATGATCACTGACCGGGAACAAAAGCTGCCAGATCTTTTCAAGGGAGAAGAGCTGGAGATGAAGAAGAAGATGCTGTGGAGGAAAGAGGAAGACAAGGCAAGAGAGGCTGCAGAGAATTACATCTCCAAGAGCTCCTTCTTTTGGAAAATCATCTATTTCCTGGGAGCAATAGGAGTGATCAGTTTGGCTCTTAACATACCAACGATGTGGCCTCTGATGGGAGTTGCCATTGTCATTTTGATTGCCTTCAAGGAGTTTATTCTTCGTCTAGCTATCTCAGAAGAAACCCCATGGCTTTTTAAGAAAAATGAATAGATGTAGTCTGAGATATTGGAGCATTGTTGAGCCTGGGTCAGACCAAAGATTTGCAACAAGACAAAACCGCTTTACAACGTCTCAGAGGGGTGAACTGGCTGGTCTCAGCTCAACTCAAGCCGGCTGATGGTGTCATCTGCGATTCAGCTTGTCAAGTCGCCAGCGGCTGGTTTTAGAACGTAAGGCACATCACCTGTTTCAACAGCCAATTAGCTTATAGTGAAGTCAGCTGGTCAAGTCAACTTAAAAGCAGATAGTATGGTCACTTCCTGTGGCATTTTCTGACACCAGCCCTCTGTCCCTGCCGAGCCCATGTCCGTCTCATTACATCCCTGCAACTGTTGACACATATGGGCTCATTTATGTTCAATGTTAGATGTGGATACAGATACAGATGAAGCATTCTGTCCGCACGCAGCGTTCGTTTTGTCCGTGTTTGTGCACGTTTTCTAAAAGCTTTCAGATACAGATGAAACGAAGCAGTATCACTGGCAATCGTGGAGGCAATGTAGTATATTTCAAGCAAGGTACGACCGCAGGAGACGGTGAAGACATTTAGAAAATGGCGGAAAAGAACAAATTGGTAATTTAGAATTCTCCATCCACGTGTCACCAAAATTTAATGGCCTCACAGTCCTCATCGCCTTGTTTGTTTTTGTGTGAAACTTTTGATTCTGCCCTCTAGTGCCATCTATTGGCTGTATCTTTGCTATATAGGGCGCATGAAAGTATGAGGGTTGTGAGGTTTACAACGTTTGAAACAGACGTTTCTATTTTTGTACATAACTGGAGTCTAAATGAGCGTTGGTCTCCGTCCTCACGATGAGTTGGGTTGGATGGTGTTTACTGACTGATCCCAGCTGGCCACCAACGTCTTTTGACATTAATATTTGGTTGAATTTAGGTTGTGACATTGGGGGACCAAAATTCAATCAGGACAACGTCTGTCGCCGAGGTCAAACTGATGTAGAACACTGACGAAAGATGACATTGGTATTTTGTTGGTTTTAAGTTGTGTTTTTCAGAACGCAAAATCCAATACTCTCCAAATTTCTCATGCCAAAGCAAATTTAGTTTCAGGGTATAAAGAACAAAATCCCACTTCTGCAAAACGTCATAATGTTGGCATCCAAACAATGTGAAATTCTACATCATTAGACATGTAACATATCATCAACCAGATTTTTTATTCCAACCAAAGAGTCCAACGTCTTTCTGAATTCATTCTGACATCTGGTGCCAGCTGGGATTAATCAGCATTTAAATTGTTATGGCGTAATTATTATGACTACTCTCCATTTCAGAATCCGTTCATTTTGTTTTTTCCGTTTCATCACAAAAATGCACCTGTAGCAAGTATCCCGCCATCACTATCCTCATTCATATTTTGAAAAGCTACAAATGATCCACAGCCACAAAAGGACCTGAAAAGCTGAACATTAGAAAGGAAGTTCATGGAGTTGTTTATACACCGATACACCGTCTACTCGCATTGCTGTAAACTGGCAGGTTTTCCGAACGTTGCAGACCAGTGCGTTGTGTGTAGCTGCAAGTTTAGACTTGTCTAGGTGGGAATCTTTGGTCTGAACTGAGTTTTAGAAGTGAGTCATCTACATCTGTATTACTCAAATCTGTAATGGATGTTCAATTGATAATGGATTTTATTCCAAATATTTTATTTGAAAAAGATTTTCTAAAATATAACAGTTTATTTTTAGAAAACAGAAAAGCATGTTTGTTTTTATAGCTTTCTATGTCGCTTTAATCCACTTGCACATGACGCGACTGTAAAAACAGCTAGAAAAATATAGTATTCTTCAAGTGATTCAGTGTTTTATCATCAATAAATGTCAAAAATAAAAAATAAATGAATTACTCAAGCAGTTATTCTGTGTATTTTGTGATTATTTTGTGGTGTGCGTATACTGAATTGTATATGGGACTTTCTTTCATCCAAAAATATGGTAATCTTATACTGTGGCATTATTAGCATATATATAGAATTATGTCTCCCTAATTTAGCATTTGGGTGGATTAACATTTATTAAGCAGGTTTTAAACAGATAGCATAGCATCTGCTTCTTCAAAACCCCATGAGTCACGTATGGCTTGGCATGAATTAGTCACAGAAATTTCCAGGTCAGTAAAAAGATGAGTGAACGTCTGCTTTGTCTCTCACTTTGACACTTAAAGGGGAGCTTTGGCCATTTTCAAAATTCCTATATTTTATTCCAGTGGTGTTGGACAGTTAAAAAATATAAGTAAATATAAATACAACACAAACTTGTGATGCCATAGGGTATAAAGTCTGGAGCTGCTCCATAGACGATGAATGGTGACAGATGTTCTAGATAACTCTGAGAGCAGTCAGGGGAGTGTTCTGAGTATATGGCACATATTCAGTTTCAGACCTGAGAACATTTGTTTGGGTATAAAAAAGAAAACAAACATACTGTTGGTTGACAAAATCAGTTTCCTATTCATTGTCTAACGATTAGCTCCAGACTTTACACCTTATGACATCCCATATTTGAGACTACCTTACTACAGACATGCAGAGGGCTGCACCACCTGTCCCTCATAGGCGCAAGACTCATGGACAGTATAGTTGTTTAGTGTAATTTATTGTTCTTTTGTGTCTCTTTCTAGTCGTAAACACATCTTTCTCTGTGGGTTTGTGTTTCTCATTGGTCATTTTGAGTCTCCTTGTAGATGTTTTTGTTCTTTGTAGTCACTCTGAGTCTCTTTGTAGTCACTCTGAATCTCTTTGTAGTCATTTTGAGTCTCTTTGTAGTCACTCTGAGTCTCTTTGTAGTCACTCTGAATCTCTTTGTAGTCATTTTGAGCATCTTTGTAGTTGTTTTGAGTCTGTGTAGTTGTTTTGTGTCTCCTTGTAGTCATTTTGAGTGTCTCTGTTGTCATTATGAGTCTCTTAGTAGATGCTTTGTTTCTTTGTAGTCATTTTGAGTCTCTTTGTAGTTGTTTTGTGTCCCCTTGTAGTCATTTTGAGTTTCTTGTAGTCAATTTGAGTCTCCCTGCAGTTGCTTTGTTTCTCCTTGTGGTCGTTAAGTGTCCATTCATAGCTGTTAAGGTCTCTTTGTGGTCATTTAGAGTTTCCATTGGTCCACTCCACTGCATGCTTTGATGTCAAGAAACATCCTGACAATGTAGTAATATTAACGTCTTCTTTTATATTTAACTGGCTGACAGTTGATTTTACAATTATTAGTATAGATAACTCAGTGAAATGTTCTCAGCTCTTGGAGAGAAACTTAATCTCATGCATTAACCTATAAACTAAACGTACATGTGGTGAATTCTTAGCATGTCATTTTTTAATGATGTGATTTTATGATTCTTGTAATGTAATCTTTGTTCTTTGTGAGGCTTCTGTTTATGTACAGATTGAAACAGAAATATTCTTTGTGCAGATGAACTTGAGAATCAATCATCAGTCTGACATTTAGCTCTTTAGTTAAAAGGACACCATATTTATATTTGCAAAAAGACTCACAAACAGTTTTTGTAACCAGCTGTGTTTGCATTCACGTCACATTGAAAAATAGAACACATCCTTATTTTGTACATTTGTATTTACAGTTCAATCACAGCAGTGAGTGTGAAACATTTGTTACAACCACAGCCACTATTCAGTCATGTTGTCCTCCTCTTCATCATTTCCCCCCTCGTCTTCCTCCTCTTCATCATCTTCATCAAAGTATTTATCCTCTGCATCTCTGCTGACTATGTCCAAGTTGTCGTAGTCTGGATTCTCGTCCACCTCACTGTAAGAGCGTTGCAGAACAGTGCAGTGCAAGTGGATGCATGTTTCAACTTGTTGGTCTGAACTGGGCTTTATATTGTATAAATGCAAATTAAGTGGCAGTGTGACTGACCTGTAGTCGAAATCCTTGTCTTTGCCATCTAGGAAACGCTGATGCATCTGACTGATAAACTCCTCTTTGAGCAGAGCCTTCTCCTCTGGGGTGGGCTCCCATTCCTTCTGCTGGACAGTATTATCTGCAGTGAGAACGAGGAGACAGATCATAAAATAATGGACACTGACACCATGACATCACCCATTAGTTTCAGGACTCCAGTTTTTAAGCCTCCAGTTTGGCCTTTTGATTGTTGCCATCTTGGATTTTTTAAGCCAGAAGTGACCATTTTTGGCTGACAAGGAGGAAAGGAGGAGCAGCAGCTCTACTCCGAGCTCCTCCACCTCATGGAAGAAACTCATTTCGGCTGCTTGTATCCATGATGTCATTCTTTCAGTCACTACCCAGAGCTCATGACCTGAGGGTTGGGACATAGATGGACCAGTAAATCGAAAGCTTTGCCTTCTGGCTCAGCTCCCTCTTCACCAAGACAGTCCGGTGCAGCGCCCACATCACTGCAGACGCCGCACCAAACCGCCAACCCTTCTTACGCTCCATTCTGCCCTCACTTGTGAACATGACCCCAAGATACTTGAACTCCCTCGCCTGAGGCAGTAACTCTCAGGGCAATCCAACGAGAATTCAAACTACACTTGATAACTTCAGCCTCTCTCACCATCGTCGTCATCGTCCTCCTCCTCCAGTGCTCCCTCCTCTCTCTCCTGCTCCTCCTGCAGTCGGTTCTGGATGAGACGCTCCTGGTAAGAGTTGAGGAGGAGGTGAGCGAGCCCTCCTGTGCCTCCCGCTGGTGCCCCTGGTCCCCCCTGTGCATTGTCCAGCATGGCCTCCTGGGAGCGCTCAAACACCTGAAACATTCGTCATTCAAAACTTACTAAAGTACTGCCAAAACTGAACTGTTAATTATGAAATAATTAGGCATCATACGCTCACCTCCTCATCAGTCAGGTACTGGCCAATATATTGTTCATACAGCAGCGGCTCCCTCATCCTCATCTGCTCCTCACTGAAATACTCCCCCTCTAGAGGAGGAGATAGGGCAGAGGAACAAAAGGGATGACACAGTGGGAAGGAAAGAAGAGCACAGAATTTTTGTTTAACACACAGTTGATATACCAGGTCAGGCATACAACACATACATGACTGCCAGAAATTGGTGTAGGCATTTTGGGGTGGCAGCAGATATCTCAGCAGTGGATGTATTAAAACCTCACCAAGTAAAACCCAAACTATCTGCATGATACCACTAGTGGCAAGTGGAAAATATGTTGTAATATATATTTGTGTAAACTGACCCTACGCTTTTAACCCATTTAACACAGCCATGGTAAAATGAATATACAAAGCAGAGCTAATCGAGAGAGCCTGGATAATTCTTGCACTAAATTAGTCTTAACTGCTCTGAATCAATATTTTTTTTTTTTAAGCTGATGAAAAAAAAAATCCCCTACCCCTCTGCAGGGCCCTGAGAGCAGCATAGCGATGGTTTCGAACCCTCGTCCTATTGGTGCATCCTGCCGCTCGTCTCTGTATCACTTTGCTGTAGTGAACTGCTCGTGGATCTGAGCTGACGTGAGCAAACGCTGGCAGGTCCTGGGGCTTGAGACAGGCCTAGAAATGAGAGAAGAGTAGAGAACGCAACAAACACAGGTTAGCACAAAAACTATGTTGTCAGTTTGTTAAATACTTTTGCCAAATGATGACTGGGCTGTGCCTCATGAGGCATTTTTTTTTGTGATATGAGGCTATATAAATAGTGTTAACTTGACTTACTTTTATATCAAGTTATTTTAAATAAAACACATGAAACACGGAGAGACTGATAATATCCTCTTACAAAACTGGTAAAGTGAACCCAGTAACAGTCACAATAGCTCTCTCCAGCTGCAAGTTAAAGATTAACTATGCAGGATATTCCTAAAAAACAATGTGTGATATCTCGTAATAGTAATCCCTGTTAATCATCACCCACGAGGAGTGTGTGTCAGTGTTTTATCTGCAGAGATCCTGCTCTTTGTCATAAGCACAGCACATTAAAAAAAAAGGTAGTGACCAGGAGCCAGACTCAATGCATTGCGCCTCCAAAAGGACAAATATCATGGACACGGCTCAGAAAAAAATTTAAATATAAAGAACAAGAGTGAATCTGGGGTCTTGAGGAGTTATTAATAATTCTGTAAACGCAGGAAATCAGTAGAGCAATTTAAGGAGGATCAAACCTTGTCTTCAACAAAGGTTGCTTTTCAACTGTATTTCTTTATTCTCAACAGCTAGTCTTCTTTTCAGTCTGGGACCTGCCTGTGTGGAAGCCAAAAGGGCAGCTTGTTGTATGGAAATGACACATACATGGTACATTGAACTTCACTAACTGCTGATACTACATAGTACACTAAAATCCAAAGGTGGAGTTTTCAGACTTCTTACATAACCATTGTGTTCTGACTGTATGTTTTGATGCACAATAATATTGGCATGTCATCCAATATCGGCTTTAAAATAGGGCTTCCCCTTAACAGTCTACCAAACGCTAGTCAACCAAAAAGGACATTAGTCAGCAAGATTTTATTGGTCACTTAGTCGCAGAAAAAAACAACCAAACAAAAAAAAGCCTGAAACTCTATCAGGAGCTGCGCCTTGTCGAAATAAATCAAAACCTATATGACTGGACCATGTGGGAATTTAATTTGAAAGGGCAGACACAGGAAGTGGCCACGCTCAGCAGTCAGACAGGAGTCACAATACAAACCAATCACAGCTGACAGATATCTTTCCCTTCTTCTGTAAATATTCAGTCTGATAAATACAGAAAAGTTGATCATGTTAGTGCAGGGCTACCCAGAGCTTTACATCTGTCCCACAGACGATAGGCCTACACACTTATAAACAGCTCCTGGAAGAAGATCAGTTCTGCACTCAGGGTTTCAGGTAAATAGGCTATATGGTGCTTGTTAAGGTTGCTTAGCAACCTCAAACACAATCTACTGCCACGCTCTTAAAAGCTGGCACAAAAGTAGTGCGTTTTCCAGGAGGTTACAGACGCAGCATGTGTACGGCCCCTAATTTCCAGGGCTGGTACCTGCGGTTATTCCACAGGCTAGTTAATAACATGTCGGGCAGGAAATCCAAAGTGTGGGATCATTTTGAGAAGGTGAAGGACCAACCCAAGGTGATATGTAAACTCATCTTCATTGGTCGACTACAAACATGACGTATCATGTGAAACATGGAAGTAGCTACATGTCCATTAGCCCACAGCGTCATTAACAGGCGGCTCGCTCAGTGTGTGACGTGCACTTGTAGATAAAATATAGGCCTATATTAATGAAGGTTCATTAGTACGGTTTGTATTTCTCTGTAATGTAGCACAGTGTTAACAATGTTACTGAGACTATTCTTTCTCACACCTTCAACTCAAACCACCAAAATATGTCATTTAATAATCAAAGTAATGATAAAATAATGATCACTAAAATTAGTTAGGGAAAAAGTGGATGTATTGATATCAGTATTGGTTATTTGTCAAATAAGTTGTTATATATCGGCCTATCGGATATCGGCAGAAAGTCTAATACCGTGCATCCCTCACTACCAGCCTGTATAAGGTCCCCTTTCAGCTGCTGCCCAGAACATGTAAACACAAATGTGTGGGTTGATAAACACACACACACACACACACACACAGAGGTTGAGCAGTGCACACGTACATGGTACCTCTCCAGGAACACCAGTGGTCTGCTCCTGTACTGCTGCAGCAGCTCCTCTCTGCGCTCCTTCAGGCTCAGTTCAGCCTCTCCTTTCTGCTGGCTCTTCACCAGGCTCCCACTCTTGGCCACGGCCTCTATCATGTCATTTACACACGTGGACTCAGCCTGGCTCGCGTGCTGTGTGACAAGCAGACACACAGTCGTGATATGGTGCTAGATATTTCCACTGTAAACATTCAAACAGAGCTAACTGGTGCTGCTGGTCTCACCTGGGTGTCTTCTCGTGGGTGCTGGGTGTCTCTGGGACAGACATAGTCGCATCTCTGGGACAGTGTCACCGGGGCTTCTGGTAGTTCACTCTTACCTCTACTCTCACTCAAACACGGTTGTTTCTTAACTGGAGGGTCGATTTCGCCCCACATAATTAACTGTTATCAAGCAGCGTGTTTCCAGCAGCTCTTATTGAGAAGCAACGTTCAGTTAGCAACAAGCTAGCTAACGTTTATGTACGTCGTCAGATTAAATTTAACTCGACATTAATGTACTTAATATGTTGTCATCGACACCGGAAAGGGCTGGTAAGTTTGCTCGATTTGGTGTGAACATTACTATATGAAAAAAGTCATTAATTAATTAATTACAAATATTTGTTTCACTTGTGTAGCATTAACTATGTTTTGCCGCCATGTTGGTCCGTCACAATTAGTGGCCTCCTCTTTTGTGACCGAAAGAATGGTCAAGGAAATGTTATTATGGGTCCTTGAAAATGTGAGGGAACCCTGGCGTATCATCCTAAATTACATTTTAATACAAAATTCCCTCTTTGTTCTGCTGTTTAGGAAACACAAAAAGAGAATTCCGTACTTGAAAAGTTAAAAACATTGGAACATACCCATTTAATTTGGGTAACACCAACTTGCCCAGCCTCGTATTAGCTTCATTTGAACTCTATAATGAAACAATGAGCTCATGTGAGTGTTGTTTTAAGACAGATGTGAAGGCATGTCCTTCAAGGCAAAACCTGCAGCCCTGCCTGTTCTTAGACAGAACCGCCTGTGAATCTCCTACAGGATTTTTTCACGACTCAATCAGGACATCTTTAATATACTGGTAAGTAAAATGTTTTGCCCACCAGATGGTGCCATTCAACCATTTGTTTTTGGTCACCTGACATTTACCAACTGATCAGACACATTAAGTATTTCCTGCTGTTTTGTTCGGCTGTTTGACCCTCAAATGTTACCAACTTATTAAAGGCTGTTTCATGGTCAAACTATTATGCATGAAGAATACAGCATGTGACTTTTACTAGTTTCCATAAACCAACTAAGACATTTTCACCATGACTGCAGTGTATTTCTACTTAAAATGATCACAGTTTCAAAGACAAAAGTTTAACTGCACAGTGTGTCAGGCCTGTGTGCCAGCAGTCCTCTTCCTGGAAAACTTTTTTCAGAGCCTTGAACTTGTAAACCTCAGAGCCAGCGTCCTGCCTTTGTTGCTGCATTCTTTCACTTTTGATTTCTCTCGGCAGCGCAGACTGAAAGCTGAAGAGAGGACTGATCCAAACAGAGAAACTTTGTCAGAACTCTAAGACTTCTTAGAAACAACTTTGTTGCCCAGAAGGTGCTCTAAACACTGACATTGTACAGACATGGAAGCTGGCGGCTCGGGTGAAAACAAGTCTGGTGAAGAGAAGAAAGATCAAGGGGAAGGTGAGTATGAAAATGAACTCTCAGTTCTTAAATCTTTTAGTTGTCTCTCTGTTGTTAGCTGCTCATAAAGACAAATGATTTGAAATAAACTTTATTTGGAAGGATTTTTCTTGAATTTTATGGGAAAGCATCACTTTGTAATTCATCACAGGAGTTTGTAGTCACATGTCGAACATCTCAGATAACTGTTTCCTGTAATTTAGAATAGAATAGAATAGAATATACTTTATTGTCCCCTAGGGGAAGTTTGTCATGGACTCACAATGCCTATCAATAGCTGCCCTTGCAGACAATAAATATACATACAGACAGTATACATGTGACATACACACGCACTCATGACACATCCAATAAAAGATTAAAATAAATAGAACATAAGAAAGAGAAAAAAAAAATAAATAAATAAAATAAAATAAAATAAAAAATAAAAGTAAATAAATAAAGAGAGCCCGGCTAAGATGAAAACAAAGACAAACAGATCACCAAATTATTGCACACTACCCAGTACACAGCTCGAGAGCTACTTAAGATTATTTAAAATTTTGATGGAGGTGGGTACAAAAGACTGTTTAAAACGATTTAATTTACATTTTGGAATTCTGTACCTTCTGCCAGAAGGCAAGAGCTCGCATTCCATGTGAAGGATGTGGGACGGGTCCGACAATACCCTCTGTGCCTGCCTGAGTACAGACTGCTCATAGATGGACTGAAGGGAAAGTTTTTCAGTCCTCCCCACCACCTTCATGGCAGTCTGTACCAGGCGCTGTAACTTAGATTTGGACTGTGCAGAAAGATTGCTGAACCATGCCGTCATCCCGTACCTGATGACACTCTCCATCACTGCCTGATAAAATTAAAATAAAATAAAATAAAATAAAAGTTATATAAAAGTTGAGCAGGTTCAGGCATGTCTGAAAAAGGAGAAGGTGAGAATGGGGGGCTAGTTTAGTTTCACTTTGCAGCAAAAAAAGTTGTAGCACTTTATTTGCTCTTGTTCTTCTGCTTTTCTTTCTCTCTAAAAATGGCTAAAAAGTTACGTCAGTTCTGTATGATCACAGTGAGTGTGCATTTATTGCATTTTAACCCTTTGATATGCATGTAGGACACTCCTCTGTAAGTGGGTTAACACTGACCCTTAGAATCTTCTATTTAAATTTCACATCGTTTTTTGAAAATTTGTAATGTTAATGCAGAATTTTTTCATACATTTTTAAAGGAAATGAGCCATAAACAAACTACCTATTTCCAGATTTGTGAGCTTAAGTCACAGACTTGATGACTTAAGACTCAACTTGGCCTAAACATCAGTGACTCATTACTAGACTTGAGGCTTTTGACTTGAAAATACTTGTAACCTTTCCACAAGCCATAAGATTTAAAAGCATGCGCCACAAATCAATTAGTTTCCCTTCATTTCCTGAATCAACCTACAAAAACACTTAACAGCTCCAACAAGTCGACACTTATTTCCCCAGAACCACTTAGTTTGAACCAATCCGACAGCATCCACTCAAGTTGCAGAGAACAACGAGGAACTAACTTTATGTTACTGAGTGCTGGTTGGAAAAAAATCTACTACAGATAATTTTGCTCATGTACAAAAACTACACAGTGGTTAACGTAGAGTTGGAGTACACAAAAATTGCGAGTCGAAAATTACAGACGTTACAACTTCCATCTTTGTTCGACAGTTGAAGTTGCACAAAGATCGGTAAGCCGAGGCTAATATTAACACAGTTAGCAAGCTAATGTTTAGCTAGCATTAGCTTAACAGCTGAGAAACTTTTTAACCAACTTGTTTTATCAAATAAATGCAAATTCTAAAAAGCATTCAGTATTTTTAATTTAATCATGACATTTGTTGAAGGTCATGTTTGTTTAGGACTCGAAACTTAGAGTTTAGGACTTTGGACTTGACTTGGGACTTGTCAGTCGACTTGGGTCTTTACTTTGGACTTGCAAAATGATGACAGTCTTTGCACTCAAGCCCCAAGTCAAGACTGACAAGTCCAACCTCAAGTCTAAAGTCCTAGTCAAGTCGTTACACGCTCTTCACCAAATGCAATGCCATTTAAATATTGGAGTAATAATTCATTAAATTAACTTAAATCATGAGTGTTTAGTTTGTCCTCTTAGTTTGAGCCAACCCGACAGCATCCACTCAAGTTGCTGAGAAAAATGAAGAACTAACGTTATGTTACTGACCTGTACAAAGATCGGTACGTCGAGGCTAATAATAATACAGTTAGCAAGCTAATGTTTAGCTAACATTAGCTTATCAGCTTAGAAACGTATTAACAAACTTATTTTAACAAATAAATGCAAATTTCAAAAGCATTCATGATTTTTTAATTTAATAAAGTCATGACATTTGTTGAAGGGCAAGCTTAGGACTAGAAACTCAGAGTTTAGGAATTTGAACTTGACTTGGTACCTGTCAGTTCTCTTGGGACTTCACTTTGGATTTGAGACTTGTGACTTACAAAATAATGACTTGGTCCCACCTCTGCCAGAGGTGAAACCAGGTCTCAAGTCTATTCATATAAGTCCCAAGTCAAGCCCAACTAGTCCCATGTCAAGGCCCAGGTCAAAACTGACAAGTCCCAACTCAAGTCCAAAGTCCTGAGCTTTGGGTTTCGAGTCCTAATCAAGTCTCTTCACCAAATGTAATGCAATTTTAACATCAGAGTAATAATATATTAAATTCACAGAAGTCATGAATGATTTTTAAAATATGCATATTTTGTTAAAGCAAATTTGTTAAAAAGTTACTTAGCTGTTAAGCTAATGTTAGCTAAACATTAGCTTACTAAATATGTTAATATTAGCCTCGGCTTACTGCTCTTTGTGCAACTCCGAAGCTTGAAGTTGTTGCGGCTCTCTCTGTTATTTTTGACCCACACATTTTGCACACTACAATTCATTTTTTGTTGACCACCATTGTTTTTGTACACAAACAAAATTATCTTCTCTATCATTTTATTCAGCCAGTGCTCAGTAATGTTACTTCTTCATGGTTCTCTCCCGCAACTGCTGTCGGATTGGTTCAAACAAAGTCAATCATTATTTGGGGAATTAGGTGTCAACTCCCACGTTAATGTTAGGTGATTCAGGAAAGAAAGGGAAATGAATTGACTCGTGGCACACTTTTTAAATATCATACTTTCCAGTTGCCTGGGGGGTAGGTATCAAGTATTTTCAAGTCAAAGGGCTCAAGTCCAAGTGAAGTCATTGGTGTAAAAGACCCAGTGAAGTTGTAAGTCTTTTTTGAGTTTGTCAAGTCTAAAGTCATCAAATTTGTGACTTAAATCTTAATCAAGTCCAATTCATATGACTCGAGTCCACAGCTTTGGAATATGCCTCTAAATTTGAGTATGGGTTGAACGAAAGTGTTCACCATCAAACATAGAAAATTTAAGAAAATATGAGAAATGAGAAAAAGCAGTGGTCGTGGTAAGGACAGCATTTACTTGTGTTTAATTGTTTAGTAAGATGTTTCCAATTTGTTTAATTCACAGAGCCCTTGAGGATCATGCTTCTGGGGAAGAGCGGGGTAGGCAAGAGCTTGAGTGGGAACACCATCCTCGGGCGACAGGCGTTTATGTCAGACATGGAGCTGGAGAGAGTCACTAAATACTGTGAAAAGGAATGTGGGATAGTGAAGGATGTGCCCGTCTCAATCACTGGGACAGTGAAGGATGTGTCCGTTGCTGTGATCGACACACCCGGCTTTTTTGAGACAGACCGCAACAAGGAGGTAATTGTGCGAGATATTCTGAAGTGTGTCAGATTCCTGGAACAAGGACCTCATGTCTTTGTGTTGGTGTGCCCCATTGGGAGGATGACTCGGGAGGATCAAGATACCAACAAGCTGATCCAAGCAATGTTTGGCCCGAGAGTGTGGGACTACACCATCGTGCTGTTCACCCACGGGGATCGTTTAGAGGGAAAAACCATAAACGATGTGATCACAAAGAGTGAAGCCAACTTCCGCAACTTCATACGCAAGTGCACCGGTGGCTTCCATGTCTTCAACAACAAGGACCCGAAGGACCAGGACCAGGTGACGAGCTTCGTGACAAAGATCCAGACCCTGTTGGCCTTGAATGGAGGAGATCCTTACCGAACGGCCCTGTATCCCAACCCGGAGAGGATGATTAGGGAGAAACAGTTGAGCATCCTGTCAGAGAGAAATAAAATGATCACTGACCGGGAACAAAAGCTGCCAGATCTTTTCAAGGGAGAAGAGCTGGAGATGAGGAAGAAGATGCTGTGGAGGAAAGAGGAAGACAAGGCAAGAGAGGCTGCAGAGAATTACATCTCCAAGAGCTCCTTCTTTTGGAAAATCATCTTTTTCCTGGGAGCAATAGGAGTGATCGGTTTGGCTCTTAACATACCAATGATGTGGCTTCTGACGGGAGTTGCCATTGTCATTTCGATTGCCTTCAAGGAGTCTATTCTTCGTCTAGCTATCTCAGAAGAAACCCCATGGCTTTTTAAGAAAAATGAATAGATGTAGTCTGAGATATTGGAGCATTGTTGAGCCTGGGTCAGACCAAAGATTTGCAACAAGACAAAACCGCTTTACAACGTCTCAGAGGGGTGAACTGGCTGGTCTCAGCTCAACTCAAGCCGGCTGATGGTGTCATCTGCGATTCAGCTTGTCAAGTCGCCAGCGGCTGGTTTTAGAACGTAAGGCACATCACCTGTTTCAACAGCCAATTAGCTTATAGTGAAGTCAGATGGTCAAGTCAACTTAAAAGCAGATGGTACGTTCACTTCCTGTGGCATTTTCTGATACCAGCCCTCTGTCCCTGCCGAGCCCAAGTCCGTCTCATTACATCCCTGCAACTGTTGACACATATGGGCTCATTTATGTTCAATGTTAGATGTGGATACAGATACAGATGAAGCATTCTGTCCGCACGCAGCGTTCGTTTTGTCCGTGTTTGTGCGCGTTTTCTAAAAGCTTTCAGATACAGATGAAACGGAGCAGTATCACTGGTGATCGTGGAGGCAATGTAGTATAGTTCAAAGTGCGACCGCAGGAGACGGTGAAGACATTTAGAAAATGGCGGAAAAGAACAAATTGGTAATTTAGAATTCTCATCCACGTGTCACCAAAATTGAATGGCCTCACAGTCCTCATCGCCTCGTTTGTTTTTGTGTGAAACTTTTGATTCTGCCCTCTAGTGCCATCTATTGGCTGTATCTTTGCTATATAGGGCGCATGAAAGTATGAGGGTTGTGAGGTTTACAACGTTTGAAACAGACGTTTCTATTTTTGTACATAACAGGAGTATAAATGAGCGTTGGTCTCCGTCCTCACGATGAGTTGGGTTGGATGGTGTTTACTGACTGATCCCAGCTGGCCACCAACGTCTTTTGACATTAATATTTGGTTGAATTTAGGTTGTGACATTGGGGGACCAAAATTCAATCACGACAACGTCTGTCGCCGAGGTCAAACTGATGTTTGGCGAATACTGACGAAAGATGACATTGGTATTTTGTTGGTTTTAAGTTGTGTTTTTCAGAACGCAAAATCCAATACTCTCCAAATTTCTCATGCCAAAGCAAATTTAGTTTCAGGGTATAAAGAACAAAATCCCACTTCTGCAAAACGTCATAATGTTGACATCCAAACAATGTGAAATTCTACATCATTAGACATGTAACATATCATCAACCAGATTTTTTATTCCAACCAAAGAGTCCAACGTCTTTCTGAATTCATTCTGACATCTGGTGCCAGCTGGGATTAATCAGCATTTAAATTGTTATGGCGTAATTATTATGACTACTCTCCATTTCAGAATCCGTTCATTTTGTTTTTTCCGTTTCATCACAAAAATGCACCTGTAGCAAGTATCCCGCCATCACTATCCTCATTCATATTTTGAAAAGCTACAAATGATCCACAGCCACAAAAGGACCTGAAAAGCTGAACATTAGAAAGGAAGTTCATGGAGTTGTTTATACACCGATACACCGTCTACTCGCATTGCTGTAAACTGGCAGGTTTTCCGAACGTTGCAGACCAGTGCGTTGTGTGTAGCTGCAAGTTTAGACTTGTCTAGGTGGGAATCTTTGGTCTGAACTGAGTTTTAGAAGTGAGTCATCTACATCTGTATTACTCAAATCTGTAATGGATGTTCAATTGATAATGGATTTTATTCCAAATATTTTATTTGAAAAAGATTTTCTACAATATAACAGTTTATTTTTAGAAAACAGAAAAGCATGTTTGTTTTTATAGCTTTCTATGTCGCTTTAATCCACTCGCACATGACGCGACTGTAAAAACAGCTAGAAAATTATAGTATGCTTCAAGTGATTCAGTGTTTTATCATCAATAAATGTCAAAAATAAAAAATAAATGAATTACTCAAGCAGTTATTCTGTGTATTTTGTGATTATTTTGTGACTTTCTTTCATCCAAAAATATGGTAATCTTATACTGTGGCATCATTAGCATATATATAGAATTATGTCTACCTAATTTAGCATTTGGGTGGATTAACATTTATTAAGCAGGTTTTAAACAGATAGTATAGCATCTGCTTCTTCAAAACCCCATGAGTCACGTATGGCTTGGCATTAATTAGTCACAGAAATTTCCAGGTCAGTAAAAAGATGAGTGAACGTCTGCTTTGTCTCTCACTGGGACACTTAAAGGGGAGCTGTGGCCATTTTCAAAATTCCTATATTTTATTCCAGTGGTGTTGGACAGTTAAAAAATATAAGTAAATATAAATAACTCTCTCCCAAATCCAGACGCTAGAATGCTACAACACAAACTTGTGATGTCATAGGGTATAAAGTCTGGAGCTGCTCCATAGACGATGAATGGTGACAGATGTTCTAGATGACACTGACAGCAGTCAGGGGAGTGTTCTGAGTATATGGGCACACATTCAGTTTCAGACCTGACAACATTTGTTTGGGTATTAAAAAGAAAACAAGCATACTGTTGGTCAGCAAAATCAGTTTCCTATTCATTGTCTAACGATTAGCTCCAGACTTTACACCTTATGACATTCCATATTTGAGACTACCTCACTACAGACATGCAGAGGGCTGCACCACCTGTCCCTCATAGGCGCAAGACTCATGGACAGTATACTTGTTTAGTGTCTTTTTGTTGTTGTTTTGTCTCTTTCTAGTCGTAAACACATCTTTCTCTGTGGGTTTGTGTTTCATATTGGTCATTTTGAGTCTCCTCGTAGATGTTTTTGTTCTTTGTAGTCTTTTTGAGTGTCTTTGAAGTCATTTTGAGTTTCTTTGTAGTCACTCTGAGTCTCTTTGTAGTCACTCTGAATCTCTTTGTAGTCATTTTGAGTCTCTTTGTAGTCACTCTGAGTCTCTTTGTAGTCACTCCGAATCTCTTTGTAGTCATTTTGAGCGTCTTTGTAGTCACTTTAGCCTCTTTGTAGTCATTTTGAGTCTCTTTGTAGTTGTTTTGAGTCTGTGTAGTTGTTTTGTGTCTCCTTGTAGTCATTTTGAGTGTCTCTGTTGTCATTATGAGTCTCTTAGTAGATGCTTTGTTTCTTTGTAGTCATTTTGAGTCTCTTTGTAGTTGTTTTGTGTCCCCTTGTAGTCATTTTGAGTTTCTTGTAGTCAGTTTGAGTCTCCCTGCAGTTGCTTTGTTTCTCCTTGTGGTCGTTAAGTGTCCCTTCATAGCTGTTAAGGTCTCTTTGTGGTCATTTTGAGTTTCCATTGGTCCACTCCACTGCATGCGTTGATGTCAAGAAACATCCTGACAATGTAGTAATATTAACGTCTTCTGGGACGATTTTATATTTAACTGGCTGACAGTTGATTTTACAATTATTAGTATGGATAACTCAGTGAAATGTTCTCAGCTCTTGGAGAGAAACTTAATCTCATGCATTAACCTATAAACTAAACGTACATGTGGTGAATTCTTAGCATGTCATTTTTTAATGATGTGATTTTATGATTCTTGTAATGTAATCTTTGTTCTTTGTGAGGCTTCTGTTTATGTACAGATTGAAACAGAAATATTCTTTGTGCAGATGAACTTGAGAATCAATCATCAGTCTGACATTTAGCTCTTTAGTTAAAAGGACACCATATTTATATTTGCAAAAAGACTCACAAACAGTTTTTGTAATCAGCTGTGTTTGCATTCACGTCACATTGAAAAATAGAACACATCCTTATTTTGTACATTTGTATTTACAGTTCAATCACAGCAGTGAGTGTGAAACATTTGTTACAACCACAGCCACTATTCAGTCATGTTGTCCTCCTCTTCATCATTTCCCCCCTCGTCTTCCTCCTCTTCATCATCTTCATCAAAGTATTTATCCTCTGCATCTCTGCTGACTATGTCCAAGTTGTCGTAGTCTGGATTCTCGTCCACCTCACTGTAAGAGCGTTGCAGAACAGTGCAGTGCAAGTGGATGCATGTTTCAACTTGTTGGTCTGAACTGGGCTTTATATTGTATAAATGCAAATTAAGTGGCAGTGTGACTGACCTGTAGTCGAAATCCTTGTCTTTGCCATCTAGGAAACGCTGATGCATCTGACTGATAAACTCCTCTTTGAGCAGAGCCTTCTCCTCTGGGGTGGGCTCCCATTCCTTCTGCTGGACAGTATTATCTGCAGTGAGAACGAGGAGACAGATCATAAAATAATGGACACTGACACCATGACATCACCCATTAGTTTCAGGACTCCAGTTTTTAAGCCTCCAGTTTGGCCTTTTGATTGTTGCCATCTTGGATTTTTTAAGCCAGAAGTGACCATTTTTGGCTGACAAGGAGGAAAGGAGGAGCAGCAGCTCTACTCCGAGCTCCTCCACCTCATGGAAGAAACTCATTTCGGCTGCTTGTATCCATGATGTCATTCTTTCAGTCACTACCCAGAGCTCATGACCTGAGGGTTGGGACATAGATGGACCAGTAAATCGAAAGCTTTGCCTTCTGGCTCAGCTCCCTCTTCACCAAGACAGTCCGGTGCAGCGCCCACATCACTGCAGATGCCGCACCAAACCGCCAACCCTTCTTACGCTCCATTCTGCCCTCACTTGTGAACATGACCCCAAGATACTTGAACTCCCTCGCCTGAGGCAGTAACTCTCAGGGCAATCCAACGAGAATTCAAACTACACTTGATAACTTCAGCCTCTCTCACCATCGTCGTCATCGTCCTCCTCCTCCAGTGCTCCCTCCTCTCTCTCCTGCTCCTCCTGCAGTCGGTTCTGGATGAGACGCTCCTGGTAAGAGTTGAGGAGGAGGTGAGCGAGCCCTCCTGTGCCTCCCGCCGGTGCCCCTGGTCCCCCCTGTGCATTTTCCAGCATGGCCTCCTGGGAGCGCTCAAACACCTGAAACATTCGTCATTCAAAACTTACTAAAGTACTGCCAAAACTGAACTGTTAATTATGAAATAATTAGGCATCATACGCTCACCTCCTCATCAGTCAGGTACTGGCCAATATATTGTTCATACAGCAGCGGCTCCCTCATCCTCATCTGCTCCTCACTGAAATACTCCCCCTCTAGAGGAGGAGATACAGCAGAGGAACAAAATATATGACACAGTGGGCAGGAAAGAAGAGCACAGAATTTGTGTTTAACGCACAGTTGATATACCAGGTCAGGTCAGGTATACAGTACATACATGACTGCCAGTGATTGATGTAAACTGACTCTTTAAGAAGAGATTGTACCCTTTTAACCTATTTTAACACAGCTATGATAAAGCTTTACAAAGCACAGCTTATCAAGAGAGCCTGGATAATTCTTGCATTAAATTTTTCTTAACCGCTATGAATCAATATTTTCTTCTTTGTTTCAGCTGGCAAAAAAAGATCCCCATACCTCTCTGCAGGGCCCTGAGAGCAGCATAGCGATGGTTTCGAACCCTCGTCCTATTGGTGCATCCTGCCGCTCGTCTCTGTATCACTTTGCTGTAGTGAACTGCTCGCGGATCTGAGCTGACATGAGCAAACGCTGGCAGGTCCTGGGGCTTGAGGCAGGCCTGGAAATGAGAGAAAAGTAGAGAACGCAACAAACACAGGTGTGTCAGTGTATTTATCTGCAGAAATCCTGCTCTTTGTCTGTAATTTCTTACCAGTATTTTCCTCTAATTTGCTGTGTTTGGGACGTTCATAAGCACAGCACATTAAAAAAAAAGGTAGTGACCAGGAGCCAGACTCTAAGCAGTGCACCTCCAAAAGGACAAAAATCATGGACACAGTTCAGAAAAAAATTCAAATATAAAGAACAAGAGTGAATCTGGGGTCGACTTTTTCTGGTTATATAGTTTACAACAGGCAATACTGTTTGCCTTTTAAACTGACAGCATCAAGTTGGCTTGTTTATTGGGCAGTTATTAACAATTCTGTAAACACAGGAAATCGGCAGAGCAATTTAAGGAGGATCGAGCTTTGTCTTCTACTCAGGTTCCTTTTCAACTGTATTTCTCATTTGTCAACAGCTAGTCTTCTTTTCAGTCTGGGACCTGCCTGTGTGGAAGCCAATATGGCAGGTTGCTGTATGGAGATGACACATACACGGCACACTGAACTTCACTAACTGCTGATGCTAAAAAGTATGCTAATATCCAAAGGTGGATTTTTCAGACTTCTTACATAATCATTGTATTCTGACAGGCGGCTCGCTCAGTGTGTGACGTGCACTTGTAGATAAAATATAGGCCTATATTAATGAAGGTTCATTAGTACGGTTTTGTATTTCTCTGTAATGTAGCACAGTGTTAACAATGTTACTGATACTATTCTTTCTCACACCTTCAACTCAAACCATTGTGTTGCCCCGCCAAAAATACATAATTTAATAATTAAATTAATATCGTAAACATGTGGGCGACTAGTCGACTAATGGCTCTAAATGATGACTGTTGGTCGACTAGTAAAATTCGTAGTCTGGAGCAACCCTACTTTAAAATCAACTATCAGAATCAGCCAACCAGCTTTTTCTTTCGTTGCATAATGAATGAATATTACATACATTGAAAAGTACTGAATTTTGTGTCTCCATCTGCTGGTTGGCCATCTCAATGAGAGTATGCATGCATAATATGATGCGAATCCCACAACAGAAGGGACTTAATGATCACTAGCATTTGACAGGGAAAAGGTGGATATATCAATATTGGTATCAGTTATTTGTCAAATAATTTGTTATGTGTCGGCGTATTAGATATCGGCAGAAAGTCCGATACAGTGCATCCCTCACTACCAGCCTATATAAGGTCCCCTTTCAGCTGCTGCCTAGAGCATGTAAACACAAATGTGTGGGCAAATAAACGAACACACACACACACACACACACACACACACACACACACACACACACACACACAGGTTGAGCAGTGCACACGTACATGGTACCTCTCCAGGAACACCAGTGGTCTGCTCCTGTACTGCTGCAGCAGCTCCTCTCTGCGCTCCTTCAGGCTCAGTTCAGCCTCTCCTTTCTGCTGGCTCTTCACCAGGCTCCCACTCTTGGCCACGGCCTCTATCATGTCATTTACACACGTGGACTCAGCCTGGCTCGCGTGCTGTGTGACAAGCAGACACACAGTCGTGATATGGTGCTAGATATTTCCACTGTAAACATTCAAACAGAGCTAACTGGTGCTGCTGGTCTCACCTGGGTGTCTTCTCGTGGGTGCTGGGTGTCTCTGGGACAGACGTAGTCACATCTCTGGGACAGTGTCACCGGGGCTTCTGGTAGTTCACTCTTACCTCTACTCTCACTCAAACACGGTTGTTTCTTAACTGGAGGGTCGATTTCGCCCCACATAATTAACTGTTATCAAGCAGCGTGTTTCCAGCAGCTCTTATTGAGAAGCAACGTTCAGTTAGCAACAAGCTAGCTAACGTTTATGTGCGTCGTCAGATTAAATTTAACTCGACATTAATGTATTGAATATGTTGTCATCGACACCGGAAAGGGCTGGTAAGTTTTTTCGATTCGGTGTGAACATTCCCATATGAAAAAAAGTCATTAATTACAGTTAATTACAAATATTTGTTTCACTTGTGTAGCATTAATTATGTTTTGCCGCCATGTTGGTCCGTCACAATTAGTGGCCTCCTCTTTTGTGACCGGAAGAATGGTTCCCCCGGTTGCTGACCCGGCTTTGCTGTTGATTTTGTCGCCCTCTGGTGGAACCTTTGTGACCATAGCGAGAAGTGGAATATTATACAGATATATATTTAATTATTTAATCAATAAAACATTAAGAAATGGAGACAGATTTGTCTTAATATTACCTCTGTAAACAGATCAACAATAGTGGTGTAAATGTGTAATCATAAAACAGATCTGCAAATAAACAAAGCAAAGTCCACAAATATTATACAAGTCCACTATAGACAGTTCATAACAGCAGGGTGTAAGATGCAGGCAGGAACAGCATACATGGGACACCATAACCAAGTGGCTGGCATAGTGTACAGGAACATCTGCACCGAGTTTGGGTTGGAAGACCAAAGGTTAGAGTGGAAGACACCTCCGAAGGTGGTTGGGAATGACTGAGCTAAGATCCTGTGGGACTTCCAGATACTTTTTTATTTGGGGAATTTGTTTGCAGATCCATTTTGTTTTTGGAAAATATTTTTGTCAGTTTATTTATTTTTCTGTATCAATGGAGGGTGTTTTATATTGATTCAAAATGTTAAGATGTTGTGACCTCGGTTTTCCAGTTCCAAAGATGTACCAATATTTTATGATTTTTTCTTAACTCGCTATTAGCCCAAGGACAGCACTGTGCTCATTGGTTGGAAGGTGTGACCTCACAGTTTTCAATCTACCATCAGCCACGTGCTGTGTGGGTTTACTCTGGGTGCTCCAGTTTCCCCCAAATATTTTACAATAATAATAATATTTCTAATAATAATAATAATAATAATAATAATAATAATAAAGCACTTAGAAAAGAAGTCATTGTGTCGTGTAAGAAAGGATTTATTACATATGTAAGTAAACGGTTTGAGAACACAATCAGAACAGTCTTGCTCTGTCCCATAGACCCTTTACTGTCAGTGAATAGTATAACCCTTTTTGGTGGGCGGGGCTTAGCTGGAGGCAAAACAGCTAAGGCTAGCTAGCAAGTTCCTTTGGATTGTTTTAGACAATAGAGAAAGATGATGTGAGTGGAACATTCAGAACCCATCAGCCTAATAATTTGTGTTCACATTTATGTCACATAAGCCCACACTTCAATACCACTGCTGAAGTATGAACAACACTGACTGCAAAAAAAAAATGCGATGCTGTGTAATAAATAAAAACACAATATAAACCTGGATTGTTGTTTTGAATAAACTCACTCTGAATCTGATGCCTGCAGCACATTTCAATAAAGTTGGGACAGAGACATGTTTACCACCGTGTTACATCAGCTTTTCTTTTAACAACATTCAGTAAGCATCTGGGAGCTGAGGACACTCACTGTTGAAACTTTGAAAGTGAAATTCCCTTCTCAAGAAGCAGGCCCCCAAAAATCTTCAAGATTTAAAGGCTGTGTGTGGAAGAATGAGCCAAAGTCCCATCTGAACACAAAGACACATGAGTTTAGTGAAGCTGGCATTGTAAACAAAGGCTTCTCCAAGTATTAATAAATTTCAGTGAATGTGTTCAACACTCTTTTTCCTGTGTCATTCCACTTTACTGCACATCACTGTAATGGATTGAAATGCTGCAGGGCGGCACAGTGGGTTAGTGGTTAGCACTGTCACAGCAAGAGGGCTCTTGGTTCAATCCCAGGAGGGAGCCCTTCTGTGCGGAGTTTGCATGTTCTCCCCGTGTCAGTGTGGGTTTTATTCGGGTACTCCAGCTTCCTCCCACAGTCCAAAGACATGCAGGTTAACTGGGGACTCTAAATTGTCCACTGACAACTAACCTCTGTCTCCCCTACTGTCGTTTTTTTTTCTTTTATTGGGAAGCATTGATTAAGACAGATGCTGAAATAAACATAGCTTACACTAATAACCATTTTTAAAATGTAAAAAAAAATAATTTTACAATAGAAAAAAACTTACAAAGAAGTCATTAATTCGGACAAAACAACACCAGAACCAGAGGAATTTTTTAAATACTAAACAATTTAATTAATTTAATTTAATTTAATTTAATTTATCTATTTTTTTTTTCCAAATTAAAAACGGTCCCAATGTACTGTTTAGTTTCATTTTCAACTACTAAAAAATAAAGGTTTGGAATGGCTAAATTTTGATTTCTGAATATAATATTTTCCTAAAAAGATCATCAAATTGGTTACATATAGGCCTAATTCTTTGTTATTTTTCTTTTTTTTTCTTCTTCTTAATAATAATAATAATAATAATAATAATAATAATATCATTATTATTAATATTATTTTATTTTATTATTTTATTTTTTTCAGAGTCAATTTTATCAGCAATAAATCGAGATATATCTTTCCAAAATGTGTTAGTGTTGTGGGGACTTTGCCAGAACAGGTGCAAAACTGTTTTTTGGATACACAGTATAACTAAAAATGTACAAAATGTCAATTAATTTTAATTTAATTTTGTTTTAGTTATCTCTTAAAATCCCACGGTCTCCCTGCTGCATCAGCGTCGATGAATGTTAAACAAACAATAATAAATGTGTTTCCAAGTAAACAAACTAAATGTGATAAAGGATAAACACTGTATTATCAGGACAGGTGAGTGTTCCCTGAACGCCTCACTCTCGAGCCCAGCAGCGCGCGGCAGCAGAGAGGTGCCACGCCCACTGAAATAAACACACTAACACTTCCTATCGTGTGGACACGTCTCTGTCATCATGGCAGCGGGAAGAGGACAAACAACACACACTTAAGACTGACTGTCCGGTCCGTCGGTTCCGCGTTAAGGGGACTTTGTGGGGTCCTGCTCGGTTCAGAGTCCAGGAGGAAGTCTCTGAAGATGCTGCCGTCCTTTCGCAACAATAGTAAGCATTATTCTAAAACTCTTTTCTCCCGCTGTGGTCAACAATAAGAGTTGTGTTTTGAAAGTTGTAACAGGAAGTTATTACTTCTCACCCTGGTTGACTTCACAATGTTTGTATCGCACAAACTTGTCAGCCTCCCCAAAAACTCTGCTCGTCTCTGGTTGGACCCGACAGCAACATGGACACCTGACAGGAACACAGATAAGACTAAGGTACGTGTTTACAACAGAGCTGATAGAGCACTGCTTTCACTATTATACTTACACTTACTGGCCACTTTATTAGGTACACCTTGCCTTCAGAGCTGCCTTAATTCTTGGTGTCATAGATTCAACAAGGTACTGGAAACATTCCTCAGAGATTTTGGTCCATATTGACATGATAGCATCACACAGTTGCTGCAGATTTGTCGGCTGCACATCCATGATGAGAATCTCCCGTTCCACCACATCCCAAAGGTGCTCTATTGGACTGAGATCTGGTGACTGTGGAGGCCATTGGAGTACAGTGAACTCATTGTCATGTTCAAGAAACCAGTTTGAGATGATCTGAGCTTTGTGACATGGTGCGTTATCCTGCTGGAAGTAGCCATCAGAAGATGGGTACACTGTGGTCATAAAGGGATGGACACGGTCAGCAACAATACTCAGGTAGGCTGTGGTGTTTAAACCATGCTCAGTTGGTACTAAGAAAATCTCCCCCACACCATTACACCACCACCAGCAGCCTGAACCGTTGATACAAGGCAGGATGGATCCATGCTTTCATGTTGTTTACACCAAATTCTGAGCCCTACCATCTGAATGTGGCAGCAGAAATCCAGACTCATCAGACCAGGCAACGTTTTTCCAATCTTCTATTGTCCAGTTTTGGTGAGCCTGTGTGAACTGTAGCCTCAGTTTTCTGTTGTTAGCTGACAGGAGTGGCACCTGGTGTGGTCTTCTGCTGCTGTAGCCCATCTGCTTCAAGGTTGGACGTGTTGTTGGTTCAGAGATGGTCTTCTGCAGACCTTGGTTGTAACCAGTGGTTATTTGAGTTACTGTTGCCTTTCTATCATCTTGAACCAGTCTGGCCATTCTCCTCTGACCTCTGGCATCAACAAGGCATTTTCACCCAGAGAGAATTTTCTCTTTTTGGGACCATCCTCTGTAAACCCTAGAGATGGTTGTGTGTCTTCATCATTCTGATGCTCAGTTTGAACTTCAGCAGGTCATCTTCACCGTGTCTACATGCCTAAATGCATTGAGTTGCTGCCACGTGATTGGCTGATTAGCTATTTGCGTTAACGAACAGTTGAACAGGTGTACCTAATAAAGTGGCTTTGTCAGCTGTCATGGCTGCCTATGAGTTTGGACAGTCATGGATGTAAACTGTAACTGGTTTTCAAAGGCGTACAAGCGCGAGGCTGTAATTCTAGTTTTTAAACACTCCACCTGTTTCCTCAGAGACTTGTTTTCATTTGTCTCTGTCTCCAGTCTGGTGGAGAGCTTCTTAACCTCTTCCCCAAGACAGGCTGCTGCTCTGCACATTGGAGGTGAGCGTTCAATAACTCTACCTCTTCGTCAGGGTCCAGGGCTGTTTGATTTTTTCTTGAAGTCACATTATTGTTGCAGTATATTGCGTTAAACCTTAAAATATACTGTGTATTCGGGCTCAGCATTGTCAGCAGACATATTAAATGTGAAGTACCTGCATTGTATACTGAACCATGTGTTTACAGAGATTAAACAACTGCTTCTATTTGCCATCCCATTTATTTCCTCTCACTTTGTTTTTAGTGTAAGTGGATCCAGTGAGATGGAAACACCCGGGTGCTGGTTCAACAGGAAATAAAGAGCAGGTATGTACATCAGCGGCTGCTCCACAATCTTCATATCTCCTTTATTAATCTAACAAAGGCGGCTGTTTCGACAGCAGTTATGAATTCTAACCAGCCTAAATGGTGATGGATTTCCACTTTACTCCACTCAGCAGTAATTGAGAGATGCAGTAAACGTGTGAGGCATTCTGGTTTATATCTGCTTTGCTATTGACAAAGCTGTAGAGAGTCAGGTCAGGTTCGAGTTGACTTAATGACAGCTGTTTGAATAGCCTGCACTCGATACGTTGTTTACATTCCAACACAAACACCTCGGGATATTTTGGAGCTAAATCAAGCCTGCGTCGCCCTGTGTCCTCGTACAGTAGATGTATCTTAGAGTATGATGGGTTAGTCTTTGGGATGAGTCCCTGACTGTCAGTGAGGTCATCTGCTCTGAAGTCTGACATATGTGACAGTGTTTATATCACTGTGAGTAAGGACCTTGAATGATTTACAGACCTGCTGCTGATGGAGGGAGAATAACAGCTGCCCTGCTTTAATGATGCTGTCTCTTAGAGTGGTCATTCATATGGGCAATTAGCTGCATTTTAAAGCAGTTCTGAAGGCATACAATAATCTATTGGATTAATGAGCTGAGGTGGCCTCTCCCAGGTCAAACTGTAACCTTAACTGCAGTTCAGATCAATTTAAGAAGTGAATGAAGCACAAGCATGACTCTGTGCAGCCCTTGTGTTTGTGAGCATTGCTCTATCAAAGGAAAAATATTGTTTTATGAGCAGTCTGGGAGAAATATCAGCGCGCCAGAGTTGTATGTGACGTAACAGATTCAGACTCACTCACTGTTTATTTCACACAACAACAGCAGTCTGTCACCTTTCTTCTTTCCTTCCCCAACTAAGATTTTTCCTAGTTGAGCAATAGTCCTCATTTAGGGCCATTAGTCGACTAGTCGCCCACATGTTTACAATATTAATTTAATTATTAAATGATATATTTTGGTGGTTTGAGTTGAAGGTGTGAGAAAGAATAGTCTCAGTAACATTGTTAACACTGTGCTACATTACAGAGAAATACAAACCGTACTAATGAACCTTCATTAATATAGGCCTATATTTTATCTACAAGTGCACGTCACACACTGAGCGAGCCGCCTGTTAATGACGCTGTGGGCTAATGGGCATGTAGCTACTTCCATGTTTCACATGATACGTCATGTTTGTAGTGGACCAATGAAGATGAGTTTACATATCACCTTGGGTTGGTCCTTCACCTTCTCAAAATGATCCCACACTTTGGATTTCCTGCCCGACATGTTATTAACTAGCCTGTGGAATAACCGCAGGTACACATTGAAAAGTTAGCTGGAGCCGAAGGTTTTTAACCAGTTTACAAAATTTTAGAGTGAGGCAAAGTTGTTGTTACCCTAAGAAGTATCTCCATGTTGCTCCCACTTGAGTGATTGTTGATGCTGATGATACTGAGCAAGAACTCACCTTGCTATTTTATGTTTTACTTTAATGGTATTACAGAGTTTCTCATGAGATATAGTGATGCTATAGTGTATAGTAGTATAGCCAAAATATATAGTATATATTTTGGCTGCTTAAGGGTTAATAGTAGAAGGCCGCACAGGACAGCTCCCATGTGTACAGCAGACTGAGTAAATGTTAGGCAGTACTTTATTTGACAAAAGACATGTGATCATTTTGCTTTTCTTAGATAAACAGAGTGTAGCATGGCTGATTAGTAAACACCTGGGCTGCATAAACAGTAGTACACCATGCTGAACACAGAAGATTACAAGTTGCACAGTGTAGTACTCTTAGCCATCACGATCAGTCTTAATGTCTATGCAAGGACTAACGCAAACATTGTTAGCAAATCATAGTGCGATGTAGACATGCATTAACTCAGATACTAGTGCAGTCTTGTGCAGTGCAACTGTTTACTTGCACCCTCCTGTGTGCATCTGTGCGTGTAGATCTTAAGATAAGATGTGGTTTTGTTTTGCTGTTTCGAGGCAGGGATGCAGATAGGTTAACACTAGGGGTGGGAATCACCAGAGGATCCACAATACGATATTACCACGATACTTAAGTATTATTACTATTACTATTATTGCGATTTTAAGTATGTTGCGATATGTGATAAAATATATTGCAGTTTTTTAAAACCTGTTTTCGACTGTAAATTATGTCCCCAAAGGAAAAATTTGCCAACAAATGTTTTATTAATAAGATAAAGTTTTCAGTCTGTTCATCTCACCTCAGACATTTTTTTTTGCAGCAAAATGTATATAGTGGACTGAAAAAGTAAACACTTGGCACTACGTGACGATACAATATTGCCTCACAAAATTATCGCGATACGATGTTGTATCGATTTTTTCCACCCACCCCTAGTTAATTTGGTCATTTAAAAAATGCAAGCGATATGTGTACTGAGCAGGATGTTATATGGTTGTAAAATAAACTATGTAAACAATCTCTGGTTTTTCTTTACCTCAGTTTCTTGTCACTTATCGGCCACCATACATGCTGACTCCAATATAGCCGCCATAAACTAATTTGGACTGTATTACCCTGGCCAGTTTTTCCATCCAGCTCCAGCTAGGTCTGAAGTTACCTCTGAATTCTAACAGCAAAGTGTCAAAGTATTAAAAATAAAATGGGTTTGCATGAAAATATTACATATCCTGGAAAGCTATGAGGTCTGTTATTTAATTAGGCTCAGTGTTCAGGGGTTAACTGCTTTGACCTGGCCACTCTTCACACCTGCATACATTTACTTTGACTTATATAAAGAGAAGATTTGTCACTTTAAAAGCTGGTTCACGTCTTACTCCTGTTAGTTCCTTGTTTTATACAATGTTTTAATGAAAACTAAATGATGACTGGTGTGTTAACTGCATGCTGAATTATCAAAGCACACCAGGCCAAATTTGCCAGATTCAGAAGTTACTATATGACCAGTTTCTGTCAAGCAATGTAACATGCTTTTGAAACACAGTCTGTCGCAGTGCTCACTCCACATAAAACGCACCGCTGGGGCTACTTCACGTCGCTGCCAGCAAACGTCACAGGGCCGAGCAGCATCTCCATTTTGTTTTAGCCAAATATTCTAATAGTTTAGCTCAGCAAGAAACTCAAAGACACCGAATCTGTCAGCACGTTAGTGTGTTGTTCACTACTGAACCTGTTTGTAACCAGTACCAACAACGTTATCCTCACATCACCTGTTCACCTGGGTTTAACACTTACCATAACAAACTGTTTTGCTATTACAACAGACATGTGAACCAACCACAGACACTTGCCTCATTTATGGGCTCACATCAGCCTGGGATGGATATATGCTGTTATTTTTGGCATTAAAAATATTTTTATTGGCCTGGCAGGAGTTGCTGTTGGCCCGGAGGCCTACTGGGGCCTGTGTGCAAATACAGGAGAAACACTGAGGTTATTATATTTGATACTGTCTAAACGCTGTGCAGTAAATTAGAGCTGTGCTCAGTGTCACTCAGGCGTCTTACACTTTTTCCTTTGTGTGTGTGCTTGCATGTGTTTGGTCATTGGGGTTTACCTTTCTTCCCTGAGTAGCCAGAGGATGATTATGTAATGTGTTGTCATGTTTTTAGTTTTTTTACACGGCAGCTCGTTGGCCCCGCCTTTCCAGCAACTCTCCCACTGTATTGGTGGGTTGCCATAACAACCCAAGTGGCCGAGCCATTGTCGACACTGGGTGTCTGTTACCTCTGTGATGTCTTCACTGTTAACTACAGGCTCATATAACTAGAAATGAGTCACTCAGATGGAGAGGGAGAGTTAGAGGGACAGATAGAAGGTGGTGTGTGTGACAGGTGTAGACCAGCAGCGTTTGGATGGAAGGATACAGAGAGAGTGAACATTGAATTCAAAGACGCTTCATGCTGTGAGTTGTAGGTGTTTGTGGTACATGTGGCTCTGAAACTCACCATTCCAAGTGTGCGTTCATGTGCTTCTTCACTTCCTAGGTCTGCCTCTCCTACTCTGAATCCCTGGTAACCATGGAGACCAGGTTTGGAGAAAGACCAAATGCAGGTGCCTTCATCCTCAGCCCTCAGAGTGAAGCTGCGGCCAATGAGCTGCAAGAGCTTTCCCTGCAGCCGGCCCCCAACCTGCTGCCAGTCAGAGAGAGGAAGGATGGTAAGTGGCAGTGTTTACTCTCATAATGAAGCTGCTGTTACTCATGCCAGGACACGTTTGGTAAAAGTCTCCAAAACTGAAGACTATACTGCTTATGCATGGCCCCGTTTGATGACACGGCTCTGCTGAACATGACTGAGGGCTGTTTTCTCTGCATTTACCTGATGTGAAGAAGCAAAGATGGAGAGAGGGTGTTTGGGTGCTGGGGTTTCTCCAGCGTGTGTAGAGCTGCTAGCTGCTGCTAGAGTTTACATTTCAGACCTACTACGTCTACCGTCCCATTACCTCATTATAAACAGTAAGTGCTGTCTTCCAAACGCGCACACACACACACTCATGTATGAGCTTGGTTAAACACACACACACAGACACACACAGACTCTCAAACTGGAGAAAAATAATGTATACATAGCTTATTTTAGTGAAGTGCACCTCTTAAAATGACAGTTAAACGCCAAAGTTGACCTTAAAGTTGACCCAACACGAAGACTTGTGTGTCTGTGAGTATAAATACACCACTTATTGGAGTGACTGATACTTGTTCTGTCTGCTTCAGCTGTGTGTCTCAGGCAGGCTGTGGAAAACAGTCTAGATTTTGGAACTGGGTTCAGATATAAAGATTAAGGCCCATTTACAGCTGGTATTAAAGGCACCCTGTGGAGTTTTTGGGCCATGAGTAATGCTATGGAAAAATGTTTTTAGTGTGTGTCCCCACTTTTGTTCTCCATCTGCATGGACAGGCGTCATTCATATCTAAATTTGTTACTGCAAGCTATAGCAGCCACTTTCTTTACAAGCTTTTTCAGGACTTGCTTAAGTTAGCAGAACGAGCTAGAGATGGCTGACCTTTCAATTAGTTGGGTTAATTTTGTTCTTATAATTGTGGTCTTGCTGTACAGGTTGCACCGACACCTGGCTGAGATCTAGCCATGATGTTAGCTGGTTCACCTCCAAATGCGGTTGATCTGATCGCATCCTGATCACAATTTATTCTGAGTACATAGCATAAACGTATGTTTTTCCTTACGTATACAGATAGCCAGGCACCCGTTAGCTGGTAACCAACCGCGTCCTAACTAGTCCCTCATATGAAGATTAGATAAAGGTTTACTGTGCAATATTGTCAGCTACTGTCTGTAAACATGCTCGTCAGCAAAAGTGAAAGTTTCACCTCGTTATTTTTGTTTCTTCCTACGCT
This sequence comes from Cephalopholis sonnerati, assembly GCA_019142605.1. NCBI lineage: Eukaryota > Metazoa > Chordata > Actinopteri > Perciformes > Serranidae > Cephalopholis > Cephalopholis sonnerati. The sequence goes on from JAGQAX010000016.1 coordinate 28,958,084, forward strand.
GTCTCTTGTAAGCCTGGAGCCAGCTGCACAAAGCACCTTAAGATTTTCCTTAAGTCTGAGTTCAGGTTTCCTTCAACAGAAAATCAGTTGAACAAAACATCCCTTAAGTCTTCTCTTTAAGGTTGCCTTAAAATGTTTCCTTAAGGATTGAAGTTAAAGTTTGTTAAACTGTTGCACAGAGAGCCTCAGTAACCAAAGTAAGGACAAAAACACAAGGTATCTCTGACTCCATCTTAACCGCAACATGGTTGAGTTTATTGAGATAAATGAGGGAAATTAAAGCATCACGAGAAGACTGTTCCACCACTGGGAGAACCTGATGGACACACTTTATGATGACCAACTGATTTCGGTCAGTTTATGATTGTGACTGTCTGGAGTTGGATCGCTCAACTTTGTAAAGCTGCAAAGTCACATATTGGCGAGAAATTTCATGTAAGCCTTAAGCGTCATACTTAGGAGCAAACTCAAGGTGCTTTGTGCAGCTGGCCAGTGATGCTTACAGTCCGGCACCTGGTCGCTACCTTTTTATAAAGCCCCAACCTCACCTGTGCGCTGTGGGGAGACACGCCTGTAAACATCCTGAACACAGAAAAATAAGTAGAAAAGAAGAAAACACAGACCGAGGGTGGAGTCTCTGCTGATAAATACACCAACTCACACTTCCAGACTTCTTCTTCCAGACAATGCTCAGACTTCTGTGTGAGTCTAAACATTGTTTTTAGGAAAATCATGCACAGCATATCTTTACATTGCTTTCATTCTGTCATAAACCCTGAGTGGACAGGTTTGACTTATTTCCTTTAATTTAGAAAAAGTAACCTCATGTTAGGTGATGAAAGAGAGAACGATGTAAGAATCTTTGTGATATTTATAGCACTGTTTTTTCCATTCAGTAGATGTTTCTTCGCATGAGCATTTGACCAATTATAGTAAACTCCAGAGCAGAAATAAATATCTGATTTACTGTGGAGAGATCTGGATAAGTCATAATAAAAAGACAAAGGACACGGTGCCTCAAGTGTGAACCATTTTCCACCAAAAAAAAAATCTTCCTCTTTCTCTCCTTTCCTTTTCTTATGTTTTGCTTTTGTGTTTCTGAAGCACAACATGAATATATCTGCTACAGTGGCTGAAGGACTGTACCAGTTAGACAGGAATGCCCTCTGTTTTAAAATGGTGCTTGTCTCCACCTTCTGGCCAATAGCAGTACTACAACCAGCATATTTTGAAAGACAAACAAATGTGACTCCACAGATCATGAACAGAATACAATCTGATAGTTTAGATTTAGTCCCCTTCAAATCCTGTTAATCAGCCTTGAATAACCCCTCCTGTGTGTGACAGTGAATGTGTGTGTGTGTGTTTAAGGTGTGTGCAACCCTAGCCCCTGTGTGCACAGATAAAGAGGTTCTGGATATAGCGATGAGGCCAGCTGGTCCTGCTATTTAAACCAGTTGGAGAGAGTACAGAGGTTAAGAGCAAAGTGCGATGTAATATCAGAGGAGGGTTGGTTGGGTGGTGGTGGGGTGATTTGGAGTCAGGAAACAGTATTGGCTGAGGAAATGGGGAAAGTGTGGTGTCAGGAGAACTCAGGAGGAACAAAATAGTATTTAAGGTCAAAGGAAGAGTTTATAGATGAGTTAAAGGAGGCCAGGTGTGCTTGTAGCAACACCCCCAAAAGACCATTTGGATAGTAATTACTCTGTGTTATGTTGAATTTGGGAAGAAGACTGTTTTTCTCGCCTGCCTCTGGTAGAAAATAATTTAAAAAACTGAGAAAAATCTTGATGGATTGAAGTAAAAGGGGGTCCGTGTTTAAAAACAGCAAAACTTTATGAATACATCCATTTAGAAATCTCACACAATTTGTGCAGTGTAATCCAAGTCTCATTTATGCAGTCGTATGCTCAGTGCTTCCCAAACAGGCAGCCCAACGAGGAACTGAACTAAAAGTCAAGTCAACTTTATTTGTATGGCACATTGCATACAACAAGCATAAACTCAATGTGCTTTAGATACATCATACATGACCGACATAAAATATCACATAAGATAATAAAGTATTACGTATACAAAAAGAGGCAGGACATGATAAAACAAAATAAGTTGTGAGCATTTATACTTGTGTGGTGGTGTGTCTGTGTCGCTCTGCAGTTACACCTCCAAAACACTAGTCAGCGGCAGGGTTTCTGTGAAGTGCTGTAAAGTTTAGTTGAACACACATTAAACACACATTAAACATGGTTTAATAGCAACAGTTTCAAACACAAGTACACAAATCAGCTTCACTATAACTCGCAGCATTCACAGACAAACACTTGTCTTTATCTGGACACATTTTCCCCACAAATACAACATGCTAATGTTATTAGCACAAGCCTATGGCATTTTACATTGTATAAATTAGCCTAGCAGCTAGCTGAGCTTTCCTCTACTCATATGAAACCAGGGACAACAGCAACATTTAACAAAGGTAACGTTACAAAATTTGGCTCCATTATAGCTCACAAGGTTCACTGACAAAACAACTGTCTTATACTAAACACGTTTTCCAAACAATATAACATGCTGATGTTATTAGCACAAGCCTATGGCATTTTACATTGTATAAATTAGCCTAGCTAGTTGAGATTTCCTCTGCTCATATGAAGCCAGGATAAATCACACACAAGACTTAAAATGCTATTTTTGTGGAGGCTTTATTGTCTTCACAATTTATTGTTTCTTATCTGTGAAATTAAAGTTACATTTCTGGGGAGATGCACATCAGTCTACAGTGTAGGCGCTACATTCACGCAGAGCCTACACTGTACGTAGGGTGTTGATTCGACGCTGAAGTATAAATCCTGCTTTATGCTGCATGTGTTGTCGGACAGTTTATAAACAAATGTGATGCAGTTTTGCTGCTGATAAACATGGACCCCTATGACTGCAATTCATCACGAATTTTCTCAGTTTTTGGATTCTTCATTGCCCTTGAAGGCATGCAAGAAAAACAAGCTTTTCCTCGTGAATTCAACATAACACAGGGTGAGTAATTGATATACAAATGGCTGTTTGGGGGGTTGAAGTATTCCTTTAAACCAGAGAGGCTCAGTGGACAATTATAAATGTGCCCATGGGCGATTCAGTGTTCAGGGAAAAGATGGAAAACAACTGTAAACTTTGGATTTTTGGGCCCATAGCCGTATACCGTATAGCCCCAAAACACATAGATAATGCCTCACCCATATGGACTTTTAATGCCTCTTTTGGAGCTGTCAAAGTTTGGTCCCATTATTTTTAATAGCTTGCAGGAAAGGTGAGAAAGTCCTAACTTATTCTGTCTATGGTTTTCACACAGAATTCAGTTTGACTGACACGTGGATCAATAGTTAATAACTACATTTTCATTTTGAGGGGAGATATTCCTCAGTGGCCTGTTTGAAAAAGAAAGACAGACTCATAAAGTAGATCATGGGGAGCAGAGTTGGTTAGAAAATGGATATCAGAGTCCACAGCTAATTTAAAAAATATAAGGTATCTGTGTAGAAGCTGAACCTAGTAAATGGTATGATGCCAGTGGCTTTTAATAATGGTGATTAAGATTTACAATTAACACTCTTAGATAGATAGAAGATGGAGTCCTTATCTGGAGAGCAAAATTCTGATTATTGGAGAGTGCTTTACAGTAACATGCATGACAACACCACCAGGGGGAGGAGGAGTTAGGGCCGGAGTTAATTTGACACTTGTTTACAGCTTTGTCTTGTTTTAGGAAGGGCATAGGTCATGAAACTGAAGATGAGGTCGATAGATAACTGTGGAAAAAATGAAAACAACATTCGTGGCTGTAGTTTAGCTAAGCTGTTATTTAAAAACAAAATAAAACAAGGCTCATTTGAATTCTTAATCCATTTAAAAAGTTATAGGTGACAGTTTATAATCCATGATGCAGCTTCCATGACCCGTGCTCCTATTAAAACCTAAAAAAAAACACCCTTAATGAATCTTTAAAACAACTTCTCCACAACAACCATCAACCATTCTCTAAATATAACAAATAAACTGTATCCAGATACCATTAAGCATTAGCTTAATGTCTTGAAGCCGGATAACTATTCCTCTGTGCACTGTAGCCTCAGAGCTTTGCTTTAATTTCCTGTATTGCAGAGCAGGGGGCCGTTGGAGAGCTCTCTCTGAAGTATTGAGTCAGGTTTTTAATGAACACACACTCTGACACATTCGTGTACAGCAGCTACTTTCGGCGCTGACTTTTGACCTCTGGTCTCATCATTTCCTCTCAGTGACATAACAGTGAAACCTTTTAATAGATCCACAGAATACCTCCCCAGAGATGACAGCGAGACACTGATGAACACATAGCCAGGATTTTTGTCGGGTGAAGAGGTCAAGTGGAAAACACTTCTGAATTTAAACTTTGTTTTAGAGGATCTAGTTTGTGGCAGGGTTCATTGACCACAAGGACGGTGGTCGGTGAGGTTTCTTGACATTGCAGGCTTTGTAGACATCATAAAGTGAGTTATTTTATCAGCCATGCTAGCGACGTGGCTTTATGGTGGCAGTCTGCTGGTCTGCTGGTCCACCACTTTGGTCCAGAATAAAATATCTCAACACCTTGGGGATGGATTGCTGTCAAGTTTTGTGCAGACACTTATGGTCAGAGAATGTCTCCTACTGACTTTGGTAATCCCTTGACTTTTCCAGTGCCACGACATTGTAATTTTTAGGGCTGCCCCCTGATAGTCGACCAAATGTTAGTCGACCAGAAAGGTCATTATTCGGCAAGATTTCGTAATGGCAGAAAAACAAACAAACATTAAACTCTATTAGGAGTTGTGCCAGGATGAGGCCCCGCTCAGCAGTCAGACGGGAGTCAGGTTGCAAACCAATCACAGCCGACAGATATCTTTCCCTTCTTCTGTAAATATTCAGTCTGATAAATACAGAAAAGTTGATCATGTTAGTGCAGGGCTACCCAGAGCTTTAAATCTGTCCCACGGATGATAGGCCTACACACTTATAAATAACTCCTGGGAGAAGATCAGCTCTGCACTCAGGATTTCATGTAAATAGGCTATATGATGCTTGATAAGATTGCTTAGCAACCGCTGACGCAACCTGCTGCCGTGCTCTTGAAAGCTGGCACAAAAAAGGCACAAGAGTAGTGCCCAGCACCCCACCTCAGATTTTCCAGGTGGTTGGGGGCAGCCCTATGACTTTAGGTTTCTTTACAGGGAGCAATTCAGACTTGTTTAACCAATGCTGCTCCTTTAAATTTTTCTATAGTAACATATAGTATTCTGTGTTTTTCTTTTTTCTTTTTTTGGACCAATTAATTGTAATAAGCCAAGCTTGCATACCAACCATCACAGATATTTACTAATTTGAGTGCCTGCCGTGCAACAGCAACGCAACTACATATAATCCTGCACATTTCTTCTTTTTTTTCCTTCATACTAAAATTTTGCAGCAAAACTTGTCTCGCAGCATTACCAGCATTACCAGCAGATTGTCAAGAAAATAACGTGAAAAGAGCAAGAATCACTCTTCTTCGAGGCCGCACCAAATCGCCATACTTTGACGTAGAAAAATGATTCGAACTTCAAACAGCTAACAAGACTCTGGACTTTATTAGACCAAATCTTTAATTGGATATCTATCATGTTTTTTTAAGAAAACACAGTTTATACTTCATGATGTTTGTCAGATGTTTCAGAGTTTATAATGGGTGTCTAGGGGAGAGAGCTAGAGTGGTGACATCATCGCTAGAGTGAGGAGGAGCTGGAAGATCTTAATGGGGAGGTGGAGGGTACGCACAGCAGCGGCATGAAAGGACTGTGGGCAGAGAAAGAACCGTATTTAAGATCAGGAGCAGTGATATGATAGGCTGATGGAGAAGGTGTGTTGCTGTGCTTTTGGTTGATTGCAGTGTGATTCACTAAAGCTTCTTTCAGCAGCACATATCAGTGACTCATATCGAAACCTGCTTTGTACTCAGCATCGGTTACAGGCACCTGCCAAAATTTCTTGTGAAATGTTTTAATCTACGTTATAACTGTTCTGGTATTCTTGACCATTTAACATGAAGGTCTGTTTCCTGTACGTGAGGGCAAGTTATTGCTCTCTGCACCGTGACTGCTGCTCATGTTTGTCTTAATGTGTAGCATTCAGGAAGTGCTTGTTCCTTTTTTTGTCATTAATTATCTTTAGCTCACATCTAAAGATGACTCTTCCTCCGTCCTCCACAGCATGAAAACTTCTGCTCTGCAGCAGTTGTAAGGAGATATTAAAGTACTTAGAAAGAGGAAATACCCTCCTCACCTTCACACGACCTCAGTAACCCTACCTCTGCAAACTGCTGCTTTGAGATCTTTTTTCTGTTTATTAATAAACAGCGATTAAAATCTTCCTCCACTGACAGAGCGGCATCGAGCTCTGTGTGTGGGAGAGACAGATAGATAGAGAGAGAGATGGAGATTTACAGTCCACTCGGAGCCCTGAGCAATTTGTTGGCTTTTATCTCGGCATTTATGACTGATAGGAGCTCACTCTTTATGGAGACTTTACTGAGTCAGGCACAAACAAAGGTGTGTGAACACGTCTTTAGATACTCTTAATGTCACAAGAATGATATAAGAGTCGAACACATCGTCACACATACATGAAGATACACTCTTTCTGAGAATAAACACACACCTACACACACAAACACACCCAGCAAAGCGGGATTATCCCTGCCAGCGTTTTGGTTGGGGCCCTTATCTGAAGTAATGGCGGATCAGAGTCCTGATTCGTTTTCCCCTCTCTTGTCAGACTGAGGAGTTCTTTGCCTGGGGACACCACATCTTGCATATTAACACGCTCTGATACAAAAATGCACCCGCAGACACTTCATCCTGCATATTTAACGCGTGCACACAAACACACAGCATCAGATCACTTAACAGTCCTTTATTCCTGCAATCATTTCTTTGTTTTTGAAGCACTGCCGCCGCCGCCGCCTAATTTGTTTCATCAACATAATGTGAACATGACAAGCGCCGTCGGTTCACTGTGATGCGAACCGACAGATGAGAAGGAAGCCCTTAGTTTTTTCACCTTGAAAGAGCCCTCACTCACCTTTGAATGTCATGTCATATTCTCTGATGTCACCTGGGACAAAGCCTTAATAATGGAGATGAATGAAACTGTCAATGGGAGGGAACAGGTGTTTTACACCGACAGGCAGGAAGAGGAGAAGCTGAAAGAGATAAAGGCATGCAGGCAGGTATACACTTTGTTGACCTGCTAAAAGAGAACAGATCAGCTGGTGGTGGGACTGTGGATGCAGTTAAATCTTTTGTTTTTTTCTCTGTTTTCCAAGTGAAAACACGGATGGCTAAATATGGAAGCCAGTGCAGCACGGACTTCCAGTCTTGTAATGTTTCCTTAATGCAGGCTTCAAAGACAAGGCTTTCTCAAATAAGACCCTCTACAAGAGATAAGGCTCTTTAATATTGAATTTCATTAAGTGTGTCCTACATGGAGAATCTTTGTACTATTAAAAAGGTATAATGGGGTACTTTATGCTTGCGTGACTGTTTGTGCTCATATTTTCTGATAGGGGTGCACTAATTGTGAAATTTTGGGCCGATGTAGATACAATGATAATTTGACTAATATTGATGTTTTTGTTGTTGTCATTGTTTATCTTGTTTTTGTTGTTATTTATTCCCCCTTTTTTGCCAAGGAAACAAAGAAATCTTCAATATGAAAACAACTGAACTTCATTACTTTACCTTTGAATGAGCACAAATTCAATCATGCGAGTTTATGAAACAACCTTTGAAATGACCTTCTTTCACATTAAAAACATATAGTAACATATATTATAGATTTCAGTGTAAACATCAACACATTTTTCCTTCAGACTTGCCCAATTCTGATTTTTGACCTTGAACACATCATAATGTAATTCAATGCAACCTGACTTAGCTATAAGGTCTGTCCACCGGCTGCTAACTGCTAACCAGCTAACCTGCTGCTGATGACAACACGGATCAGTCTTCTGATGCGTCAATAGTGAGTTTAGTGCATCTGTCATCCTGAAGGTGTCTTTGGAAGATCTCTCTTCATCCTAAACACATTTTCTATTGTCCCTTGGACAATGGGACACTGTTAGACTTGAGTCCTCCTTTTTTAACCTGTGCAAAGTTGATGTTACACAACAGAAAAGCATAGGCCATCGCAATCAGTGAATGCCAATTTGCCGATGGGCCGACGTCAGTCAACAAGACGGATATCGGCCGATACCGATGTACGGGGAAAATTGTATAATTTCGTTTTAGAAGTTGTTATGCATCTTTTTGTCATTTTGTGTCTCCCTCTGGTTAGTCTGGGGGAATATGCCTCAACTCGTGGAAAATGCGGCGTAGCCAATTCCATTCTCTCTGAAACATAGCTTGTTTGGAATAGGCAGTCGCGGAAAGGGGGCGGGAGTTGTGAGTATCCACTTGAACTGGGTGCTACATGTAAATAGAACCGAAGGGCAACACTTTTCACGGGAGCTGTGGAATAAATAAAAAGCCTTATCATGACCGAAAAAACATTTGACTCCATACACAACCCTACCACAACGTCGAGTCATTCATTCCTCAGTCCATGTGAGTATCCAGAAGCTCGCTCACGAGAAAGTAATACTCTTACCATAGCCTGTTGGCAGACACGCAAGCACATCCTGTCCCTTTACTTAACTTGCTAAACATAGCTTCTGTAGCGGTTTGAAGGCGTTAACACCATGCATACGTGCCATAATTTGCATTTGTGTATCCAAACTCGCATCACTCCGTGCGGTAGCCATGTCACACTGTTTGGTTTCTACAGGGACTGTTCACCGATGTACACATTGGAAGAGGGGTGCGGTTAGCAGCACTACTCAGTGGCTGAGCGGCTTACCACTTCCCGTCCACAGATATGATAGCTCTGACCTAGAAGCTCGTTTTTCTTGCGACCTTCTGGAAACTCAGATTACCTTGTGGTTGTTTTGTGTGTCTCTTTCTTGTTGTATTATGTCTCTTTGGTTGTTATGCCCCTTTTTGTAGTTGTTTTGTGTATCTCTGCAGTTCATTTGCATCTCTTTGTGGTACTTTTGAGTCTTGTCTTCGTCGGTACGTGTGTTTGAGTGACACTTTGCAGGTGATGGGGGGCCCTGACAATTTGGTTGGTCCATTCAGTAAACCATCAATGCCAGTTAGTCTTGTCGTGCAAAAACTACAAATTTAGCATGCCTGATTACAAGCTAGCAAGCTCTGTGGTTGAAAGTCGTGTAGCATGAGCTAGGCATTAATGCATACGTGGGTCAAATTAAATGGAGGATTTGAAAGAAAAGAAAAAGTTGCTGCTGCTTTCGCTATGCGGCCTGTTGACCCCTTTTTTCTTTTACTTTTGCTCGACAGTATAAAGAGTATCACTGTAATGTCAGAGTGGGCTTTAAAGCAGCTGTGGTGCTTCATGTTTTTCCTTCAGTGTCTTTCATTTGCACAACAATTTTTTTTACGTCAGTGCAAGAGCCTTGTTTGCAAAACCTGTTGTGTCACTGCTGGTTGTTGCTGTGGTAGTCTACATTTCAAATATCTGACAATCTTTGGTGCTGCTGGTGCCCTCTTCTGTACTACACCGAACTAAAGAAGTTCCTGAGTTTGAATAGACTCCCTCCCTCGAACAGGGTTAGCAGAAGACAGCAACTGCAAAAGTCAGACAGGTGGGCTGAAAGACAGCCAAACAAAAAAATAGACAGAACAGATACACGCAGAGTGGAGGCAGGTGTCATGGTGTTTTTGCATGTGTGTAATGAATTTAGGCCTGAAGGTATGACGGCAGAGAGATTCTCACACAGGTGCACATCATCGACACCACACTGAGCTCAGATCACAAGTGCTAAGTGAGAGGAATTTGGCGAGGACGAGCGGGGCCTCGCTCAGAACATATGTGTATTTGTGTGTGTGATCATGTGCGCCTGTTTGTGTCTGTCAGCGGCTGAGTGACTGACTACAGCAACAGCTGGGACAGACTGCTTGATCACGGATTCACCGACATTTGACACACACATACACAGGAGCACACACACACACACGCACGTCTTAGTCAGTCCTGTAGCTGCAGCAAATGCAGTAGAAGCTCTTCAAAAGCTTTGCAGTAGCTTTGTACTTATACATGCTTTTTTAAATTTCAACAGTTGTAGAGGACACTTCGTTTTCATTGAATATAATCAAGGAGTTTTTTCAGAGGACGTTCTGATGGGGATGAGAAATCTCTTTGGATAGTCTTTGATCTCAGAAACTTTCCACAACCCTTCTTGTCATACTTTACTTTGAAGAATATTCTTAATTTTCACTCATAACAACTGTATCCAGCAACTTGGCGATCGTCAAAGAGGATTACGTTGTTCTTTTCTATGGATGGACAGACTTGTGACAAATCCAACACCTGGACTCAGCTGTAGCCCACTTCCTACTTCTTGTTTTCTTTGCGCCTGTGCCTCAGTCTGTTTCCGAATAATTCCCTGGTGTGATGGCCTTGCTGGAGCACCTGCCTTGTGTCCGCATTGACCCTGCCCCTCTCAGGCCTCCGCCAATCAGCAGGAACAAGGATGAGAGAGCCCTACGGTTTGAGTTAGAACGCCGGGCCTGTCAGAGTCTCAGACAAGGTGGGATACCTGTCGTGTGTCATGGTTCCAGCGCGTGTACAGTATCTGAAACTTTATATATAGTGAAACTTGCAACATATGCAATGCTTTTAAATGTATATTTACTTAGGTGTTGGCAGCCCAGTTGCAAAAAGAAAATATTTGCATTTCTGCAAACCATGTGAGTTACATTCGCACAATTTATACGTATCATATCAGTGTTTCTAAAGAGACGTAGTATATGATCTGACTTTGTAATCGGGATGGAGGGGATCGTGGATGGCGTGTCACATAGGTGAGACACCAACAAACAACAAAACTGGTTGTGTTACGACAAATCATTGCTGTGTTGGTACCAAACGTGGGTGTTTGTATCACCTTGTCTTTTTCCAGCAGCTTTTTAGGCTGCAAATGTGGGTGTTTTGTAGCACCCTCTCTGTGTTTTTTCCAGTGGCTTTTTAGGTTGCAAGGGTGGGTGTTATGTCATATCTTGTCTGTGTTATTACAGGTGCTTTTTAAGCTTGAAGCAGGGGTGTTTTTTAGCACCTTGTCTGTGTTTTCCAGCAGCTATCTAGACACCAAATGTGGGTTTTTTGTTGCATTTTATCTGTGGTTTTTCTAGCAGCTTTTTAAGATCCAAACATGGGTGTTTTGTAGCACCCTGTCTGTGTTTTTCCAGCAGCTTTTTAGGCCCCAGATGTGGGTGTTTTGTAGCACCCTGTTTTTGTTTTTTCCAGCAGCATTTTAGGTTTCAAGGGTGGGTGTTATGTCATATCTTGTCTGTGTTATTACAGCTGCTTTTTAAGCCCGAAGCGGGGGTGTGTTTTAGCATCTTGTCTGTGTTTTCCAGCAGCCATCTAGACACCAAATGTGGGTGATTTGTAGCACACTGTTTTTGCTTTTCCAGTGGCTTTTTAAGCTTCAAATGTGGGTGTTTTGTAGCACCCTGTCTGTGTTTTTCCAGGAGCTTTTAGGCACCAAATACAGGTATTTTGTAGCACCTTGTCTGTGTTTTCCCAGCAGCTTTTTAAGCTGAGAACATTGGTGTTTTTAGCATCCTGTCTGTGTTTTTTGCAGCAGCTTTATTGGCTTCAAAAGCAGGTGTTTTGTAGTGACCCATCTTTGTTTTTCCAGCAGCTTTTTAGCCCCAAATGGTGGGTGTTTTGTAGCACCCTGCCTGTGTTTTTCTGGCAGCTTTTTGGCTCCAAATGTGGCTGATTTGTAGTGGCCCGTTGGCGTAGATAGTGCCATGAAAAGCGGTTGTTTTCTACAAAGCCATTGCTGTTTTTCCTGCAAGAATTGTGCCCCCAAAATTGAGTATTTTAACCCAAAACATGATCTTTTCCTGACCATAACCCCAAACGTAAAGTTTCCTTGCATCCACAACATAATAATGTGCAAATGTAACGCATCCTTGGTTTGCAGAAATGTACAATGCCAACTTTTTTTGCCCATTGGGTTGGTGTTGGAGAACAAACTTTGTTATTAGCCAGAATGTACACTCAGGCAATATTTGCAGGTTGTAATCAGTTTAAAAAACAGCACATTACGAACTGTGCTGACTGTTCAAAGTGTATGGGCCTTCCTCAGAGTGTCATCCAGGTTTATTTTCTGGGCCCAGGTGCTAAGTGGATCAAATACTCTACAAGTGGCTGGGTTACAGTTGGGACTCAGCCAGCCCGAGCACAGCACACTTTGCCTTGAGCACATGAACTCAGCAACCTGTTAACTGCAGCGGCCTCAGACCAAAGTAGCTGGACTGAGAGCAGTTTAGACCGATATAGGAAAGGGCAAACTCTGAGAACTCCAAGAGACTTCCAGAGAAGTCTAAAGTGTAATGACATGGATTAAGCTAACCTCTTAAAATAAGATTTAAAGTCATTTTTATTTTTATTTTTATTATTATCATTATTTTAAACTAACTGACATTATACTTGAAACTAGGTAAGTGTAATGAAGTGTGTGTAATGTGTACGGTGCTGACAAACAGGATGTGGTGGTTACAGATATACATTGCACAGTGATTTTGTGTGGATTGTGGTTAGACATGTTTTTACACAGAGACATGTTGGTCTGCTAACGATTAGTGGGAACAATGAGATAAATTGACAGAATTAGAACCAATGTAAGCTGAGACTTATTATGACAAGTTATCACTTCTGAACTGTCTGTCCTCTTGTGTGTGTGTGTGTGTGTGTGTGTGTGTTGGCAGTTTACAGTAATGTTCCTTTAATTCATCTGGCTGTCCAGAGGGATTGGGTTCCAAGTGGTTACAACATGGACACAAATAGAAATCTTAGTGAGAGGACAGGAGGGGGAGGGAGGAGGACCACAGGTTACAGATAGAAACAGAGGTTACAAAGTACACGAAGTGCAGTGCTGTCGTATGAAAAAGAGTTGACGGAAACACAAAAAATTCAGTACAGAAACAGATAGCTGAAGAATAAATTCCACTTGTATAGCACTTTATAATGATGTTAATGATGGTATCATGGGCAAATTAAAGGTTCAATAAGTTCACATGGGTCAGAAGATGCTGGAAAGATGGTCTTTTCTTAAAACTCGGCTGTCTATGCAATAGAAATTGCTGCTATATAGCCAGAGAAAACAGAGAAAAAGGGCTGTGACATTTGCTTTTACCTAGGAAACCTACAACTACCAGAATGCACTGCACTGTACCGGATAAATAAATGCTCCTGCTGATGGGTGACTTAATGCAAGCTTGTCTGTTTTTCCCCACTAAACAAATATGGGGGCCAGCTGATAACAAACAATCTTGAATTACAGTTAAAGCAAGCTAAAATGTGTTTCTGAGAACATTTGAGGTGAGGAACAGGCAACAAAGGAACAGGATCTTGATTCATATTTGATCAGCACTGCTTAGTTTTACTGCTAATGTTTAAAAGGAGAATGTAGAGTTGAAGGTTTAAACAGCGATGTATTTTCAGGCTCCATTTTTACAATACAGGAAACAGTATGGCGCCCACTTCCTGTTAACAAATTCTCATATTACAGCCAAACAGTGCACTAAAATATGAAGACATTTCTGAAGACATTTTAGACGAGAAATGGTTACTGCCTAGTTTTACAGTTTGGTCTGTATGTCTCTCCAGGACCAGCGCAAATTTGAGCCAAAAAATTAGCAGGGTGATCTCGGCACTAGTTAGAAGGAGGAATGTTTACTACAGCTGGTTGAAAACAGGAAAATTATCCCTTTAACAAATTCCAGTCAATAAAAATGTTCTTAAAATCAATTTGAAGCAGTGTTTTAAAAGATGAAAGTGATAGTTTTGTAGTAGTTGCTTATGTCTGCAATATTTTCTCATGATTAGACAGTAAGTCAGATTTTTTGTTTTGAGAAAAGCAGCTGCAGTTTGGCCACAAATCATTGGAGAATACCCATTTCAAGTTGTTTTTAAATCTCTGCCTTGAGATGACAAACCAGTATGGACATTCAGTCTAACTTGTGGTTGAACCTGCAAATTCAGAGTTTACATACTTTTTTTCACAAGGTATTTTTATTGTTTCTTTGTTTACTGTTCGAACAAGCAATCTAAGATTTCTCTGAAATGTAGCTTGTATAGACTGATGGTCGTGTTCAAGTATCAGAAATGTTTCTGCATTAAAGGAGTATTTCACCCACAAAACAACCATATGTATATCAGTTAGTCAAGCCATGTTACCTTGACTTTGTAAAGACAACTTTGTTTCATCACATGCCTACATGGAAAATGGCGACCATATTGATTAATTTGTTGATTATAAGCTATATTTAACAACAGCAAACCCTATCAAAACATCCATTTACAGATTCTCACACAACTCGTGCAATATAATCCAAGTTTAATTACCCAGTCGTATGCTCAGTTCTTCCCAAACTAAAGCATTTTCGCTAAAATCTTAGTATTGGAGTCTAGGGCAGCAACGTTTAGTCGACTAATCAATGACTAATCGACTATTTTAGTAGTCGACTAATCGGTTTGAGTCATTTTTCATAGAAAAGTACAATAAAAGTACCCCAAAATACTCTTATTGCAGCTTCTTACGTTCAAATATTGGCAGCTTTACACACTCTCCCATGACGGTGAACTAAAACCCTTTGGCGTGAGTACGAAACAAAACATTAGATGATATAATTTTGGGGTTTGGGAGAGACAAACTAACATTTTTCAACATTTTAACACATTTTTCAATAAAATGATTAGTCAACTAATCGAAGAAATAATCGACAGATTAGTCGACAATGAAAATAATCGTTGCATAGTTGCAGCCCTATTGGAGTCTGGCGTTGAAGAAAGCATGAATATGTTTCACTTTCAGTTCAGTTTTAAATACTAAGGTTTTAGCGAAAATGCTTCAGTTTGGGAAGTACTGGGTAATTAAACTTGGATTATACTGCATGAGCTGTGTGAGAGTTTGTAAATGGATGTTTTAATATAGTTTTGCTGTTGTTAAACATGGTCCCCAGTCAATCAATAAATGGATATGGTTGTCATTTTCCTTGGAGGAATGTTAGAAAAAGAAAGTTTTCTTCAGCACATTCAGGTAATATAGCATGACTGATTTACAGATGGTCATTTTGTGGGTGAAGTATGACTTTAAACTGTTGTTGAGTGAAGGTACACTTGCTGTTATGTAGTGACATTCGAGCAATGAACACACTTTCCCAGAATAGATTCTGTATCAGCACATTGCATCACTTGCCTGTCATCTCTTGGCACAAATCATCTGCCTCGAAAACAAGTGTTTCGTCTGTGTGTTCGTGTGTGTGTATGGGCCTGTGCTTGTTTGTGTGCATAGTGTGTGTGGCCATGTGTCATGATTGTTTGTGTATACTCGCACTCCGCGGCCATAAGCTGAGGTATTAAAATGTGCGTGTTTGTTTCTGCACGATTAATATGCACTCCCGTGTATGTTTTGCATGCTTGTAATGAGTATCTGTGTTAGTGTTTGTTTTGTTGGTCTGGTCGTGTTTGCCTGCAGGACCCAGTTAAATCTTTCCTGCTGCTGTGGGGAGAAACTGCACCATTCTGCGTCAGCCACATCCTCATCACAGAAATCAAAGGGAGAAGAATGTTTTTTATCTCAGGCTACTGTAGGACGCACAGAGGGACTGTCTGCAGAGTCTGCCTGCAAGAGTCCACAGCGACAGAGTCTGCTGTAATTATTACCAAGCAGTGCTGAAAGGCCAGAACACACAGATCTTTGCTGCTGTGCAGAAAAACATACATTTAAAAACAAGAATGTAGAGTTGAAGGTGTAAACAGCTATGTGGACTTGAGATAAGAGAAAAAGAGGAACAAAAGGGGCAGATGCATGACAAAGATAAGCGCCCTTTGCACTGTTGTTTGAGTGTGTGAGATTTAAGGGGCATGTATGGGGAAATAATGAGGCTAGCTGTTTTTAGCTGAATCAACAGACACCAACAGAAAAGAAGAAAGTCATGTTCTGGTGTATGAAGGATAATGTCTCTGTGTAGAGATGGAGAGACGAGGGATGCAGATGAAAAGTTAAAGAGAAGGAGTTTAGGAGAGAGTTTCAGGCAGTTTGTGGGCAAACTAATAGTGCCAGTCCTCCACACAGTGCACAGTGCGTTTATATTACAATCATTTTTAATGTAATCCCAACTCTCTGACTAACAGGGCAATCAGTTTGCCTTCATGGCTCGTAATTATGAGCTTACAGAATCATAACCCGACTCTGCAGTTCCCACCTCAGCTCTGTAGAGCTTTAAATGGTCTTACAGCTCATTTTTTTTGGTTTTCCAGTGCACAACTTTACTGTTTTGGTTCCCTCTAACTGCCTTCATTATTGTTCTGGGCCGCAGCAGGCAGCTGCTTTCAGCAAGAAAAAGCTCTGAGAAATCCGTTGCAAACTTCTCACCCAGCACCAAGCAGCAGACAAATTTAGCCGCTGAACATATTGGAGCTTTTAGCAGCTAAAGAGTCAGATGTTTCCCTCAGGAGACCAAAACAGAGCTAAAAGGAGAGTGAATGTTGGCTTTAGATAGAGCAGGTGGCCAGAAACACGACTCCAAATGAATGCAAATGAAGCGCTGCTTAAAAGATCAGAATTTATTAGTGTTGCTATGTATGTGTTCAATGTGTAGTTTTAGAGCAGTTATTTTTATAGTGTGGCTTCATTAACATTCATTTACAAAGGTTGGAAAAACCATATATCCTCTGAGTTGTACTTGTATCAAGTTCCTGTGCTCATTCAGAAGATGATTAAAACAGATGTTAATATATGTACTGAGGCAGTCTTCTGGCCTGCAGCCCTCCTTTTACGTGAAATCCTGCACAAGTCATGTGATACATTAGTTTTTTGGTTCTACAAACTTAAAGCTTGAGCAAGGAACTTTTGTCTCCCTGCTCTGGCAGTGAGAGTAATAAACACATTAACACTGTCAATGTTTGCTTATAAGGTATGCCTGCAGGTAAGCTCACCACATCTCCCCCGCCCTTAGGAGCACTCTCTTCAAGTCTTTTTATGCCTCCGTGCCGATGATGGCAGAGGCTGGAGGCAGCATGTTTTCGGGTTGTCCGTCCGTATGTACTCACCTGCATCTGTCCCATCCTTGTGAACACGATATCGCAAGACTGCCGAGAAGAAATTTCTTCAAATTTGGCATTAATGCTCACTTGGATTTAACAATGAACTGTTTGGATTTCAGTGGTCAAAGGTCAAGGTCACTGTGACCTTGCACTGTCTCATTCTTGTGACTGTGATATCTCAAGAACTTCTCAAGGGAATTTCTTTGAATTTGGCACAAACGTCCACTTGGACTGAAGAATAAACTGATTAGAATTTTGTGGTCGAAGGTCAAAGGTCAAGGTCAGTGTGACCTCACAAATCATGTTTTCAGCCATAACTCAAGAACTCTTATGCTAATTATGACAGAATTTCACACAAACGTCTGATAGGATACAATAACGAAGTCACAAGTACGTCTCCAGTCTTTGCATTCAAGTCTCAAGTCAAGACTGAAGTGTCCCAAGTCAAGTCCCAAGCAAGTCATAATGTGCTCCTACTAAATTTTCTGCCATCTGAACAACAGAGTAGTAAATATATATAGGATTTGTAATATGCATGAGTACTTTTTAAAATGTGTATTTACTTGTTAAAAAAAAGTTTGTTGGTAGTTGTTGTGTCTCCGTCTGTAATGTCTGACCCACATGTTTTGCACACTGCATTTTGTTTTTGTTGACCACCACATCATTTTTGTGCACGTACAAAATGTATTTGGTTTTTTTTTTTTTTTTTTCGAACTGCCACTTGGTTACATAATTTTACTTCTTCATGGTTCTCTTCTGCAACTTGATTTGATGCTGTTGTATTGATTCGAATAAAGTCAATCATTTGGGGAATTAAGTATCAACTTACTGGGGTTGAATAGCGTAAATTTTAGTTGATTCAGGAAAGAAAGAAATGAATTGATTTGTTGCACACTTTTTGAAGAACATATCTTTTCATCTTTGAGTTTGGAGGAAGCATCAAGTATTTTCAAGTCAAAAGACTCACATTTCAGTGAAGTCACGAGTCAGTGTTTAGGTAGAGTTGCAAGTCTTTTTTAATTTTGTCAAGTCGAGTCCAAAGTAGTCAAACTTGTGACCCACCTGTGATACATAAAGTGATATTGAAGCATCACAATCACTCACATACAGAGGAAGCATTGAGAAAACAAAGCTTTTCCAGACAGAAAAATAGATTGAAAATGAAACTAATCTGATGTAAAGTCAATAAATTAGTCTCTCTCCCCTCAAGCTCAGGCTGGTAGATGTAAAATGTATCACTTTGGTGCTCCTGTGCTGAAAAGTCACCACAGGCGCCGAGCACCAAACTCTACTATCCTGAGAAATACAGAGAACTTTACCGATGGCGATACTAATCAGCACTGAGTGAACTTTCTTTGCGAGGTCTTGAACATAACAAACGTTCATTTATATCTAAAAGTCCTGCACTCTAGCTTTAATCTGACGGCTGATCAAATGACCCCATGTGGGGTCTCAGCTCGAGCTTTAGGAACGCTGTGCTGAGGAAAGTTGAGCTACAGTTTGAATGTCATTGGGGTGATTGGCTTCAGCCCAGAAGGGGCAGCAGTAAATTTCGACTTTATGGATTTGTCCTTTCACATCAGCTCTGATCAAACAGAATGAGGCAGCAGCGAGGGTTTGTGTTCAAACTCTGTGAGACTTAAAACAGTGCGTTCCTTACATCACAGGAGGGAGAGAATTGTGCACTAAATGTGCATGTTTATGAAAGTAGAAGCTGGTATGTTATTTAATATCATCAGCATACAGTTTACAGCGTATGCCATGCCATGTGTTCTGTGTCGTTACCAGTAGTTGCCACGACATATAACCCCCTCTGCAACACGTCAGCCACAGCTCTGCAGTGCTGAGGTGTGAGCTGATATTGTAACTGCAGATGGTCAGCGCGCGTGTGTGTGTGGGTGGAAAAAGAGCCCTAAACCAAAAATGTTTCCAGATGCCATATTTTGTTACACTTTCATGCTGATTTTGTGACCCAGATATACAGCAGCTGCCCATCTGCAGAAGATCATTTCCTGACAATTTATATTTTCATTCTGGAAGTTCTGTCCTCAAACTTTTTGCTGATATGTCTACGTCTGAGAAAATGTGTCCGGTCGGCTCAGAACGTGGTGAGTCAGAACAAGTCTGATAGCTTTTCTGGGCGCGTGAACACGGAGCCGTGACCCCAAAATGCAAATGTGAGTTAACTTTAGAAGTTTTAATGATAGTTGAAACTTGACGATATCTGAGCCTCCACACACCTGAACAAAAAGATTGATTTACACATGTAGGGCCGCTCAGAAAAGACTTCACCGGGAGAAAAGTGGCAGTAGCTGTGGAGACGTTACTCCAGTCAGCGGCTGTAGCAGCTTGAATTCAGCCAGCGCAAACCCCAGCACTGATTGAGACACCCAAACTTTTGTTTGGTATGCATTTTTAATTTCATCTAGCTATTTGGAATCAGTAGGACCGATAATTATAAAAAACTAAACATTGTCAACAATAATTAAGTCCCAACGTCCTTAAACGAGACGATAATGAAGTCCTAATGTCTTCAAATAGTAATACTTCCTAATTAGTGAATGAAATATAACAAAATACAGTCCAATATATTTTGTGCTTTTTTTCTGATTGTCTGAATAAGTTGCTAAATTTGTAGCTAAATTAGAAATAAAGTCACCTGGAGGGTCTGAAAGGAGGTTAATTCTAGTTCAAGGTAATTTAGGAAAAAAGTTACACACAGAACCTTTAGATTACATTCAACATGTGCATGTGAATCTTCTTTCTGTTTGTCACATATTTGACTTCGCTGTGGTGATGAGAGGTGATACATGCAGCAGTGAAGTGTGTGTGCTGCTATTTAATCAAATACTTGAGACAGGAAACTGCTTGTGCGTCTGCGCTGTGGGTTTTGCACATATGTGTGTTCATGTTTGTATGTTTCCTTTCCCTGTGTAGTGTGTAACATTTGTACGTCTTCTCAGAGAGCACTCATCAGCAGCTAACAGGGTAGATAAAACCGTTAGGTGTCAGCATTATTTCTCACATTCATATCGAGAGCGCCTTCTTATTTCATGTTTTTCATTACTTGCACCTAAGTGATGAAGTTCTGAGTAATGTCACTACCTTTGTGGTTTTCTGCGGCTGGGAAGTGAAGTAGAGAGGATGTGTGGTCGGTTTGACGATGCTCTCTATTCACTCTGCACTCATTGACTGTCTCTTTTGTCTGTCTCTCTGTCTTGGTGTTCAGTTCTCCAGCTGAAGCTACAACAGAGACGGTCCAGAGAGGAGTTGGTCAAACAGGGGATCATGCCGCGTGAGTAGTTGCTGTTCCATGTGCTAAAAAGTTTTTATTTTATGAGTACATTCAGACTTCACAATGTCAGCCTTTCATGGGATTATTAAACAGCCGATGCAACCTTTTAAAATCACCTTTTATTGTGTGTTAATTTGTAAACCCCAACTATTCATTCATGGGTCATGTAAAGTTTCCTCTGTTTTCTTATCAGTGTGATAATGAAGATAGCACAGACAGTGTAAGCCTGTCAGTAAACGTGACCATAACCCTGATTGGCATGTGCAGTGTATGGTTTAAATTGTTTACTTCATGCTGCCCCGGGGTTAAACAGCATATAGAGAGCATGTTTTTGTATTGTTTGTTTATAGGGCTGAACGATATGAGGAAAATATACAGTGTGTTATAACGTTGTTGAGTGTCACGATAACGATACAGTGCTGACGCTAAAAAATACAATATATCGGCAGTCCTAAATGTTCAGCACATTAATTTCAATTGATAGTATAAAAAAAGGTAAAGTTGGCCTCTCCAACCTTTTAAACACTGACTCACATAAAGAATAGGTTGCCAGTAATGATTGTTTTATTGCTGAATAATCTAAAGACTTTGTTCAATTAATCCATTAACCATTTTGCCTTTTAAATGCCACTAAATAGTGTAAGGCAGTTCGCAATACTTAAGCCTTTACCAACTCCCTTGCCTTGCAAATGTTTCCTTGTTGCTACATGTAACGTTTTGATTGGTTAGCTGACGTGGCAAGATTACGTATGAGGACAGCAAGTTCTAGCAGGAGTCAGTCAGTCAAGGTTAAACGGTGCTTGTGGCTTGCCCAAGCTAGAGACCACAACCCAGCAGAGTTGCCCTCACTGATGTAAATGGCTGTATGTTCAGTAAAGTGCAGAAACAGAAGATTCCTTGCCGTGTGAAGTGATTTCCACACACACACACCCGGACGGATTAGGTTAGCTTACTTTGCCAAAAGCCGAAAACACGACAATAGTAAAAAAATGCCTGTAATTTCCCAAAGCCCAAGGTGATGTTTTAAAAAGCTAATTGATTATGCTGAAAACACACCAAGCAGCCACGAAGTGAGGTTGACCACAATAAATACATTTCTCTGCGGCCAGGAAGTGTTTGTGTGTTTCAGGAAGAGAGAAGTTCTATGTTATATAGGTTAACATGTAACAGGAGTCACCAGACTGTTTTTACTGGCTATTGGCTGCAATTAGCCGCCAAAAGTTGAATTATCCCGAACATTTAGTTTGGCTGCTTTCTGTGGACATCGCATGGCAGTTCACCACAGGCCGCACTTTGCAACTGCTTGGTGTGTTTTTGATGAGAGAATATACCTCTACTGTTCACCAGACAAGAGCATTGGGTGCGTTCCAAATCGCATACTTTTTCTTTTTACTTTTAGTATATACTGCAGCTGCCTTTAAAAAGTATGCAGTATGCACATAATCGGGACATACCACTTCCTCAGGACATTATGCCCTGAACTTTGACCCTCTCGCTCATATATCTGTTGCCATAGAGATAAAACAAAGTGCCGTTCAAAGAGTTCGTCAGAGACTGTGGTCAACCTGAACAGTTGTTATTTTGCGATAGGTTACAACTACATACATTGAGGATTCAAACATATTGTATTCACGATAGTAAAGTTCCAGAGGCTGTACATGTCTCTGTCATTGTTATATAATACTTCTGCCCTTTTGTTGTTGGTCATATTTAGGATTTTTTGATTCAATTTAACAACTGATATTCTTGTATTACCATTCGACTGGTCATCAGTCAGCTGAATGCTCTGTCATCCATTATTGCGGCTTCTTACAGTCAATGGGTGTTTCTCAAAGTCAAGGAAGGATCCGCAAACTGCCGAATTTCAAGGATGCACAGTCATATGTCAAGGATCCTTCCGAATTTCACCCAGGACTGAGTCCTTCTTTCAGAGAAATTCCAAGGATGCATTTGTGTATCCTCAGCGGGTATAAAACACCCACAGTGCTTTGCACCCGATTTGCTGGAAGTGAAGGCGGCCATTGAGGGGGGCCTCTTCAATGAAACTTGTGCCAGCAGAGCCCGGCAGGACTTTGATAAATACGTCCTTCCTTGGGAGGACCGATGACCCATCCTTTCAAGGAAGGATCCTTGACTTTGAGAAACACCCGGTGTGACGTATCGTCATCAGTGCAGAGGATTGTGGGTCAGAATAGCCAGAAAAGCATGCTGGCTCGCATACTGCAAAATCAGACCGGATGTTTTTGGCGCACTGCATTTGACATACTCTGTATTGGTACATACCAAATCTTTTCCTGCCGTACTATATAGTATGGAAGTATGGATATTAGAACACATAGATTGTCTTTGTCTCACTAGAACATAACAGAAAAACGTAAAACATACAAAACAATGTATAGAACAAATGTGACCAGATGAAAAACAAACGGTTTCTAGTTTAATTAATCATTTCCAGTGTAACTTAATGAGCTAGATACAGCTAGCTAATGAGGGAAGACTAAATAATAGATGCACCTCTCAGTATAATGTAATACAGTTCAACGTTCTCCACACTGACAGTTAAGTTGAATCAGCACTTCTATAAGCAGTTTGAATAAAAACTGAACATGTACTCCTCCTGAAGGTAGGATTTATTTAAGTGCATTAGTGTTTACTAGGTGCAACTAACAGAACTAGGAACTGACTGTCACTGTCATAAAACCGACTTTGTCTCATGTTGAGGATTTTCATTCAGTCACCGCCTGCGAGAATCTGTTGTGTCGCTTTAGCTTTACCCTCATTACTTGCTACGCAGCAGTTCTCTGAAGTGATTGAGATTGTGGTTAACACGGTGCCATCGTCTCTGACAGACGGCAGTTTCAGTCTTCATAGAAAGGTGAATCCAGGTCATACTTCAACTGCCATCGTGAACATCCGCTTACTGCTTTTTATCTGATTGAGAGATTTCCCCTTAGAACATCAGACTCAAAATGTTTAGATGCTTCAGATTACAGCTTGTTAGTGCTGCTTATATACCTTTGACTCTTCTTTTAGATCCATTTAGTGGAACACGCTCCTGTAGTCTGAGATACACTGTTGTTTTCTTCAAATATCATGAGAAGAACATCGTGTTCTGATGTTAAAAATCACGAGGAACATACTTTCTCTATGAAAGAATAACCGAAATCAGCGACAAATCAGTGCTTATAATCCCACTCTGTTTAATGCTTGGGGCAGCTCTTTTAAGTACATTAGTTCATATTTATATCACAAATAATGAAGTTCATCTTTTGCCTTTGACACTTGATCTCACAACAGTCTCACATGTTGCCAAACAGGAAGTGTGTCGCACTGTGAGTCTTATCTACTCTTATTTCCTCTTATCTGGTAAATGCTTGAATTAGCTGCCTGTGAACTATTTACTATTTTGTGCACACACCTTGCTGTTGCAGTACTATATTTTGTTCTGCATCACAATTTCCCCTTCACTTTATAGAGCCATTACAATACAATAACTAGTTCTTATCTGTGTGTACAGACAGCATTAATAATGAGCACGGCTCAGGCCTCATCTGGTGGAGAGCTGCTTTAAAATGGAAAGATGCGAGTGGAAATTTGGCATTGATAACAATGAGGAGACAGTTTCTGATTGTCTGTGTGGTGAGCATATACATGAGGCTGCAAGGGAGACTGTCTAGCTGTGATCAGGCCAAGTGTGACCAGAGGAGTTAGTGTTATCACAGCTCTCGTTTGTCTTCACTTGCGTTTCTTTGTATGAACTGGCTGGGATGGAAATCAAACTGATGTGTTCGCATGGTCTTATCCAATTAGCCCACGCCTCTCTACGCAACTTAACTGAGGGCTTGTTGCTGCTTGATTAGGTGTTTGTGTTTCATTCCTTCTGTCATGTCTCGTACAGTGTTCAGGGGGATCACAGTGTTTTCCAACAAGACCTGCTGTTAGCATTTTCAGTGTGAATAGAGCAGGTAGTGTAGGGCTTGGTGATAAAACAACAACTATAATTATCTCTATTTTAGTTTCCTAGATTGAAATATATCAAATGTTTGATGAATGTCCAATACAACTAAACCCTGCATATGCAGGAAGACGGGGGAACTACCCAGCCAACATTTGTATGTGGGGCCCATTTGGATAGTAAATGGACCCTATATGGGATTGTTCATGGGTTTCATATTGGTCCCATGCCAATTGCCTACAGGGCAAGATTTACCAAGGTGGGCCCCACATTGCCTATTCTTGGGCTACTTCAGTACCAAGTGGGTAAGGGCCCAAAATGGGCATCTCTTCCAAGACCCACCCATGCAAGCAATGGGTTTGGGGCCAATATGTAACCTGCAGACAGGTCCATTAAGGGCCCATTCTAAGCCCATTTACAACCAGAATGGACTCCACATGCAAATGCTGGCGAGGAAATACACCCTCAAGACAAGGCCAGCCGCCAAAGCTTACCGTACACATTAGCTTTGTGACCAAGCTAATGGTCATCAGGCATCGAACTAAAAACCCATTCAAAAAACCTCTTGACTTCAAGACAAGGGAACTGGGAATGCTAACTCATATCCGGGTTTTAGGACTCTTTCCACTTTATTAAAGGTATGGTTTCTTCAAGTATAACTCGGGAGAAAAAATGATGATTAATGATTTGACATTTATCATGATAATTATCGATATTAACTGATATAAAATTTTTTACTTTGATAACATTTTTGGCCATATCGCCCAGCCTTAATTATCCTCATGAAACCCAAACTTTTGCTTGGTATGCATTTTTAATTTCTCCTAACTATTTGGGATCAGTAGGACCCGAAAAGTATAAAAAACATAACATTGTCAATCATAATAAAGTCCCAGTGTCCTCAAACATAAAGTCCTGATGTCTTCAAACGAGTGCTTCCTAATCAATAGCGTCTCAGCTTGTTAATGTTGCTAAAATAGGTCAAATGTGTTGCCATATCAAATGACATACGTTATTAATCATAAGTAAACAAGACCTTGTCCACTTTTGTGTCAGGACCGGCTGCAGACTGACTTGGCAGTGATGGCTGCCATCTTGTTTTTACATGGATTAGTGTATAAAGCTCTTACTACCATTGGATGGCACAAAAAGTGTCCATGAATGAGGACAACAGGTCTAAGTTAAGTAAATTGAAGTATAAGGTCAACCAAAAATATAATGTCCTCATATGAGGACACAGGGTCTCAGGAGGTTATGTGGAGACAGGGGAGATGTTACAAGAGCAAAGATGGCAGTTGTTGTGTTGTCATTGACTAAAGCTTTGAATGCAGCCTAACCACATTTAGAAATGGTTACGTTCAGGTATGGGGTTTCAGAGTAAGGACAGGAGCAATTAGCCATCTTCCTGTGTCACGTAACCTTTATCATCATGGTGCCTGTAGTCTTTCATGGAGACAGAAGGCAGTTGGAAGAACGACAACACACACTGCAGATCACCGCTGCAGCACAGCTATGATGTCCACCTCTGTGTCGCTGCTCTCCCTCTCTGACTCATCTTTTAACCCCTGTTTATGACTTCTTACCTCCTTTCACTGACAGTCCAAATGCTTACATCCAACCCTCTTCCCCAAATACTCTCATCTTTTGGCTCCTTCCTTCAGTCCACTTAATAAAACATCACATCTGACCTCAGAGGAAGCCTTCCTCTCTCGTTCTGGGTCAGTATGATCAACAGCCACTTGACCTCTCATATCAATGGTGGTGGTTCCTTCTGTCTCTGTCCTCACCCTCTTTGCTCTGTATCTCTTTATCACTCACTGTCTTTCACTTCTCCCTACCACTATCACACCTTTCAAGAATAGCCTTTCACATTTCTGCTTTGTCTAGAAAAAATTTCCTTTTCTTCTCTCAGCCGTGAGACCGTGATATGTGTGTTCGGCTGTGTTCATTTGACTCAGTGCTATAATAAGCCCACAGTGTGATACCCTGCCCCGCACGTTATTTATACACTTCTCAGATGTGTAAAAATGTCTCTCACTTCGTGCTCATCTACACGTGGTTATCGCGTTAGCTAAGCTAAACTTTAATGCGCTGGTGAAGCCTTTTTCAAATATTTGTTAGCAAGAACAACAAGAAGAGCAGAGCACTGGATTTACACTCACTGGAGGAGGTGGAGCAGCAGCAGCTCTCACAGTTCTCACGTCTGAAATGGCTGCATCTGTGGTCTGTGTTTGTACTGACAGCAACAAGCGACTTGTTTGTTGAGGACAACAATGCTATTTCAGTAATGTTGTCGCTATTCAGGCTTTGTCATGAAGTTGACACATGTCATACAGTTTAAGCTCTTCTACTCCACCCCTCCTTACCATAGACCCACTTTAGTCTTTTTCAAGGGGGACAGCGAATAGCATAGAATAGAAGAGATAAACTTTATTGTCTGTCCCAACAGTGACAGAAATTCTCCTTTGACAAGGCTCAACACTACACATGATTCACATTCAGAACATATTTAAAACAAATAAAAGACTGTTAAACAGCAACTGATAGAAGCAGATTGTTTAGAGTGAAGGATTTCTGGTAGATGCTTTTTGACAAACACAGAGGAGATAGCAGGTCAACAGTTTATGCCACATAGAGGGGGTATACATCACCTGAAAGCTGGAAACCTGAAGATTAATTTGAGATGCAGCTCAGTAGGGCGTCCCCCTGAAAGTTGAAGAGTTGAATCATCAGTTGGAGACTCCTCAATAGACTGTGAGCAGTCTTTTTTTTTTTTGTTAGTGTACTTTTAGTGATATTTTGGTCCCTAGATTTAGCTGCAGAGTTAGCTCTCTGGTACAGGCAGCTGCGGACTCAGACCCAGTGTAACTCTGAGTGAGACAGCAGGTGCCTGGACAACAAGAGGCTTTGCCTCAAGAGACCCCGCGATAACCTTAATCTGCCTTCTGCTTAGAGGTGGTGAATTTACTGCTCACAGCAACTTAGTACTGTACGGCCTGTGGCTTTTGTATGGTATCTAGTGTCTGCGAAAAATGTTGTTGCACTTTCGCGATCCATCGTTAGCATAGTTAGCATGCATTAACCTGGAGGACTTGCTGGCATTGGTACATATTATTATCTGAACTGTCACCCTGAACATCACGCCAAACCCTCTTCAAACTCTGTGTGGAAAAAAGGAGCGACTAGTTGAACATCCTAATCCGATTTGACTGACGTAATTCTGAGTCAGGTACAGCCTTACAGCTTAGCACTGTATGACAAGTTTTCCTAGTCATAAATATGTAGTAAACATTGTGTTTTTGATAGGCGCCTTTTCAAACTTTAAAGTTTGGAGTGTATAGGGGTTTGGAACATTATGATGCAAGTGATGGTCATTCCCTTGCTCAATTAGGTCTCAAATTGTTGCAGCTGTTTTTTTTGTGTTAACCAACCTCAGGGACTGAAAAATGAGGACAACCCAGATGTGCCAAAAACTACCTTTTTTGTGAAGGGCCACTTGAGGCTGGCTCTAGAAGTGAGGCATTCCCCGTAGACCCCCGTTTTAAATGCCCAACTTTACAGCAGGAATGATTATGGCCTGGTACAAAAAATTGTTTTGGTCTTTATCCCTAGTTTCCACCTTCATGACAACTGGACTGAGGGTAAATTTTTACATAACTCACACATTTGCATTTTATCTAGGCTTTAAGTAACGCATAATTAAGGGCAGGCCACTTTGAGTGCAAGACTGTCTGCCGATAGTGTCCTCAGCTTCTTACTTAGATCTTCCCCTGCTCGTCTTCAGCGGCACCTTTTTGCTCAAATATGGTCACCTCTGGTTCCAAAAAACCAAGATGGCGATGGCTGTAATGCCGAACTCGAGGCTTCAAAACAGAAGTCCACCAACCAATGGATGATGTCATGGTAGCTACATCCATTATTTTCACAGTCTGTGATGTTGATACTATTTGTTACACAGATTTGGTGCAAAATTAAAGCTTTATTTACCCTCCAAAATATCACACTGAGTCACCAAGACATTAAGGAATACCATAGAAAAATGCTGTAATTTGGTATCAATGGTAGTTTCATGAGGCTGTGATTATCCTAGAGGTCGTAATAGATACACAATCATTTTCAACGTACATTGCATGGGATCAGCATAAAGTAGGTATGTCTGCAAAGGGAAACCTCATGTGTACCTCTAGAACCCATTTTCATTCTGATATCTTGAGGTGAGGTCAAAAGACTCAAAAGACTTGCATTATTTTGCCCCCTTCCTATCAAGTAAGCATGGCATGGTTGGTGCCAATTGATTCATTAGAACTTCTAGTTTCATTTGATACTAGTATTGTCACTCAAAGATGCAGTACAGCCAGTAAAGAAACACATAGAGGAGAGTCTCTTGAGCCACAAGCCAGTCAGTTAACAAAAAGGCAATAACAAAGCACTGGTCACCTGCAGACACAACATAAAAGCAGAGCCCCCCTCAGACGAAGTGATGCTGCTCCATGTTCTCAAACTTTAAAGACCAGGAAGGCTGGTCAGCTTTAGCAGGGTGGCAAGAGGCAATGATGCAGCCACTCATGCATATAATGGGGTCTTTTCTCTCTGACCTCATCCCACCACTCTCTATTTCCTCCTCTTCATTTGCCCTAAGGTCTGTTGTTCCACTTTTCTTCCAGCTGCCTCTCTTCATTTATCTCCTCTTTCCAGTCTTGCCTATATAGCGTTTCTCTGATTTTCCGTCTTCTCCCTATCTGTTCCCATCCCTCCCACGTTCATCCCCGCTTCCAGAACCTCATTTTGTGCTCATCCATCCATCCGTCCCTCCATCCCACCGCTCATTTTCCATGTAACTGACTGACAGGCAGGTTCAAAACCCCTTGTGGATGGGTGAGAGGTCTAAGAGGGTTGATGTCCCCGGGGTGTGCAAGAGTGAGTGTGTACCAGCAGTGTGACAATGCTCAGTGACGTGAACTCAGGCTTAAGAAGGTACCAGCAGTCTTGCCCCAGGGTTGCTAATCTAGTCAACAGCACTTGTGTGTGTGTGTGTGTGTGTGTGTGTGTGTGTGTGTGTGTGTGTGTGTGTGTGTGTGTGTGCGCATGGTGAAGTCAGAAAGTATTAGGACAGCGACACATTTTCTGTTGTGTTAGCTCCAACACATTGGATTTGAAATGAAACCGTGACGATGAAATGAAAGTGATGACTTTAATTTAAGGGTGTTTACTTCCATACATGTGATATCTTCCTTGGTCAGCCGTGCGCTGTAGTTGTTTGTGACTGACACAAGTCACAAATATAATGTACACTGTTTGGCCATTGAACACTTCTTGGTTGCTTTGTCTGTATGTTTGAGATAAAAAGAGGACAACTTTATTGTCGTAAAGTTGTGGAACTGTTACACAAAAGGCTACCAATCATACACTGTCCACCCAATATGGATTTGGACACCCTCATTAACCTCTCAGTCACTGGTTCATTTAAATTCCAGTGTGCAGACAAAGAGACAGAACAATGAAAAACTTTTCACTGTACACAGCAGTGTGCACATCCTGCATGTGTGTTTGTTTAGCACTCTGAGATAGCTTGCTTTTGTTGTCTAGCACTTTCAATTATCATTTTATCTGCATTCATAAATATGCACATTTATGATAACGAAAAGGGTTGGACGCACATATTATAACTATATAAAATGAATCCCCTTCCATAAGAAAGGTTTAAATGTACATTGTCTTTTATCATTTTAGCTACATAGGGGTCGGAATCACCAGAGGTCCCATGATATGATATATTAACGATACTTTAGAATCGATACAGTATTGCCAGGCATCTGATTTTATTAGTCTAGTAGGGCTACCAAAAGTATAAATCCTACTTGCCATATTAAAAATCATTTAAAAAATCGATACCTGGCATTCGCTATGTTATGCTGTAAAGATTAGTGTGTTGTCTTTGCTATGAAGAATGATTAGCCCTGTCAGGGGCATGGATGGTGTTCAATGAAAGCACAAAAATGAGGCAACTAAGGCACTGATTACCACTGCGAGATGTGTAGTTTAAGTGTATGTTTGAGACTTGGTTTATGCCTAACGCCTCATTTCCACACCATTTTGCTTTGTGTCTGTAATTCCGTATAGTACACGGAGTATGCCCCCTAGTGTTCAGTGCAAGGCAATCTCTTAACAGGTGGATAGCAACGCAACCGCAGGAATGGGATGGGGAGCATTATTGAGACAAAAAGAGGACCAATAATCCATGATGATGACCAAATAATGAGGTTACCCTGCCGGGATTATAGCCAGTTTTATGAAGTATTTTCCTCAAAGACGTACAATATGAACCACTATGCATGCACTATATGTTACACAGCTAGCATGCCATCAAGGTTAGCTAAATATGCAGTCACACTTTTCACTTTGAAAAACGTATAAATAAAGCTGTATCGCATCCATCAATTGAATGAGTTAAATTAGAGTTTTTGCTAACTTCCCGTGGTACACAGTGCGTACAGTCCGTCCTAAGTCTGCCGCAAAATTTCAAAGTGTAGTCTTGGTCAAATTCCAGACCGAAAAAAACCCCAAACAAAACAAAAAACAGAAGAACTATTCGCAAAGATCACCACGGTCCTCATAAGAATTAATCGACTTTCGCATGAGCAGAGCTACATGGAAACAAGGTGTTTGAGACAGTGAGATCATGCAGCCTGTTCTACACCAGCTATTAATCTATGTTCAATACCTTAATAACATTTTATTTATTCAATACTGTCTCTTATCTATTGTCTTATAGCCTTTTCGTCAGTCATAGGTGCCTATGATTGGTCAACAAATAAACATTTGCCTGTTCAATTTACAGCTCCGCAGTGTTCACGTACTGAACCTGTAAAGTGTTATTGAGCACATAAAATCTTATACGTTGTTAATAAAATGCATGTCCTTAAAATGGATTCCACTTGTGTGGCCTTTACATTGAACAGCATTATTCTCAACTCGTGAGCATTGCTGCTTAATAACCAGCCTGCATATGTATTCTTACATCCAATTCAACATTATTTAATAGTTTTAGGTTTAGATTCTTGTTTTAGAAGCAAAATCATAATGCCTGCACTGATATGCTGCATTTAAGTCAGCATTTTGGTGTCATCACAGCCCTTTAGGCTTTTAGGTGTCTAGCACCACTAATCCCTGGGTTTTTGCATAATCATAGGCCTACAGCAAGTCTTGCTTGAGTCATTTGTGAATGCTGAACAGATTCCATAAATCCCACCGCTGTAAAGAGGCTCGTTGGACTGGAACTCTCAGAGTCCATCCCATTACATGTCTGCCTTTACCTGTTAATGGGACCGCTGCCCAGGCTATTATGCATTTTGCTCTGTCATGGCACATAAATATGTAAGTCTGTACAGCGAGACCGGGCATTTATTACGCTGACGTGGCGCTCAGAATGTGAGAAAGGAAAAGCTTTGGCAATATAAGAGCCATAATCTCCACCATCAGTAAACCTATTCAAACTGAACTGGAGCTGAACTGTAGAAGCAAAGAGCCTTTCAAAGCCATTTTGCTCTCCATTTCCCCTCAGTGGCATGAATGTACACACTGCCATGTTAATGTCCTCTCTCTCTCTCTCTCTTTCTCTCCACTTTTGCTCTGCTCTCACTCTTTATTCTTCAAGCTCTGAAAAGTTCAACTTCCTTCCACGAACAGAGACGGAGCTTGGAACGAGCTCGGGTGAGTATGCCACCCTTACATCAATCATTGGAGTTAAAACTGGCCTGTTTCAAGCAGACATTCAGCCTCTCTCTGCTTTGTAACATCTGACATCATTACAGCAAGTCTTGAATAATAATGTATAACGGAAGGGCTGGAAATGACAAATAAGTGCTGAGATAAGGCCATCTGCACAGAAAATGTATATTCTAAGTAAGGTGCAATGTCAGTGATTCCCAACCAGGGGTACGTGTTCCCGGGGCCTATGTGTGCAGTTTCCAGGGGTTTTGTGGAAAGACTGTGGAGTAGCTCAATTTATAAAAAAAAAATAATAGAAACTCTGAATTGTATAAAAAACCATAAATAGCCACATATTGAGTCAGATTAAACACCTGAACACCATGTTTTAAATGGTTGGTTAAAAATAATGGATAAATGTTTGAAATAATTGGCTAAAAGTAATGCTAATGTTTCAAATAGTTGGCTACAACTAATTCTAATGTTTGAAAAAGTTATCAAAAAGTAATGTTAATTTTATAAATAGTAGGCTACAACTAATGCTAATGTTTGAAGTAGTTAGCTAAAAGTAATGCTAATGTTTGAAATAGTTAAAAGTAATGCTAATGTTTGAAATAGTTAAAAGTAATGCTGTTTGGAATAGTTAGCTAAAAGCAATGCTAATGTCTGATATAGTTAGCTTAAAGTAATGCTAATGTTTGAAATATTTAGCTAAAAGTAATGCTAATGTTTCAAATAGTTGGCTAAAAGTAATGGATAAATGTTTGAAATCGTGAACTGAAAGTAATGGCTAAATGTTGTAATTAAACAGTTAAAGCAATTGATAAAGTTAGCTAAAAGTAATTTTTAAAGTAGTAAGTATTGGATAAATCGAGAACTGGTTAAAAGTAATGGGTAAAAAGTAAGTGATAGTAATAAATGGTTAATACATAGCTAAAATGAACGGTCAAGCATAAACCACTGAAAGTTAGCTCGCTAAAATAAAACAAGTAAATTGTCAGTTGTCGGTGTCAGTTAAAAGGTACTTGAGTTTATGTGGCAGGGCTGTGGGGGTAATCCTGACGACACGTTGGTAACCATTGTACTAAATGGTCCTGTAGCACAGGTGATGATGACTGCAAAAGAGGAACACTGGGTTTGAAGTGAAAAAGTTCTGGGCGGATGAAATGTTATGGAAAAAATATAACCATGTTTTATGAATCCGAAAGTGAATTACAGTCACATTTTTTTCTTTTTTCTCCTCCAGACTGAGGACTATCTCAAGAGGAAGATCAGAAGTCGACCGCAGCGCTCTGAACTAATCAGGATGCACATCCTGGAGGGTGAGTACCTCATAGAGACTCCTGTCTGTCTGGACTCTGGGCTAATCTGACAAATAACTTCTGAAGATCTTAGCACACTGGCAGTTTTTTTTTTTTAAGTTGTTTGGTTTCTGCGTGCTTCCAGAGACATCAGCAGAGCCGTCACTTCAGGCCAAGCAGCTGCAGCTAAAGAGAGCTCGCCTTGCCGATGATTTGAACGATAAGATCTCCCACCGGCCGGGGCCCATGGAGCTGATCCACAAAAATATCCTGCCTGTTCACTCCAGCATTAAACAGGCCATCATAGGTAAGCCGGGCCAGCTGTCAGATGGATTTTAAATGACATATGGAATCCATCCAAGATAATTCAGTGTTTCTGCAATTATTTTTCCCCAAATTAACTGTTTGTTGGACTGTTGCCATCTTCAGCTGGACTAATTGACTCCTCTCACAGTCACTTCTGACTAGTGGAGCCAACTATAAGCTTGAATTAAGTATTGAATCATTTATGTGTGATCAAGCTGACAACCGTACCTTTAACGTCAGCTACACCAACAATGAGACAGAGACAAGACACAGCAGAATGGCTGTGAGAGTCCAGATAGTAATGGAGGCGGGTTTTAGTCAGGGTGTGTGTCTGGCTTCTCTTTTCAGCTGTAACAACTTGACAAGCCTTTATGTCATAGTGACTCTACATCTCTCAGCTTGTTTTCTTGTTTTTTGCCCCCTAGTGGAAATAAACTACTGAATACACCTTTAAATAAAAAATGCCCTGCATGTATGTGGAGGAGGGAGGTGTAATATAAATATAAAAGTGTAATATATCACCACACACCCACAGTTTAAGGCTCCTGACAGGATGTCCCTCCTGGTCCCCTCCTCCAGCTATCATGAACACACTGATGCGTCCTCTCAGATGCGTCAGCTGTGCTCGCCACTCACAGACACAGGCACACAGATGCCTTGCGACACACTTAATTAACAATGCATACACATTCACCTCTAACCATGTTACACACAAACTCCCCCACCTGAGTATTCATGCCTCAAAAGCCACAAACGTTAAAGGGACAGTTCACCCCAAAACGCAACATATAGATTTTCCCTCTTACCTGTAGTGTTTTGTATCAGTCCAGATTATTTTGGTGTGAGTTGCTGAGAGGTGGAGATGTTGGCAGTGGAGATGTCTGCCTTCTCTCCAGTAGAATGGAACTAGATGGCACTCAGCTTGTGGTGCTCAAAGCGCCCCAAAATATCCATTTAAAAAACTCAACAGTAATGTCTCTTTCCAGAATTCATGACCTGGTTACTCAAGATCATCCACAAACCTTGTTGTGAGCAGTTTCATGTAGGAACTATTTTCTGTCTATGGAACTACAATCGCCAATCGTTTGTGCCAAGTATGTGGACACAGCTCTCACTTTGGTTATACAAGGACCGGATGGCTTGTAGCAGGAACCCCAGTGCCCTGTATTCCTGTAGTGCCACCCACAAGACTCCACTTGGGACGCCATCACAAGCCTTCTCCATGGGCAAACTCCCACAGCCCCTCCAGCAGCCCTGTTGAGTTTTTCAATTGTATTTTTTGGCGACTTGAGCACCACAAGCCAAGTGCCATCTAATTCCATTATTTTCAAGAGAAGGCAGCGTCTCTGTGGCCGATATCTCCAACACTCAGCAACTCAAAACTTAAACTATCTAGAAAGATAAAAAGCACCTACAGGTAAGAGGAAAAATGTGTATTTTTGATTCTCGGGGGAACTTCCCTTTTAAACTCATGTATGCTCTCGCATCCCTGCTTGTCAGACAGAAAGTAAAAACTCTTCCCTCTCTGCTGTCAGCTTTAAATGGCCGCAGTGTCTGTTAATAAAACCCATTATCTTTTATTAGGAGAATTACATTCTAATTGAAGAGTTAGGACTTTAAATGGATGAATTTGATTTTAATCAGTTGCAATTTGGGCACAGTGACAGATATAATAACCCCAATTTCACCCTTTTCCATTTTGGCATCAACAATAAAAGAAACAAAGGAGCAGTACTGTCTGGCTTTTATTGTATATCTTTAGTCCGCTGCTGTCAGACGTTAGATGATGAGATCAGAGACGGTGGGTCCAGCAGCCGCTTGATTGATGTGTGGAGGGAAGAACGCTGAGATTCAATAACGTGCAGTGTCAGTGGATTATCTGTCTCTGTCACCACCACACAATAAACACAATTGCATTGCTCCCACTTACTGCAGGAGCTCTGGGAACGCAAGAGTTACACAGAGTTGACATGCAAAGATACAAACATGCAAAGCACAGTGCACAGATACACACTGGCACAGCACAGCAGTAGGGAAGTCATCACGTTATTGGATCAGAGGGTATTAAATCAGCCCCATGTTGTCTTTTCATCATTGCCTGCTGATGCTAGATTAATGACCAGCAGTGTATTTTACATAACTGTCTGCTGCAGCCCACAGCAGCTCCTGTAATTAAATAACACACATCCACTAGCACAAGAAAAGTCTCTATCCTTGTCCAGCAGATTTTAGCTACCTTGATACATTAAATCCCTGTAAAGACTCAAAAGTCTGTATAATAATGAAATGTTGATGTGATATCCCTGAGGGAAGAATTAGCAGGAGCACCACGACATTTGTCCTTTGGTGGACACGTTTTCATGCTGTTGGTTTTTTACCTCTGAATTGGTGATAGCCCTGGGTGGAGGCATTATGTTTTTGGGTTGTCCGTCCCATTTCCATGAATGATATCTCAAGAACACCTTAAGGAATTACTTCAAATTTGGCACAAACGTTCACTTTGAGTCACGGATTAACTGATTAGAATTTGGTTGTCAAAGGTAAAGGTCACCGTGACCTTGCATTTCTCATTCTCATGAGCCCAATATTTCAGAAACACCTTAAGGAAATTTCTTCAAATTTGGCACCAATACCAACTTGGACTCAAGAATGAACTATCACATTTTTGTTGTCAAAGGTCAAGGTCACTGTGACCTCAACTGTCTCATTCTCATGAATGCAATATCTGAAGAACACCTGGATTTTTTTCAAATTTGACACAGATGTCAAAATAAATGTCACAATTATGTCACAAAAATAAGTGGATTAGATTTTGGTGGTCAAAGGTCAAGGTCACTATGACCTTGCATTCTTCACATTCTTGTGAACACAACATCACAAGACCACATTGAGGGAATTACTTAAAATTTAACACAAATGCCTACTTTGAGTCAGTAATGAACTAATTAGATTTTGGTGGTCAAAGGTCACTGTGACCTCAGCTGTTTCATTCTCGTGAAAGTGACATCTCAAGAATAGCTTGAGGGAATTGCTTCAAATTTGGCACAAACATCCACTTTGAGTCATGGATTAACTGGTTCGAATTTGGTCAAGGTTACTTTGACCTGGTGTTCCTTAATTTTTGTGAGCGCAATATCTCATAAACACCATGAGGAAATTACTTCAAATTTGGCACAAACCATTTCATCCACTCGGACTCAAGAATTAACTGATTAGATTTTGGTCAACAAAGATCAAGGTCACTGTGACCTCAACTGTCTCATTCTCATGAATGCAATATCTCAAGAATAGCCTGAGGGCATTTCTTCAAATTTGGCACAATTGTCCACTTTGAGTCAGGGATTAACTGATTAGACTTTGGTTGTTAAAGGTCAAGGTTACTGTGACCTCACGTTCCGCTTATTCTTGTGAGTGCAATATCTCAAAAACCCAATGAGGAAATTTCTTCAAATTTGGCACAAACATCCACTTGGACTTAAGAATGAACTAGATTTTGGTGGTCAAAGGTCAAGGTCACTGTGACCTTGTGTCTGTCTTATTCTTGTGAAAATATATCTTAAGAATGGAATTCCCATAGCCCCCCACGTTAAAATGCCCAACTTTTCAGAAAAAATAAACATATTCACAGCCTGATACAAAAAAAAAATGGTATAGGTCTCTATAGCTAATTTCAGCATTCATGACAACAGTTGGGGGGGGGGTTACAGTTTATTGAGGCCCAAAGTTAAGCATAATGCGGTATGAGGAGTCGCTACAGTCTGTGAGTCCGATCCATCCCTTGCTCCTACACACCTCTTACCTAACATACTTTGCCTGATGTATGTTTTATATTATTCAGCTACACTTATTTGTAGCCTGAAAAACATTTTGTAAAAAGAATATCATTAGTAGCACAGAATTATGTGCATAAACAGGAGGAGCCCTCACATCAACAGTTAATGCATTTGTAGCACGAATTACGCAACTGATACTCCAGAATTCTCAGCATATCGTCATCCCTTAGAGAGACGCCATCTGTCACATAAAAACCAGTATGAATGAGGTGGCCGGCCTTATTTGGCTGCACTGAAAGTGAACTTAGATGAATGAAAACTATCACTGGGATAAGCTTGACTCATCCTGGCCACACTGCGAACGGATGAAACTTTTTTTTCAGTTAAGATATCTAAAACTGGCAGAGAGGACAAGCGTTTAGGTTACTCTGCAGCCGCCGTCACATGAATGCACTGGCTGACAGTTCTAGAGCAGACATCGGAAAAGAAGCTTGTTTTTTGTACAGTTTTATAGGCCTTGATGTGCACATGCAATGACGTTTTTGTTGATACTTGGAGAGGACACGCTGGTGATCATTTTGGCTGACTTAAGGTGATAAAAGCTTGCCGTCATTGTAGAGATATACACAAGCAAGAAAGGCACACAGGTGGTAGATAGAGCAGTTTGTGTGAAAAATACAAGTTTCATTTATGTTTCCATGTGCTTAGATAGAAATCCTTTCCTCTCTTCTGTCCTTTCCTTCTCAGAGACACGGTTTCCAAAGGCTTCAGGTGATAACTCGTCATGTGATGAGGACAGCAATTACAGTCTGTCTCCAGAGCAGCCAGTAAGCCAGGAGTCTCCTCTGGGCCTTTTACCTCTGCCTTCTCCACCAGAGACGCTGGCTGGGAGCAGCATCCCATCTCCTACACAGGTAGGATACACAGGGTGACTAACATGTTGTGTGTCAGAGATGCAGGATTATAAAATATGAGTACAAAGCAAACTATTATGATCCAAATCATTAGTTTTAAAAAAGCTTTCTGCAGTTATTGCGTTCACTAATTTGGTTAATTGTTAAGTACATGAGTAGTTCTGTGCTGTTATTGTTAATGCTTTGAATGTTATGTGAAATAGCTCTAAAAATGTCACGTGGTCAGGGGTTGTCAGTTTACTCAATGATGGAAAAGGGGGCCCCTTAAGATAAAAATTTGGAACCGCTGCTCTAGGTAAAGCTACAGTGTAGCCATCAGTGATTAGTTTTACTCATTTAAAGTATGTTTTCCATCTTATCACCTAGGTGTCTCCTCCTGCTCCTCCTTTCCCACCAATCTCTGGATCCTCCCCCTTATTTAAACTGACCAATGGGACAGTAGGATCATCTGCCCAGAGGACAGGGGCGACTTCACAGATCAAGGTAAGTAACACCTGTCAGTACAAACCAAAAAATAGAATTGTCTTGTAATTTGTGATTAAAAAAAGTGCCAACTGTGCTCTCAATAAAGCTGCTCTCATCAATATTTTAACATTAACAATGGATCAAATGACTGTGTAATGAGACCGCAATCACTTGTAGTGATGAACAGAATATTAAACACGGGCATCCAATATAGAACATGAACAGAATATGATCACCTGTCTCTGCAGCTCACCTCAGCTCTACAGACCATTCTAGCATCTTTCAGCTCATTGTTTTGGTTTTAGAGTCAACCTGTTTCCAGCAGCAGGCAACTATTTTCAGCAAAAAAAAAGCCCTTATATTGGTCCTAACAACCAGTTTCCCTGATGTTTAAACAGAGGTTTAAACCTAGACTTGTCGACTAGTCTAGCAGCCAAAATACATGGGACACAGACGTGGCAGCAGGGCAGCAGCAGAGAGCGTCCATTATAATCAACTGACGCTGCTACGCTGACCATGGAAGCTGTGCTTGCCAGCGTGGGCTTTGTCTGGCTGTACCAGAGGCAATGCAATGCAGCTCTGCAGCCTTGTGTGTGTTTTTACATTTCACATCAAAATAAATCATTGCATCCTGTTGTTAAAATGATCCAGTTAAGTAATTCAGCACCAGTTAATGTAGCCTTTGCTTCCAAACCCTCCATAACCGACTGCATTATCACTTGGAAAAACCTCATAAGCACACAGTGATGCTGGCAGCAACCACAAGCTACAAAGACAGAGTCTGTGCAGCAGGTAAAAACCCTGCTCCACTCCACCTACATGACGTGTTGTGTCCATGCCTCATGTGTATTGCCTGTAAAACTGAAAAAACACTTAGAAATCAGTCAGAATTGAGCACAATTTAATCTGCAATGTAAATAAACATTGTCCAAAAAATATTGTGTGTATTGCAAAAGTCAGTTGAGCATAACATCAGCTGATAGATCACATGATTCCTTTCCATGCAACCAAGTGGCGAATCTCATTCAGGGCGCCCTCTTTAAACTGCTCTGGCCTGCCTACTGTTGCTGCTTCCTCTGCAAGCTGCTTTACAACCTGCCTCCACCCCAGCTCCTCCTTTTCATGTCTGACTTATCAATGTCATTTATCTTTGTCATTGATGCTGCTCTGTTCTGTTCCTGGGGGTCTTCCTGCTCTCCCTGCCTTAGAGTTTCCATGTAGGCACATGGAAGGGCAGGGAGGTGTGCTCTCTCTGCCTCAAGCTTTCAACGTAGGCGCGTGGAAGGGCAGAGAGGTGTGCTCTTTCCACCTTAGGCTTTCTGTGTAGGCCCAGGAAAGCCAGAGAGGCCCCAGAGCAGAGCCATACCACCAAATATAATACTGCAAATGGCAATAAATTAGTAGAGACCAAAGCAGAACTACAAGAAGTGTGAACAGTGAACTTACATGAAATTATTTTGTTGTATGGAAGTTTACAATAAGCACTTACTGGCATCTCTCCTCTTTTATCAGTCCCAGCCCAAACCAAACTCTGACCGCTCCGTGCAGAGACACAAAAAAACGAAGGACATCAAGCCAAAGGTAGATTTCTGTTTCTTTTTTTAGACATGCAAACAGTAATGTTGCTAAAACCAAACCTACATCTAAACCTCAGGGGAAACAAATGAGTCATAGCAGCAGCAATAAAACTATTATTTGTTGTGTTGTTAACGTGTTGCCTTCTAGATTAAAAAGTTAAAGTACCATCAGTACATCCCTCCCGACCAGAAGGGAGATAAAGAGCCTCCTCCCCATCTGGACTCATCTTATGCCAAAATCCTCCAGCAGCAGCAGCTCTTCTTGCAGCTCCAGATCCTCAGTCAGCAGCAGCAGCACTATAACTACCACGCCATCCTGCCGGCACCACCCAAGTATGTTTTTTTTTGTCCATGGTCAAGCTTGTAGTGTGTTGCAACACCTGGGGGAAACGGGCTTCAAAACTGAGGAGCTGCTATCTTGTGTAAAGGTGTTTAATTGTTTACAGACTGTAGAGATCACTTTCCTGATAACATTCTCTCCAACAGAGCTCAGACTGATCAGCAGCCACCTCCCTCTTCCTCCTCCACTTCCACAAGCACCTCCTCCCCACCTCGGCCTGTCGCTGCTCCTTTGACAGCCCCCTCTAACCAGAGCAGTCACAGCCGTCACACATCTGCTCCTGTAGGTGGCACAAAACCAGTGTCTCTGCCTCCAAACCTGGATGAAATGAAGGTTAGCTGCACAACAACATTTGAATAAAAAAACAGGATGGTTAGGTCATGATCCATAGATTATGTCTCACCCACTCACAAAGAGTAAAGAGCAACAGCTCTCTGTGCTGTCTATGAGCTATGAGTCAATGGAGTAACTGGTGGATAGGAGCTGGCGTATGTAAAAGATTCTCTGTTAACAAAATTCTGTCCCAGAAAAGTGGCCTGCCAACTCCGAGCTGACAAAGAAAGGGACAGTGATGGATTATTCTGTCTTTTTGTTTTCCCTCTTCTTTTTCCCTTTGATCCATTTCAATTTTCCTCTGGTATTTATCCTCATCTCTTTGCTTTTCCCCGCTCTTGTCCGTCAGTCTCAATTTCTCTGTTACTCCGTCTTCTGTCAGGTCGCGGAACTGAAGTCCGAGTTGAAGCTGCGCAGCTTGCCAGTCTCCGGCACCAAAAACGACCTCATTGAGAGGCTGAGGACCTACCAGGAGCTGAATGGAGGCAGCGACACTTCCTCCTCTCCGACAGCAGGGGGTACCACAGGGCCAGGGGCTGAAGGAGCAGGAAAAACCTCTAAAGCTGCTGCAACGTCCAACAACATCACATCACAACAACAGCAACAGTTTCAGTATCAGTGCCATCAGACATCTTCTCTGAGCGGTCAGTCAAACTGAAAATGTATCTGTACTTCCTCAGTCCCCTCTCCTCACAGAATCATGTGTTCAATTGTTAAAAGACAAGGAAGACAGAAAGCAGTGTAAATCAGTGGTTGTCAACAGGTCCAGCCACAGGGTCCATATTTCTCCCTAGTCATTAGTTCAAGGTCATACTTGTGTTTGGCCATGTCGTCAAGCTAGATTGCTATGTCTGTCAAGTAGCTGTCCATTAATTACTCACTCTACAGTCGGAAACTCACTAAAGAAAAGTGTGTTTTTTACAAACTTGACACGTTTGCAAGTCACTTGCGGTCCATTCAGAATGGACCCACAACCTAGTTTTGGACCATGACCCACCAGTTGGGAACCACTGGTGTAAATAATGTATCATCTTTGGACCTTCTGCCTAACGTCACACAACCCTTTCCCAACATCTGTATAGCTGATGCAGGTAGCAGTGCGACCACTCCTCAGCAGCTCTTGACCTGTGGTGGCAACATCTCCCCCCCAATCGTCTCACTGGCTCCCTCTGACGACTCGCCAGACGCCATTAGCCCAGAGGATACCAGCTTTAAGAGCGACCCCTTAGGGGAAATGGTATGATTTTTTCTTGTTGTTGTTGTTGTAAGATGCTAGCTTAGATACCCCCTGCCATCTTAGACATGTGAGTAGAGTTATTGACAAACTGTTTAATGATATAGCAGTGCAAACACGCCCATAAAGTTTTGCAGGCTTTGTGCGTCTGATTGCAGTTATCCATTTGGCAGAGTATAAATGTCGCCTTTGGGCAACAAACAGTAAACAGAATAATGCCAGAGAGACATTTTCAGAGCTGCAGGTCCTGACCTATGAGGTGCAGAGACATTCCTCCAAACTCCAGGCAAGGAAATTTAAATCTAACAGAGAGAAAACATATTTGGAATTTAATATCCCGGTCCGTCTGGGCTGTTGGTATTTTCAAACTCACACCGTCAGACTGTAAAAGAAGGTGGCATGATTTGAAACAAAAGATAAGTGCCTCACTAGAAAGTCTGGGCATGAAACCATTTACATATTAACGGATGTGTTTATGTATAAATATCCCTTACATGACATGACAGACATGAATAATTTAACTGATTGCTCGGAAGCTTGGCACCTTTCATTTGCATAGAAACGGGCCAGTTTTGCGGCAAATGAATGCATATTACCTCATTTAAATACGCGCAAATAGCAGTTTCACTGAGACGTGATTTGCTTGGCAGCTCAGTAAGAGGTGCATTTCAGTCTTTGCAGGTGTTTTGAGCATCACACAGCTACCTCGTTTCTTCTTTGTGCAGATTTAATGGCTGTAAAAACCACACAATCCTTTCATGAACTTGCCCATTAGTCTTGTTTACATACTAAGAAATGTTATTTTATAGTGTTTTCCTGTCAAGGTTTCCTACTGTATGTTTTTGTTTTCTCTCTTTCTGTCCAGGTGAATCTTCAGCCATGTTCAGCTGCTCAGCTTCCAACCAACATTAAAGAAGAGCCCAAGTGTTCCACCCCAGCACCCTGTCAGTTCTCTGTAAAGCCAGCCTCTCTGCAGAACCATTCTCTGGTCTCATCAGCTGCCCTCACTGCTACAACCAGAGCTCCAGTAGTGACTATGGACAAAGACAGGATGCTGCAGCAGAAAGACGAGCAGATAGAGGAGTTGACCAGGATGCTGATGCAGAAACAGAGGCTAGTGGAGGTGCTGAGGAGGCAGCTGGAGCAGGGGAAGAGAGGAGGAGCCGAGCCGCTAGTTCTTGTCAGAGTTA
Organism: Cephalopholis sonnerati; assembly: GCA_019142605.1. Lineage (NCBI taxonomy): Eukaryota > Metazoa > Chordata > Actinopteri > Perciformes > Serranidae > Cephalopholis > Cephalopholis sonnerati. The sequence goes on from JAGQAX010000016.1 coordinate 29,001,697, forward strand.
AACAAGAGCCTCCTGATAAGCCCATTATCCCTCTCTCATGCCCCCCTCCACCATCATCTGTTTCATGTGAGATGGATGTTATCAAGGTAACTGTCAAACAGGAAGCCATGGAGGCAGAGGAAGGTGCATGTGAGGCAGCTATCCAGCTACCAAACACTTGTGGATTACCACAGTCTTCAACCCGAACGCAGAAGGCGCAGGAACAGATTCAGCTCCAAGTCAAGCCACAGCAGACAAGCATCCAGACAAAACAACAACAAGTACGTCTGCAGCAAACCACCCTGCAGCTGGCCCAGCAACAGGCCATACAGAAACTTTTGCTCCAGCAGCAGCAGCAGCACAACATTCAGAACCAGCAGCAGACAATTCAGAACCGCAGTCAGACAGCGGAGAACCTGCGGAAACTTTCCCAGCAGAGAAAGAAGAAATCTCACAAACAGCAGCTCAAACAGCTCCAGCAGCAGCAGCAGCAGCAGCAGCAGCAACAGCAACAACAGTCGAAACAACATCACCAGCAGATGCAGCTGAAGCAACAGATTCTACTGAAGCAACAGAAGTCGTTTTTACAGCAGCAGCAGACTAAACAACTGCAACAAATACAGATAGAGACCAAGATACATCTGAAGCAACAACAGGTGCTGATACAGCAGAAACAGCAGGCGCAGCAGCAGCAGGCGCCACAGGTCAGGAAACGCTTTCATATCATCATTCACACTACATAGACTTTGATTTCAAGTTTTGCAGTTAAGGATGCTCCTGAACAACGGTCTCCTGATGTGGGCAGGTTTTAGAATATATAGAAGCTCAGCTGTCAAGCAATACATTTGTCCCAATATGAGTTGAATTTTTGGTATGCCGTTATTAAATATGAAGCAAAACTCCTCCTTTAAAAGTTATTTTGGGTTCTGTCCAGGTGTCTCAAGCGTACCTCAACCAGCAGTCAGGCTCAGCTCCCTCTTTCCCTCTGGATCACCTCAAGAGCGACTCCACCCCGACTCTGGTCTCCGATAGCAACGGCAACCACTTCCTGATTGCGCTGACTAGTCACATCACTGAGAACCAAAGAACTGACGCACATGGGAGCAAAGCAACCAATCAAATCGCACTGCAGGTACATGACTCATTTTCAGCAGTTAATTTAAAGCTGGGGTAGGCAGTTTTATTTTGGCATCGTTGGGCGACAATCCCATTAAAACCTTCCAGCATACTGTAATTCAAGTGGACTAAGAGAAAACTAGTCCTCTGCACCTTCTCGTGGACTTTGGCCAATCAGAGGTCATTTCAGAAAGAGGGCGTTCCTTTTGGCTTTAAACTCAGATGTGCATGTACGTTCCTTCCGTTAAAGCCTGATTCAATGGTGGGAAATCCTAATGAGAAAGTTGCTATTCCAGCACTGACAAAAGCTGCCAACTCTGCAAAGCAACCCAAAAGAAAGCAGACGGACGTATCAAAAAGAGAGTCTGATGATAAACAAAATAAAACATGCGTCAATATCAGCGCGGCATTTCAAAGATGGAGAGTAAATGTTGGTAGTAGTTTAGCCTTCTGCTAACTGTAGCTTAAGGCCCATGGCTACTCTAAGGTCATGTTTATGTAGCAAGCTAGTGCCTCGAATCGAGTGTGTTATGTCAAAGGGCTTTACAGACAAAGGCCCTCAGTTGGCAGCTACGGCAGCTCTAAAGGGGGATATACTTGTGCAGCAGACGCTACGCTGTAGCCTATGCCGTTGTGAGCATTTATATTTGTGCCGTGGTGTGTCTGTGTCACTCTGCAGCTACACCTCCAAAACACTGGCTGGCAACAGAGTGTCTGTGATGTGCTCAAGTGCTTCCAAACACATTAAACACACATAAAACACACATTAAACATAGCTTAATAGAGATCACTTCAAACACAAGTACACAAATCAGCTTCACTATAACTCGCAGCATTCACAGACAAACACTTGTCTTTATCTGGACACATTTTCCCCACAAATACAACATGCTAATGTTTTTAGCACAAGCCTATGGCATTTTACATTGTATAAATTAGCCTTGCAGGTAGGGAACTTTTCCTCTACTCATATAAAACCAGGGACAACAGCAACATTTAACAAAGGTAACGGTACATAGTTTGGCTCCATTACAACTCACAAGGTTCACTGACAAAACAACTGTCTTATACTAAACATGTTTTCTAAACAAATACAACATGCTAATGTTATTAGCACAAGCCTATGGCATTTTACATTGTATAAATTAACCTAGCGACTAGCAGAGATTTCCTCTGCTCATATGAAGTCAGGATAAATCACACACAAGACTTATAATACTATTTGCTATACAGACAGGAGAACTGTAGGAGGGGGGTATATCTTTAAATTCTGCTGTTTTCTTTGCCTACCCCAGCTATAAAAAAAATTTAAAAAATCAGATTTTTCAAGTATTTCTTGCACCTCAGAGTGTGTGCTCTCTACAAGCTTCTGACAAAGTGTGCATTATCCTAGAGAAGTATAATAAAAGGTTCACAAATGATCAAATTAGAGGAACGCAATCTCCAAGGTTAATATCAAACATGTCAGCATTATGGATCAGAAGCACTGTATATAAAGTCGAGTGTGAACGCAAAGATAAAAAAGCAATTTTCTGCTGTTGTAACCTTTTTATTGTTGTATTAAGCACTTAACAATACTATCAACATTGTTTGCATTTTTTATTTCCCACCAGCGACTACAGTCTACACCAGCCAAGCTCCCCAGCCACAGCCCTGTTCATCTGCCTAAAGCTGATAATCAAACCAAACAGAGCATGCATGTGGGATTTCTGAAACAAGAGACAAAGGTGAGATTTAAATATTTAACCATGCTACAGAGTGTTTCCACTGGGAGAAGTTTTACTGTAGCAAAGCTTGACAAGTGTCCATAGCTATTGTCTGTGGCAAGAAGGTCATTGTTTCTTAAAAGGAGCATTCAAATGTTATTTTTTAGTGTTTAAGTGCAATAAATAAATAAATAAATCTGATATTAATCTATCTGCTCGGCAAGCTCTCACAATTTTGTATTTGGTTAAACTGGCCTTTTAAAGGTTCTGGATGGGGCATTTCTGCCACCACAAATTGTCACTCAGCAGCCTTAAATCATCTCCTGCACATTTCATGGACCCTCATCATGCTACATACACACTTTCTCATTCTCAAACAAGCCCTGGAGCCCCAGAGCCCCTGTCACTGGAGCAATAACGGAGCAGTCTGTTAATACTCCATAAAGAGAGAGCGAAACATGAGAGTGAAAGAGAAGTGCTCCAGCGAGTCCAATAGCAGAGGAAATTAATGATGTATGCTGCTGGAGACAGTGACAGCAGTCTTTGATAAGAGTGTCTGACACTAGCCCGATGCTGATTATTATTGCTTGGCTAATTACTCTAACGACATCTTCCATTACTATGATGTATGTTGTTAACGGAGGAGGAACAAAAACTCTGCCGCATCTTGGCTAATTGAGATGTACAGTATCTCTCGGGGAGTGCAGGTGTGCTGGAAAGTGTCAAGATTTGGTGGAACGCTGTGTGCTGATTGCACATATTGCTGTCATCAGCAGTCTTTCCTGATCTTTGTGCCCTTTTTATCGCACTCGTAATAGAATGAAATTCTACGTGATTTCAGACGTTACTGAAATAACTAGTACTGCTGCCTCTGAATACTCTTCCTCTGTGAGGAGAACTTATCCTTTCACTGTCTTTAATGACTTGAAGCCACAGAGCGGGGGACGTCAGGTGTCTGTAGAACTGCCTCAGCAGGAAGTCGCTCAGTGTTTGTCAGCACCTCCCAGTCTGCAGCCTTTCTTCAGGGACCAGGAAGCTGCTCCCTCACCTTCCTCTCAAACTGTAAGTAATCTCACGATGACATGGACGATCTGTCAGGTTGACTTTTATCATCGAGTCACGTTGTAAAAGATTTTGTGAGCAATTTGGATGCATACAAATCTTCACTCTTCTCTCCTCCAGGAGTTTTGCCCTGGTCTGGATGTCTTGTTTAGTCCTCTGTCTCCAGCTTCCATTAAGACCGCCGCCTCATCGCCTGATAACAAAGTATGACCCGCTGCGTGTCTGATTGTGTCATTGTACAAAATGAATGAAATGTTCACAAGCCAAAATGTGTGATTTTTATCCCCTTGGGGGTGTTTGTTAATGTAGCTAACCTACATTAAGCTAAGCTGTTTTGCTTTGCATTTCGGTTTGATATGTTGTTTGCATCATTTCACATTTTACATCAAGAGCTTGTGTCACATAGTTTTGTTTTATGTCAGTGTTCCTCAAACTTTTTTCAATAATAAAGCCCATTTTCAATATTTTTTCAGCTGAGTACCCCCTCACGGCGCAAAACATTTTTTGTTGAAAAAAAAAAAGGCCTGCATAAGGTCCCAATCAGACACGTTTTGAAAGTCGCAAAACATGACGTGCAACCCACTGCCTTTTTTTGTTGAATCTTGCTCTGATTAGACAGAGCGCTTTTATAAAATCATGCTCGACAACGACCAAATCACCTGTCCTTAGTCATGGAAATTAATAATATAATCAAAAAGGTAATCAACAATATCATAGAAATTATATGCAACATTAAACTCTTAAGTAATCACGATTAATCACATTTTTATCAAATCAATATTTGACACAATAAGCAAAGTTTTTCAGTTCAGATAAATTTTAGTTGATGACTGAATCAATGAATAGACATATACGTGAACTTAAACAACAAAAATGTTTACTTTTCATTTCGCCAGAGAGTTTGTTAATTTGTCAGACGTATTTTGGCCCTGTACCCTGTCATCTGGTCTATTGTGGGCCAGAGTGCGACCTGAGTCCGACGGGACCCAGTGGAACCCGACAGGTCTGGATTGGTTTGGATAACGTCAGAAATTTTGCTCGTGTTCGGCCCACTTGACATCCTGCTGTGTTGTGCTATGGCCTATTCAAGTGTTGCAATTTGTTATGTACGTGACAACGCCTGAATGCAACACAGGCTCTACTCCAACTGAGTGTGTGTACAGTGTTGTGCTGTGCGGGCGGCGTGTTTGACTGTAACTAACAGCAGCCTTTTGATGGTCATTTACACACTGAATGTGTGATCATGGTAAACAGATAAGCTGTAACCATGGTAACAATAACTATATCAGGTAACAAACTCCGTAAGGTGTGGGCCTGTCTTGGTTATACCCATCTCGGACACGGTCAGGAAAATGCGGCCCTAGCCGCGCTCTTTAGGAAACTGAGAAAGGTGCGATTAAATGTGTTATTTTCCTGTAATTAATTAACTGAAATTAACACGTTAAAGTCGCCGCCCTAGTTATTTCACATTCTGTGCCTGGAATGACTTCAACACTTTAAACAGTATCTGTTACAGCAGAAAATCTTTTGCGGTGTACCTTTAAGACCTTGTGAAAATCAACCCTAACCTGATGTCTCCCCACATTCAGTAGCATCATTACAAGCTTTAGTCCAAAGCCCCAGATCTGGCCACCTGCTGCTCGTAGGCTTGACCAATGAAACATGAGAGGGTCAGAGTCTGGTGTTTGAAGCACAGTTTGAGAAAGTGGGTCAGGCAACAACACTGAGACGGCACAAAGATTATGAGTCCAGTACAGCCAGTCAAGCTTGACTTGATCTTTATGATGACCCTCTCTGTACCATTTGTTTTCAAACTCACAGGATACAGAGCATGAAGATGACTTTATCGACATCATCTTACAGACAGGAGGTAAGAGGCGGTTACATCGTCTGATTTTCGTGATGTGTAATGACTTTTTTAAATTGCTCAGCAGTTTGATGATTATCGTGTTGAGAGTGAGCGCCCAATTTCCAAATTCTGTTTTTTTTTTCCCTTCAGAACTGTCGACCACCTTCAAACCAGCACCTGATCCTTCTCTGGACCATCTAAATCCACACTCCTCACCTCCTCCCTCCCCACTCCAGCTGTTGCTATCACCCGCCGTCCCACCAAGCTGTGACACCCCACAGTCGACCCCCTCGGTTCAGTCTGCGCTTCAGACCCAGATCGACACCGCGGAAGAGAAACAGCACCTCAGTAGCGCTGGTAGCGGACGCTTGGAGGACTTCCTCGAAAGCACCACTGGTAAGCCTCTCCTGGGGGTGGAGCCTGGAGGCCTGTTGACTTTGATCGATGACCTCCACAGTCAAATGCTGTGCACCCCCAGCATCCTGGACCATCCCTTGTCTCCAATGGATACCTTCGACATGGCAGCGGAGGGGGAGCAAGGGCTGGATGGTATGGATTGGTTGGACGGAATTGGGCTGGTTGGAGAGAAGAGAGAAGAGGCCCCCACACTGGCCCCACTCTGCCCCCAAACACCTTCTAGTGTCTTTTCCACTGACTTCCTGGACAGCTCTGACCTGCACATACACTGGGACTCCTGCCTTTAGCCTATAGCGGTCAGAAAACTAATAAGGGGCTCTGCTGCAGTTACACCCATGCACAAAGCATTGACTGCTGGGGGTTCAGTGTCTGATTAGAGCACTCTTCCTGTATCTTCTCACACACTGGTGTATTGAATCTTGGAGCACTTTGACCTTTATTTATTTAATTTACACTCTGGTGTATTGATTCTTTTGTGCAGACACTTATTAGGCCGGTCCTAAATCTGTTGTTGCTTCTTTAGCAACAGTTTTGTCAACACATTGGAGGGACTGCTGTGGAATTGGACCCGATCGTTGACAAGACACTTTAAACTGAGCCATGGACCCGTTCCTTACACATACATTAGCCTCATCTTTTCTTGTAACCATGTTACAGTGAAGGAGTTTATCGGTTTATTTGACCTTTGTCTAATTAGGAGTGCAAATCCTTTGTTGCCTTTTGTTGTAAAGATAATCAATTGTTCACGGCTACAGCTGATCAATAACCAAAGTTAAGGTGAAAACAATGATTTTCTTGCAACATAGTGTTTTAAAGGACAGAGCAAAGATGTTTGCAGACAAGCTGAACTGTGATGCATGGCCGTAATTCCGAATTAATGTAATTTAAGGTGATACTTTAATGTTGTGAGATGGGGATTCTCGTAGATAATGAGAGGGATGTCCTGATCTGATCTCAGACATCAGTATTAGGGCCGATCAAGGCATTTATTAACTGATCGGGACGAGCTATTTGAGCTACATAGAGCCTGATCCCATCCTGTCACACAGCAGTTTTTACTCATGAAGTTTTAATGACAGTGGTGCACTCACCATGCCACTGCAAGTGCAAAAAAAGCTAGGGCTGTACCCAGCTCTGAATACAAATATTCAAGATTTTTTTCTTCCTTATCAAGTTTTAAAGTTTGAACATGGCTCAGTGTGATGTTCAGTGTGACAGCAGCGTTCATGTTTATATGGTAAACAACCCTGACAGCGCCAACGATGGATCGAAAATTTACAGCAACTTTTTTTTGCCAACACTAGATGAAACAAACAAAAGCCAGGAACTCTGTCATATTAAGCATCTGTGAACTGTGAATTCACCACTTCAAGCAGAAAAGAGAAGATAATGTTATCTTAAAGCCTTACAGTGAAAAGTTCCTCCTCTTCTGTGCTGCTGCATCATGTCCACAGCTGTCTGTACCAAAGAGTAGCATTAAAGTCAAGAGTGCTCAGTCTACAGCAAAATGTGGGGACCAAATCATCCCCAGAGGTTCACTGCACAGCACACTGACTTGCAAAAAAAAAGACTGCTTGACTTGAAGCCATGTCAGTTGACTGAGGGGTCTCTGACTGACGATTTGAATCTCTTAGTTTCAAGGCTGAGCCCTAACAAAAGCCAATAAGACCAATAAGAATAATTTACTAATGTAGCCTGATCCACATAAAGGATGTACAGAGGACAAAAATAAACACGCATGCTTCTGATTCAAACAGTCAAGGCCGATTAAAGAGAGGGTTTGATCTTTTAAACTTCATTTTGTAAAAAAATATGAGAAACTAGAACATTTTGCAAGAAATTTTGACCGTGTGCCTGCTACCTCCCACTACTAAGTATTAATGGCAGTGTAGCTGCATTATTGAGGTACACAGGCCACACACTGTGTCTGTGTCTACTTACATGTACTATTGTACATATGTAATAAATAAATAATAGGCCAATAAATTAAAAAATATGAAGGAACCTGTTGGACGCAGGGAATTTTTTTCTTAATGTATTGCAGAGCTCTTCGATTGTCATGCATAGACTACATTGGATTGATTTTAATAACCTTGAAGCAGAGGTTCCCACCTGGCCACAGGGTCCAGATTTCTTCTTAGCGATTAGTCCAAGGTCCACAAAGTTTAACATATTCATTGTTACACTTGCTCGGCCATGTTGCCGAGCTAGTTTGCCGTCTCTGTTCAGTAGCTGTCTGTTATTCACTCACTCTACAACAGGAAACGGCACTTCGAAAGAAAAGCTTGTGCCGCAAAATTCACTCTACTTCAAAAACAAAGTGTGTTTTTTATAAATTTGACACGTTCACGAGTCCCTTGCGGTCTATTAAGGATGAACCTGTGACCCACCAGTTGGGTTCCACTGCCTTAAAATACTTGGAAGTGTGCTGTGCAGCTGTGCAGCTGTGTTATCCAGGAAAATTGAAGTATCAGTTCAGGACTTCGTATTGGAAGATACTCATTATTAAATGACTCAGACTGGGATCAGGGGCAACAAAACTTTATCGGGACATCCCAAGATAATGATAACAAAGTAATGGTCCAATTATTAGGGACGAGGACTTAATATTAAATAGGTGTTTAATTTTTGTGCATATTTGTATATTAAAAGTTTGTTTTTGTTTTTTTTATTGAATTGCACTCTGAAACATGTGAAACCAAGTGTCTTAATGTTTTATTTGATAAAGTACGACTTTATAGATTTATGAATTTCTTCAGCATGAAACTCCCTGAATGTCAACATATGGGAGTGATATCTATGCATTACTGCATCTTACACAGACTTTGCAGCTTGATGTAAGTGTTCACAGCACTTCATGAAACTTTAGCTTTGCAAACTGCCATACTGTAGTTTCAGTCCCTTTCTGTTTGCACTTGTTTAAATGCAAAATATAAAAGAAAAGGGACACTCCTGCAGCTTTATAGATTTTTGACAAATGCCTTCTTCATAAGGATTTCTGTAAAAATTCAGTTGTTGCGCTTAAAAGTGATATTTGGCTGGTCTGTACTGTATCAGTACTTTGCCAATAGGGATTCATTTATGTCTTTTTCCTTTGTGAGATTTTATAGTGCTGTAATTTACCAGTTTAGACACTGAGAATGTTTCATAAGATGTGTTTATTTGTATAAAGTTTCAGATTTTTGTTCTGTGGAACACTGATGATGCAGGTTTGTGTGGACTGTGACAAAATGTCTGTATCATGAATCCAAAGCCTCTCTTGAGAAAACCTTGGTGACTTACTTTATCCAAGCACATTGACGCAAGTTCAGTTTTCATTCACACCATCTTTCAAATATATTAGTTTACACTTGTATGTGTTTGTCACCACAGACACACTGCAGCATACTTTAGGTTTCATTGTTTGTTCAATACAGCCTCCTTACATTTTCTGACTTTGCTGTTACAGTCTAGCTGCTTAAAGGTTCAGAAATTTTCAAGCTGTCTTAAAACAGTAGTCAGGTGCCAATATAAACTTTTAAATTGGTGTTTCTGTTCCAGTTTGTCCCCCTGTTTTTACTGGCCTTTTTAATGTGTTTTCAATGGAAAATATGTAGAAAACAATGTGAATATATACTTTAAAGGAACAAACTAACCATTTTCAGTTTAAAATATTTCATAAAGTTACTATCATGCAACAAAACTCAGTTATGTAGCACAAATGCTAACAGAAACATTTGGTTTTTTTTAGTTTTTTTGTATTTTATTAATATAAATAATGTATTGAAGGAGTATCCAGTAAATAGTCAGGTGTCGTGCCAGACCTCAGCTAAACACTGCAAACTCCTTTTAAATAGTTACAATCACATGAGCCTGATTCACTCACTTCTTATATTGGTTTATATTGTTAAGGATTTTTAGGTGTCTGAGATGATGTATCAGACACACGTCAGCTCTGTCAAACTTATGAGGACTTTAAAATAAGAAGAAAGTTGTTTTTCTGCTGTATTATTCCTGTAAGTGTTGAGCCGCCTCATGTAAAATACTGTGAAAGCATTAGGAAATAGTCATTGAATGCTTCGGGCAAATTGTTTGAGCTGTTTGTTTACTTTAATTGTGTTGTTTTTTAATAAAAACAAAAGGAGATTTATTAATAAAAGAAAAGATAAAGAAGTTCTGATTATTTTAATTGACGCATATTGTCAGTCCAACCCATATGCTCTCACTCAGTGGATGGATGATGTCACAGGAAGCCAATCTTACAAAGGAGGATGACACTTGAACTGTTTCCTCCTACGTTAGCTAATGTGCTAAAAAGTTAGCATTACAGAGAAATCCGATATTCCTCTTAATAGCTCCCCAGTTTCTGATGAGGTGGACATGATAACCCTTAATACACATAATGTTATTCATCCCTACAACAGGAAATACTTTCTCCCTAACCTGATATGAAGTGTGCGCTGCACATGTGAGCATATTTGATGATCACCTCCGTCCAGTTCTTTCGTCTCATCACAATTAACCCTAGCTGTCTTTGATTTTGGAGGATGTTACATTTACATCTTGCAACCGTCAGATCATGCAAGATGATTTAAGGGAGCACAAACAAAATAATTAGTCGGTGAGGCCTTTGTTTGTTTGTTTGTTTGTTTGTTTGTTCATTCTGTGATATTAGAAAAGTTAATAACATTGAACTACATCACTGAACATAATTGCATGCTCATATGCGCAGTTCTGTTTTCTTCACACTCTCAACCCTCACTGCTTATCTTTGAAGACACCTAAAATCAAGAACATGGAAACAAGCGAGTTCACACCACTGGAAGCCTATGTGAGAGCAAGCCATGCAACACTGTCGTCATGCACATGCTGCTGCTACAGAATGATACACACGTGTGCAGAGATACACACACTTGGGTGGTTAAAATGTGCTAAGGATGACAGAGCTGTAGTGATGTGTAAAAGTGAGTCAAAGAGGGCGAAAAGCAGCTCTGCTCTGGGGAGAGGGAACCTAAACCCACACACACACACACATATATACATATATAGATATATATATATATATATGTGTGTGTGTACAAACGTGTCCACGTGTGAAGAGTAAAACACACATAGACTTGCTAGATCAGGATATGGGTGGGCATGTGAGGGAGGTGGATGATGCTGATAACAACTCTCTAGCTACTAATGGAGGGGAGCAGAGGATGCCAGGCTAATATCTATTCCACAGTGAGCGTCCCAGGCCTCCCAGCGAAGCCTGAAACAAAAAGTGTGTGTTAATAAACAGCTCCCAAATCTAAGTTTTTGCACAATCATGCACAGCCACTGTTGTAAGACATTGTTGTGTACATTTGAAAGCCCCAAATACCTTGAGATCCTTGAAATTTGCATGTAGCTGTCGGTCATACTGGTTGTTGTTTACTTCCTGTCATCCACCCTAAAACCTCTCCAACAGAGGCTATGTAGCACTGAAGTGGGGTAGAAGTTCGGCTCTCTAGAGCCCCTTTTACACTGCCTGTTCAGGGCGGGAATATCGTGCCGTTATGCTGCCTCGCTGTGCTGTATGTAACGTACGATTGCAGGATGGGGCACAGAATTGCTTCGCCTAAAGTCCATAATGGGAGGTAGTAACAGTGCCGAAACATTGTCTGTATAAACTGGACAACTAGTGGGATGAATTAGGGGTGGCACAGGTGTGACATTTTGATGACATGTTACATGTGTGATCCACCACAGAGGATTTAAAAAGTAGCTGTTAGCAGTTAGTGCCTAACTCAAAGAAGAAGAACAGCACCTGTGAATGTCCGCAAATTTGGAAAACAATAAGATTCGGGGTGTCTGGGCTCAGCCTTAGAGATAGCGTAAAGAGCTTGGACATCTGGAGGGAGCTCGAAGTAGAGCCGCTGCTCCTTTGCGTTGACCGGTCAGTTGAGGAAGTTCGGGCATCTGATCAGGATGCCTCCTGGGCGCCTCCTGTTAGAGGTGTTCCAGGCATGTCCCACTGGGAAGAGGCCCTGGAGTAGACCCAGAACACACTGGAGGGATTACATATCTTATCTGGACTGCGAACACCTTGGGGTCCTCCAGGAGGAGCTGGAAAGCGTTGCTGGGAAGAGGGACGTCCGGGGTGCTTTGCTTGGCGTGCTGCCCCTGCGACCCAGCCCTGGTTAGGCGGATGAAAATGGATGGATGGATGAGATTCAGGAGCTCCTTAACCACCGAGCAGAGGACGAGATCGGCTGCTGTGTATCAGAGACAGTAAGTGATTATTGCCATGCTATTCCTTTGCTATTGTTGAGACAGTGCAGTCAACACGTACAGTTTCTGTCACACCAGAGGCCAATGCTGTTGAGTTACATGTGACGCCCGTCACTCCTGTTTTGATTGTGGGATGCCAGAGCGCAGTGTATAATCACACATTGAAGTGGAATGATGTTGCCATCATATGGGCCTGTGTAAAAATGCAAAGGAGGCATAAAGAAGGGACTTCATAGTGGCCCTATAGCTTGACCTCTGTGTGAGAAGGGCTTAAGTTGTTCAGAAAAAGTTCCTCAAAAATCTGAAAAATGAACCACTGGCTCATCTTCTACAGATGTTTATCAGAGGCAATAGAGAAAAGTGCAGAATTAGACACACAGAGGCCCACAAATTCATGAACACCAACACATACATTTTCATTTTTGTTACCTTCTGAGGACCTCGTAAATTTGCCAAACGTTTTAGGACAGCTCTTTCTAGACATTGTAGTAACATGTGAATTACACCCCAGAATTCAAAAAATGTCACTTGAAATTTAAGATATTGTGAAAAACATTCTTTTCAAGTTACCACGTGTTTCACCATCTCAAGAAAAAGTTCTATCAAGTTTTTTAAGTATCCTTGCCTTCCTCTCGCATGCATAGTTTGCCATGAGTCAGAAGTGTAAGATTAAGGTTACACAGATGTCCACCCACACACAGATTTATTAACACACACATACACACACACACACACACACACACACCACTATACACCCCCAAATCCAAAGTTATGATGTTGGACTGGGCTTAGAGGAAGTTGTGCTGTCGGGCAGCCTGAAGTAACTCTGTAGATGCTTTGATGCACCTCAGCACAACAGGGGGGCTGCCTGTGATGTGGAAGTATGTTGGCACTTGCAAACACACCAAACACACACTTGACAGAAACACATCCACAGATATACACACAAAGTAAACAGGAATTTATTCTCAAACACAGGAGTGCACAAATACATGTATGTATTTACACAACTCCTACAGGGGGAGAGCAGATAAATCCTCAGGATGAGTCACATACTGTGTTCATTTATTATTTCATTAGTAGTTTATTTGTAAGGAAAAAGTACAGGCAAACAGTGACACTTGCAGAGGCACTTTCCAGTGAACTGTTCAAATGTATAGAGCCGAAACTAATTTCCAACACTGGTCCCTTTGTATTTATTTATATTTTTCTTCGGAGGGCATAGCTCAGTGAGATTGTTTCTGAACTGTTGAACAAAGCGACTGTGTCCACCTGAAAATTATATTTTTTCTGGTCTGGTGATGACTAAGCCAACCAAACTACTGACTTTGAAAGCCCCCAAAAAAGAAAAGCTGTGACAGCAGGTGTGGTGCTGCTGTTGTTTTTCATCAGACGTGACAGTCCTTTAAAAGCTCAGGTTATCTCAGACCAAACGTCATGACATCTCAAGGTGGATGAGGAAGTGAAATTAATTCGTGGTTAGCGAGAGAGGTGAAGAATATCTGCCTACTGAAGCAGTTTCCTTTAATACAAGACAAAATGTATTCTTGGTGAGATCCTGAAGGTCAAAGCAGTTTCACTCCAGATGACAGATAATCTGGACCGCTCTAATGGAAACCTGCTGTGATGACATGCTCATACCAACACACACACAGAGGCACACACAGAAATGGCAGATTTTAGCTCGAGCTGCATGTACAGACAAAAATGCTGACAGCGGCTGTCAGATACACATACAAATAAGTAAAACATGGCTGCAAGCACTGAACAAACATGCAGGCACAGGCCAGCGATAACATGTAAGTGTGTTCTTCTGTTAACTGCATTATTTATATATATATGTGAAAGGCTTTCAAAATGACAATTGAAGTCACGATTTAGCTTCACGATTTAAGGCTGTGTGCCATATTAAAGGGAGCAATGCACTGGGGTCGTAAACAAGAATAGCTGATGCTTTGTTTTTTAATGAATCCGTTATTAAATGGGCCTGGTTTCCACCCACTGGCCACCTGTTTTACCTTCGCTCTGTGGCACCACAGGGACACAATCATAGCATACGGAAATTACATAAATGTGACGCCTACATTGAGGTACTAAACTGAATGAGAACTGCAGAGGTAATACAAACAGTTAATAAATAAATAAATAGAAATTAAACAATTTAAAAAACACAGCGGTTCATTGAATCAACCTGACTGTGATCTACACTTTCTTTCAGCATTGTGGACGGTGTAAACTTTGTGGCTGTGGTCAAAGTTGATGGACTTCTGGTGGGCCAGCTAGGCCCTAGGCCAGACTGTAAATCAAGCAGTGCGTTTACATGCAGAGAAATTTGAATTATTGGCTTAGTCTGACTGAAACCGGACTTTTAAATCCATGTAAACAGCTTAGTCCGACTGAAATTGGACTATCCGTAGCTTGACTAACACACCTAGATAATTCAATTGAAAATCAAACTATTACTGCATGTATCCACTTAGTTAGACAGGAGTCAGACTCGGCGTTCTGCGCATGCACCACTTTTTCTTTCACGGGCTTTCATCCAGAAGAAGAAGGAGATGATGTAGCAGCAGTTCCACCAACCAGAAGCAGAAGACGCACTTCTGGACAGACGAGGAAACTACATCCTTCTCCGCCATCTTCATTCATCATTAGCTTCCTCTTCGGGTAAACCGGAACTAGTTCAATATGCACTACGTACTTGGTCAGGAATTTCTCTTCTGCATGTATACTCAGACAAGACGAGAAGTCCAACTTGACGGATTCACCGAGCTATGAGCTTAGCTTGACTACTGCGTGCATGTAAACGTACTGACTGTCTCCAACATCTAACTTCTGGTCCAACTGGCCCCAGCAGCCAGGGCTACCAGGGTCCAGCACCATCCAGGGTTACCAGGGTCCAATCGCATCCAAAGCTACCAGTGTCTAGTGGCATCAAGAGCGACCAAGTTCCAGCATCCAGAGCTACAAGGTCCCAGCAGCCTCCAGGGTTACGAGGCCCCAGCAGCACCCAGGACCACTAGGTTCCAGCAGCCTTCACGGCTAACAGGCCCCAGCAGCATCGTTACTCACGGTTACCTGTTTACTTCCATGCAACAGCGTGCTGCATGTGACATACTGCTTATTGTTCCTTTGCTCATGCAGTTCAGTTCAGGACTGAGACCAGTTAACACAGGAATCTGATAATAGCCACCATCAGATCTGAGTCTCTATTTATGGTCTCAAAGTTTCAACACCATAAATAGAGATTTTGAGCTTTTCAAATGATGATCAGTGAGTGTTTGCTTGTCAATCATTCTTAAAACCTGTCAAAAACTCTGCTGGAGAATTTTAAACACCAGATCAGAAAGAAACATTTTAACTAAGTGTTGACCAAAATGTGATGACTGACGTCAACTAAAACTGTGAAGGATAAATATGACTAAGACGTGACTATAACTAATAACCATTAGCATCTAAAATCTATGTCTAAATCTTAAATAGCTGCGAAAATTAACACTGGTTTGGCACAAATGGAATCTTCTTTAATGTGATTATCTCACATTAAAGCAGCTGCTTCAGCACCCAGTACTGATGCATCTCTTCACCAGCAGGACAGAGAACAGCTTATTTTCTGCCCGTCAGTTTGGCAGGTAGGCTGTGACGTCACCTTCAAGGAAGACAGAAGCAAACACACATGCGAAAAACAACAAACCCCATGTTCTAACCCCCCCTCTGCAACACAGAGGAACTGACAGAAGAACGTAATGAAGCCGGATGAAGCACTGACATCACGTCAATTCACAGGGACACAAAGGGAACAAAGAAAATTGCGAGAGGGAAGTGAGAGATAAAGACGAGGTGAACGGGGAATGATGGAGGAGAGGGTGTGCGATGTGTGTATTTATGCACGTGTGTGTGTGTAGGAACGGGAATTGGATATTTGACGGTGAGAAAATATGTGAGCGGGAGAGACTAAGAGAGGCAGAGAGAAGACAGAGAGGTGCAGAGAGTGGGGAACAGAAATAGCTGTGGCCCATTATCATCACCTCTACCTGTCTGGCTGTCGCACCTCTAATTACTGCTGCCACATCGCTCCAAATAGCACACAATGAGGGAAGTGTGTGTGTGTGTGTGTGGAGATGTGTTTGAGTACAGTGTCTATATTCAAGTACAGGAAATATTTCCCCCCATTTTAGCGCTTTTACGCGACAGTTTTCTGCATGTTGAGTCGCTATGTTTCAGTGGCTGTAATTCTTTTTGTGGTCTTGTCACTATGTGTGTGTGAATGTGTGTGTGTATGTGTGTGTGTGGAGATTATACCTCTCCTGTTAACCACCTGGAGAGAGGCAGCCTGGTGAGAGAAGCTTAAGGAGAATTTAATCCTTGCCTTAATGTGACAGCAGCATTTTCTGCGAAACTACCATCATTACTAAACTGTTGAGTCTTGGTATGTGTGTGTGTGTGTTTAAGCATCCCATGTATACACACACACACACTCACACACACACACACACACACACACCCGTGCAGGCAGAAATTCGGCAGGAGGATACAGTAAGTGTGACTTCATGTGTCGTCTTAAGCACACTGCGAGCAGCCGATGTAGGTCAGGCGTATTGCAAACTGAGTCCCTGACTGTTCTCTGACTTATGCTTGAAACCAAATGCTACCAGGGGGATTATACAGAGACAGTGGCAGGCCACCCACACACACACACATACACACGCAGAAAACACACGCAAATGTGCACAGCATCACAAACACATAAAGGGCCTTTTGAATCTAGGTCAGCCAAGTGGTGGAGACAGTACTGACCTTTACTGCACACGACACGGCACACATTACCTGACAAACACTACAGGTATGAGGAAAAAAAACACACACACACACACACACACACACACACACACACACACACACAGGGTTGAAAAAAAAAAACGTCAGCATGAGTTTGGCTTGTATATTTTATGTCTACCTTCAGCCCTATACGTATGAGCTTCGCCGTCCTCTGGGTTGTCTCCATGTCCTTGCCATCAATCTCTCTTTCTGTCTCCATGTGTAAACTGCAGAGGCAGCATCATATGGCCCCTGACAGCTTCCATACTTTCTCCCTCTGCTCAACAAAACTGCTGAACCTTTGCCAGAGAGAGACACACACAGACACAGACACAGGCCGCTCTGCATCCAGCGCTCTCATCTGTTTATGGTGATGTAGTTTTTCTTGTCATGGCCTCTGTCAGGTTTATATGTTTGATCTCATGAGTCTGTGTGTCCGTCTGCCTCTGTTTATGTCAGTCTGTCCTCCGTCTGTGGAGCGAGTGGCCTCAGCCTCTCTGTTTGTCCACCTATGCTGTTATGATGTATGACTGTCTCAATTGTGTTCGCTTTAAAGCTGCAACAGGCAATTCAGTTCCTAGAAATCTTGTCATCTGACGTCTTCAGCCTGTCTTTGTGCTGAAATTGTGTGCAGCACAATGTCGTGACAAATTATGGTCATTTTATCCTCCTCCTGCAAAACCATTTGGCCAACAAGCTAAACCACAGCCAAACGCTTTCTCCAGTCAATCAAATTTTCATTTGAAACTTTCTTGCTCCCATCTGCTGTGAGTCTATAATCAATGGTCCTGCTTGGCAAAATGAAAATTAGATTTCTGAGTTTCCTCTGGTGGTGAAAACAGTAGATGATGGTGCACAGTGGATGCTGAGGAGCCTGCCTAATTCCGTCTGGTTTCAGGCTTTGCGCACAATCGTCCAGTTGACCCTTCGCTGGCTCACTGTATCTTAGAAAGAGGTGTGCTGATACTTTGGCAAGGATGTGCACTCAAAGCTTTGGAACAAGGTCTGCGCTCCATAACTGGCATTCTCAAGTGCTCCTGCCTTTTTATTCAAAAGATATATCACACACGGTCTTTTCTTTTTTATTTTTTAACCTCAGTTTAATTGAACTTTGGCCACAAAGCCGAGGGGAAAATCAGGGTAGCACTCGACACTATGACTCGGCATCTGCCTGAGAGAGCACAGCCGTTCTCTCCAGTGGAAATAATGGCCTTGTTCTGTGCAATGTTGAACCTGCGCCTGAGAAAGCCCTGACAGAGAGTCCGAATATAGCAACCATTCAGCCAAAGTCACACAGTGAACCTGTTAGTGGCTGCTTTAAGAACAAGTATGGACTCTCAAACTTAAACCCATCATTTTCCTTCCATTCCTGACAATCCAGTGAAGATCAGCTAATAGAATAATTAGCAGACGGACACATTGACCATTTATGGGACATTCTCCTTTTTGGGAGCCCCACTTTGTGATTCATGATCATAAGAAGTGTGTATTTTTATACAGAATCCTGCCTGAAGCAGTTTTAAATTTAAAGTTTTTAATAAATTGGTGCAACCCCGAACTTTATTACATTATGCAGATATGCATTCCTCCTGCTCCCTCTCTGTATTCTCTCCACACTATCTGTCATGTGACGACAGCTTAGAGTTTTAAGATGTATGACTCAGATGCAGGTGTTGCCTGACCTGCCCCCAAAATTACAACAAGCAGGAGGACAGTGGAGGAAAGAGTGGAACATACTATAAAATGACTACTACGTGTTTTGGATGCACAAGCTTTAATGTGCTGTCCACGTTCCTCTCTCGTACAGCAAACATCCTCACTGCTTCCACACAGTACCCCGTCTTAAGCCAAACCACATTATGATAAGAGTTTCTGTTTTACCCTCCGTCTGCCCACACTCTCCGAAAACCCTCCGGCATAATCAATGAGTCAGTTATTTCCCCCTGTATTCTCAGTCAAGCATATTAAGAGGCATTTGTGATATTCCCAAGGAGTGAAGATCAAGGCTAAGAGCTTATCCACCTCCTGTTCGGCAACCGCACATTTCCCATGACAGCCGGTGGAAGGTAGAGTTTAAATCTTATTATTCTCTCTCTGATCTCTTCTTTCTCCTACAGGCCAAAGTTTTGTGTCCTACGTGCAGTACAGCTGCTTGTGTAACTGCTGCGCTTGTTGCTATCAAGGCTGTTTCTGTAGCGCTGTGTAGGTATTATATACTTACAGTCACCTGCATGCAACCCGCCCAATCGCCCGAATAACTGTTGGCATTGTACATTTCAGCAATCCACGGCTACATTACATATGTACATTATTATGTAGCAGATACATACAAACTTTACATTTCTTCACGTTCACAACACTGTGGTTAACGTGCGGTTATGTTAAGCCACAAACATCATTTGGTTGTGGTTGGGAAAAAAACATGTTTTGACTTGATATACCTGTTTTTTGTGGCACTATCTGGACAGGAAAAACAGCAGTGTTGGTAAAAATCAACCACTTTTTGTGGCACTACCATGATGGGAACACATGGTAAGAAAAACAGTTGCTTTTCGTGGGACTGTCCCTGAAGGATTCACACTATCCCAGCTGGAAACACAGCAATGCCTTAACAAAAACAAACTTTTTGTGGTACTATCTCCGCTGGAAATGCAGTGATGTCTCAGGCAAATGCAGCAGTGTCTTGGAAAAAAACAGTTGCTTTACGTTGCACTGTCCTAGCAACAAAATGCAGCGATGTTGCAGTAAAAAAACAGCCGCTGCTCTTGGCCCCATCTTGGCTGGAAGCACAGTGATGTCTTACAGATGCTTTCTGTGGCACTATCCCAGCAGGAAAGGCAGTGATGTTACTGTAAAAAGCAGCTGCTTTTTGTGGTACTATTCCTGCAGTAAATGCAGCCATGTCACATTAAAATACAGCCACTATTTGTTACACTATCCCAGCAGGAAATGCAGCAATGTCTCAGTAAAAAACAGCCACTTTTCAAGGCACTGTCCCAGCAGGAGGTGCAGCCATATCTCGGTAAAAAAAAAACACTCACTTTTCATCATACTATCCCAGCTGGAAACACAGCGATGTCTCGACAAAAAATAGCTGCCTTTCATGGCGCTATCTTGGCTGGAAATGCAGCAGTGTCTTGGCAAAAAAACAGTTGCTTTATGTAGCCCTGTCCTAGCAGGAAAAGGCAACAATGCCTCAGCAAAAAACAGACACTTTTTGCTGCATATCCCAGCAGGCAATGCAGCGATGTCTTGGCAAAAACAGTGGCTTGCACTGCACTATTTTAGCAAGAAAATGCAGCAATGTCTTAGTAAAAATTAGCTGCTTTTCATGGCATTATCTCGACAAGAAAGGCAGCGGTGTTTCTGTTAAAAGCAACTAGTACTATTCCTGCAGAAAATGCAGCCATGTCTGTCAAGTCAAAATGCTGTTTGTAGCCTAGAGTGTTAAAATATGTTATTAGAGTAACATTAAAATATTCTAGAAGATTTAAAATCTGCAGATAAATAAATATATAAATACTAATGAATATAAATAAGCTGTAAATACATAAATAAGGTAAAAATATCTGTTGAAATTATCCTTTTTTTTGCCATTTAAACCGCAGTCAAAATAGCGCAGATGCGCACATTAAATAAATAACATGATTCAGCAATTAAAAACATAATTATTTACTTCAATAGATTATTAAAAGTATAAATAGGATATTAGTAGTTAGAAAATAAGCAAATACATCTAGCCTCCAAACCGGAAGGAAGCCAGTCTGCGGTGCGTAAAGACACCTGGCAGGGACGCTGATGGCGTGGTGAGCAGGTGGACCTGCTGTGCACGTGAGGAGCAGTGTTTGGATGTTGAAATTAACGCTGTGCAAATGTGATTCCACAAATCCGAAGAGGCAGCCGGTAAGAAGCTGACATTCTCATTCTTTAAAAGAAGTTTACCGGTGCGGCTTTGCTGCTGCGGGGCCGGCACGGGCACGCGCAAACTTTATGTTGGTTTGGACTCAAATGTAGCGCGCTCTCTGTTTGCTGTGAATCAAGACTTGAGTTAATGAAATACCAGGGCATGGTGAGCACTGTCACACATAGTTTGGCATTAAATAAGCATATATTGGTTATGGCTCGTGCACTTTAGGGGTGTGATAGATAAAAAATGAATAAACAGTTTGATATTTGATTAAAAAACAATAAATACGTTAAAATTCTAAGAATTAAAAAACAGTTAACACACAACAATTGGTTAAATTAAAAGCCTAAAAAAGTTGTTTAAAAAGGCATGCAAAAGTAAATTTAATAAGGGAAAATTAATATATTTATAGACTATAGTGCTTAATGTGTATTTCCCCTGCAATATTTTGAGTTTGTTGCTTGTTTGCATTAGACACATAATGTTTCCTCTGCTCTAAAGGTTTTTCACCTAATGCTAAGATCATTAAATGTAAAGGAAACTGAACATGCTGAATGAGCCTTCCAAAAATAAACGGAAAGAAAGTATTCGAGTGGAATCTAGTTTATTTCTTGTAGAAAGTCGTCCTTTCAAGTTGGGAATTTGCACGAAGACCAGAAACTTGACAATGTCAGTATAAAACAGCGGGTTGTTGAAGCACTGTCTCAGCAGGAAACGCAGCAATGTCTTGGCAAAAATCATTCACTCTTGTTGCTTTGCGTTGCCCTGTCCTCGCAACGATGTCTCTATAAACAACAGTCGCTTTTTGTGGCACTATCCCAGCAGGAAAGGCAGTGATGTTGTGGTAAAAAGCATCCACTTTTTTGGTACTATTCCTGCAGAAAATGCAGCCATGTCACATTATAAAACAACTGCTTTTTGTAGCACTATCCTGGCAGGGAATGCAGCAATGTCTCGGCAAAAGAACAGATGCTTTTCGTGGCACTAACCAACAGGAAAATGCAGCAATGTCTCAGTAAAAAACAGCAGCTTTTTGTAGCACTATCCCAGCAGGAAACACAGCAGTGTCTCGACAAAACACAGCCGCTTTTCATGGCAATATCCAGGCAGGAAATGCAGCGATGTCTTGGCAAAAAGCAGCTGCTTTATGTAGCCCTGTGTAGCAGGAAAAGGCAGCGATGTCTCAGTATAAAACAACAGCTTTTTCCAACAGGAAACACAGCAACAGGTAACTAAAAAACAACAAGTCTGCAGCTTGGCAGGCTGCTCTACTAGGTGTCATGCCATCCATCATTCCCTCCACCTCTCAGTGACAAAGTCAATGCATACACTATGTCATTTTCCAAACATGAATATGTATCTGTGTAATGTAACTGTGATTTGCAGAAACGTACAAGACAACATTTTCCTCTTGCGACTGGCTGCTCTGTGGATACAGAAGCATACAAGAATTGGATTTGAGCAATCCATCTGTGAATGTCTTTTTATTATCGTTTTTTGCTTCATTTCTGTGTGTGTGTGTGTCGATTCATTATACGTCCGTACTCCTCTCAGGGGAATGAAGAGGAAAAGGTTGAGTAGCGAGGGAATGAGGTCATCTTCACACACACATACACAAATGTACACACACTGAGAGCAGACAGCCTTTGCGATTACTGTGCGTGGAAACATTTTCATTTTTCTTTCTGCTCTTTAATTTCGTCGTCCCTCTCTGTTCCTCTCTATCCCATTCACATTTCAGACATCCTCTTCATTCCTCCGCCTGCCTCACTCCCTCTCATCCCGACTCCACATTTAAACCTGTTTTCACACACGGGCCACGGAGGATTCTGTTACAGGAAGTGCTTCTTAAAGATTAGAGGCTGTGACTGAAACAATCGGAGCCACACAATGCACACCTCACTGCCGCTTGTTCTCAGCTCTCAACTTTCATTCAAACTCTGCTCTCACTGACTTCACTGTGAAGCCAGAAATTTCACATCTGCCTGATGTAATCTCCTGCTAGATGTTGCAGAGTGAGCCTGCACACTAACATATGTATTCATGTGCAAAAGCAGTTTCACAGAGAATTGGGTGACTGCAGAGCTGTAGGGTGCAAAGATTTGTATCACTGCCCATCCTGTGGAGCTAAACTGAAGGCGTTCATGTTAAAATCTTTTATGTAATCTGTGGTGAGACTTTTGTTCTCTCTTTAAAACAGAGCTACACCAGTGTTGTACTTCTTAAACACTCAACACAGTTTGGAAATAAAGCATGAAAATAGAAGCAGCAGCACCAGAGATATCATCTTTCTCTTCCATGTCAAAACACGGTGCCTAAATTACCCACAATGTGACCAGACCTCCAAACAGCTCAGTCAGAGATTCAGGTGTGTTATGCTAATAGTGGCTAATGTAGCCCGGAGCCACCAGCCTCAAGCAGAGACGAGGAAGGAGCAGGCTGCAGACGTCTGGCAAGCTCAGGTTGTTCTCACTCCAAACCCAAGATTTTCTTCAGCTCCGAGTGATGCAACCCAGTGGCCAGAATAAATGTTGCCATTATGTTTCTACAAACTGCAGATAGGTTACACTTGTATGTTATCATGAAGTAATATGTTGAAATCTAACCTTTCTGTACCAATCAGATCACTGAGACTGATAGGTCAGGTCTCAGTCTGCTGACCTCACCAGGAAAAACTAAACATCAGCACCATCTAGTGGACCGAAAAGGCAATTGATTTTTTTTTTTATCGTAGTGCCAAAAGTTGTAAAAATTGTGTATCTGCAAAAATTGATGATTTATATAATAAAAGACTGATACTTCCCTCCATGTTCGATACAATATCGCCATGCAAAATATTGCGATACTATACTTTGTCGATTTTTTTCCCCACCCCTACTAGAAAAGGGTGGAATATGTATCCTAAATACATTGTGACCTACAAGTTGTTTACGTCTGCACGACAATATTACATTTCTATCTTTGTTTTAGCAGTTTACGCTTGTAAGGGTCATTGTACGAATTTTTATTTGTACGTAGTGTGTTCTGCTCCCTGTTGGTTGGTTTAGGACAGCGCTCATTGTGGCGGACCCTCCACCTGAACGTGGAAAAGGAGTGTAAGTGGGTGGGGAGAGGTTTGAAAAAAGCCTTCTCATTTACCTGCTCATCTGTTTTCACTTTTCTTCATCAGCCCTGTCTGTTATAACCGTACCATTTCCCCAAGTAATTTTCCTTTCAGTCTACCTGCTTGCGTTGTGTGTGTTTGTCTGCATTTGAGTTCTCTTCCCTTTGCAACACGGTCCCACTCCGAAATCACCAAAATCCGGCGGTTGGGTAGTGACTAGCAGCGTCAGACTCAGACAAAAAAAAGCTGTACTTTGACGTCGGCAGGATACACAGCCAGTTGTGGGTGTAATTTAACGATGCTCTGCAGCATCAGGGAGAAATGTGGCGGGACAGAACGAAAGTTAAGGTGGCGAAAGTCCAAAATTGGGCAGCTGAGAGTGGTGGTGCATGGGTCAAACAAACATTGACTTTGACCCGGGAGGATGGTGTTTGAGTCCCATTAGATTCTAAAGCCAAATCCTGTTCTTTTTTCCTAAATCTAACTATGTGTTTTTGTTGCCTAAACCCAACCACGTGCGTTTTGTTGGACGAAAAAAAAAAAAAACCAATTCACAGTGTTGTACTGACGTAATGTGTTTATTTTGAAAGAGACTATATGTAAACAGTAAATTTCCATGTGACAGGCAGAACGTGACATGGCGTCAACAACTAACGCACCCAAGGTACCATTCACGTTGTATCTGTACGTAGAAAGTCCATGACCAAACGTCGATATGTGACGAGTTCAGAGTGAGAATGTGTTGCCCTTTGATTCTAGAATTCTCTGGTTATGTCAATAGCTGTCAAATCAAAGTGGAGTAACAAGTACCAACGTTTCCCTCTCCAGACGCTGCAGTGTTTCCATCTGCAGTACCTAGACACCGCTACACCACTGGAGAATTTCAACATTTCTGGTGCATTCACCTTCATTTATATCTCACTCATTATTCATGTCTTTACCTCAAGCTCCCTCATTCTCTCATATTTCCAATTCACAACCTGTGATGTCTCATTTCCCTCCGTTCTCTCTCGACACCCAGCATCCATTTCTTCTTCTTCTCCTTAAGAAAATCACCTTTTTCTCAGAGGTTCACAGCAACATCTGCAGAGCCCGACACTTCCACAGCAACACACTGAGAGGACTTTATAAAGAAGTGAAAGAAAATGGAAAAGAAATGGGTACAAGAAATGTAAAACAAATGACATGACTCTTCTTAAGGCTGCATCTTTTCCCCTTAGTTATAGGAAACATTGCAGACGCATAAACACACACACAGATCAAAGCTCTACACAAACCACAGGTGGTTTTGTTTAAGATGATACTTAGTATTTTGTTGACACTCCGACAAATTTCCAAAGTACATGTTCTCATTACGTTGGATGGGGATGACAGCTCGGATAGTTTTGCAAGTCTCCTTTAGTGTCTGTATCAGTCCTGAAACTGTCAGACTGCAAATGATTCTTTTCTTTTCCACCTCTTCTTTTTTTTGTTAGCACAACTGTAGACGATCACGTCTGATGTTAACAGGAAGTCCCGTTCAGTGTAGCCTATTTAAATCCTTTTGTTGGAGATAAGACAGAATACTGTCAGTGCTGAGAACGAACAGTTGGTTTGAGGAGGGAGAGAGTGTGTTAGCGGGGGCCGGTGTCGTGGCGCTTGTTCATGTCAGAGGGAGTGTGGTGATATCACTTATCAGGAAATTGAGTTATTGTTGAGAGAGAATCATCTAATCAGAGACAGGGAAAAATTAAGATTATTCCCTGCATACAGAGACCTCTCGTACACACACACACACACACACCATTTGACCTTTTTGTTTTTAATTTAAGGGCACTAAGAGTAAAAAATGGGGTCAACGTGCACGACAGATTTTCTGTGATTATTGTCCAAGAGTTTTGATTTATTCAAACTGTTATGGAGGAGGAGGTTCAGAGGGAAAGATCAACTATCATGACATCGGTCACAATGCATTAGCCGCTGAAACTTCCCTTTTACACGCAAAGGAATCAGCTCTGCCGCCCCGTGTGACGAAAGAATGAGTAAAATGGTGTTCAGGGTTAATGAGTGAACAAAGAGTGAAAGGAACCAATTAGTGCTGAGGAAGTGAGGTAAAGGAAGTGAGGTAAGTGAGGAAAAGAAAATAAAGAAAATAAGAATCTTTACTATGCAATCATTTGGTTTATATCTCTTAAAGCTGCAGTACGCAGTTTAATTTTCGCATCAAAAATCCTACAATAAACTTTGAGCATTTTGTAATTCAAGTGCTCTGAGAGAAAACTAAACTTCTGCACGCCTTTTGACCAGCACAAAAAATGAATGGTCTGGCCCCCCCAGTACTTAGTTGAACTCATCCATGTTCACAAATCAGCTAGAGCACTGAGGTCATCCAATGAGTTGCTTTTAGATGTCCCGATATCTAGGCTCAAAACTAAAGGCGTCCGAGCCTTCGCGGTGGCTGCCCTTAAATTGTGGAACAGCTTACCATTGTATATTACATCTGCCCAGACTCTCGAGATTTTTAAGCCGTTGCTGAAGACTCATCTCTTCTTGTTGGCTTTTGACTCATGTTGAGCCGAACATTGCTGATATGGACTGTTTTATTGAATTTTGTGCTTATTGTGAACTTTATTTTGTTTTCTATTGTTACACTTCAATATTTTTTTGCGTACTGTGCACTCTAACATTGTATTTTTCTATTTCTATAGTTGCATTTTAATACTTTTGTGCTTTCTAGATTGTACAGCACTTTGGCAAACCTTGGTTGTTTTAAATGTGCCATATAAATAAATTTGACCTTGACCTCCTCTTGGGTCTGTTTTTCCAGACTTTTGAAAATCTGGGCCATGATGGGAGACTTTGGTCAATCACAGATCATTTCAGAGAGAGGGTGTTCTTATTGGCTGCTCTACAAATCCAGCTGCATGTGCATCTGCCTTAGGTGAAAGAAAAGGGAAAGGGGTTCAGTGGTGGAGAATCCTGCAGAGAAAGTTGGTGTTCCAGCATTCACAACAACTTTCCACACTGTGAAACAACCCAAAACACTCCCAAGTTGTCGAAATCCAGTGCTCGGGCAGTGACTTGTGGCATCAGACACTGACGAAAAAAATCGTCCTTTAACCTTGGCATGATGCGCGGCTGGTCGCTGTTATAGTTTAACAGCGCTCAGTGGTGTTAGAGGGAAATGTGGCAGGACAATAATCAAAGTTAGGGCGGCGAAAGTCCAACAAACACCAACTTTCACCTGGGAGAGTGGTGTTTGCCCCCGTAAGATTCTAAGGCTAAACCCTGTTCCTTTTTCCCAAACTCAACCACATGCGTCAGTTGTTAGAGAAAAAAAAAATGCAAATGCGATGTTCTGCTGTTGTAGTACATTTATTTTGAAAGAGACTGTATGCAAACGTTAAATTTCCTGTGAAAACAGAAGTGTATTTTGAAAGAAGACAATGCATGTAACAGGCAGAACTTCACACAGCGTCCCAGAACGTCAACAACCAACACACCCAGGGTACCTTCATGTTGTATATGGATGTGGAAAGTCAAACGTCGATATGTAACGAGGTCGGAGGGAGAATGTGTTGCCCAAAACTGGAGGACAGATTTATCAAAAAGAGAGTTGGACAATAAATGAAAATGAAACATGTGTGAACATCAGCGAAGAGTTTCAGAATGGAGAGAAAGTGTTGCTAATAGTTTAGCCTTCTGCTAACCACAGCCAAAGGCTCACAACTGCAGCTTTAAGTTTAGGTAGCTATTGTAAGCTACAGCCTCGAATCTCAGTGTGTCCTCCGCCTCACTGCCCACCGCTACAGACCACCTCATTGGGAGAAGAGTGGGCAGCAGCTCCATAAACGGACCCCCAGTCAATGAGTCAGTGGCCACAGCAACCTGAATCCAGCTAGTGCAAACCGTACCGTACAGCCCCGACACCCCATCAGATCAGCTAACAGGTTAGGCTTGGCACTGTTGCTGGCCGTCAACCTGCTGTGACACCAGCACTGGGGAAATTGTGCTGACAATTTCGAGCCGCTGAAGCTGCCAACTGAAGGCCTGTCTCCAGAGATGCTGCCTGCTTTCCTCCCGGGGAAGCAGTCCACAGTGGTGTGGAGCGAGGCGGCGGGACTGTAGGGTGGCTAATGTTAGCTTGCTAATTCCTGTCTCTTTTGTGGTCTGATAAACAGAGAGAGACAGCGGGATAAGCAGGGCTGAGTGAATCTACTGCACAATGAAATAAGATTAAATAAATCCGTGTATGGGAATCACTGTATGAAGCTTGGGCTTGTGATTGTCTGGTGGGCGGGGCTTAGAGAGGAGGGTGTATTTTCAAATTCTGCCTTTTCCAGATTTCTGTCTTCTTCAGTTTTAATTTCAGTGACACTAACTTGTTAACATGAGCAGAACTTGTGAAGTCAATTTACATGATGTTCACAGGAAGTGTCTCCTCTGTTCCAACACTGTCTCCTGCAAATTACATTTGCTCCAGCAAATATGTTTCTGAGGAACCGTCATGCCACATGGATTACTTTTTCTATTAACATAATGAGGACATGTTAATTAAAGTTTCTGACAAGTCTCACTATGTTTATACTGAAGCTATCAGCAGAATGTTCACAGACTGCGTATTTCATTTGCTCTCAGCCACAATATCCAGTCTTAAAATTTAATATCCACTTGTAGTGTGTGAGGGAGTGAGCTGGCAGGCGTGAGGAGTCACAGGTGGGTTTTTAAAAAAGAAGGTTTGATTTACCGAAAAATTAAATATGAAAAACATCCAGCAAAGTTCTGAGCCCATAAAAGAAGAAAGGAGATCGTGCCTTTGTCGTAGTCTTCCACTCTCAATCAAAGCCTCCCCCTCCATTGACACTTTAAAAACAAATCTTGTATCTTGTATATGTTTTCAATAGCCTTCAATGGCTTGTAGTGGTTTCAATATTTTAATATTTTATAATGCTGGTGTTATATTTGTGTACATGTTATATCGCTATATATTTGTGTGTCATTCTTTTATTTTGTACAGCACATTGATCATTTTTAAATGTGCTCTTTAAACAAACTTGATTTGATTTGATAAACTAAAAAAAGGATCAGACTAAAGTGACCCAACAAACTGAGCTCAGAGAGGAGATGATGGCAGCTGTGTGGCAGCAGGTGTTTAATGCAGCTTAATGTTGTCCTGTTGCTTCATGATGGCCACTGTTTGCTTTTGTATTCTGCTGCCCCCATGCTTCTAATATTGCTCAGTGTTGCTGCTCTCCTGTTGCTGGCTTCATCTGTTTTATGTGTTTTTGGCTGCTGCCTGCCTGCTTCAATGATGTCATGTGATTTTACCTGTGTTATTGTTAACATCAAGATTTTCTAATGTAACATGTCAATTTTATCAATGTTTGATCACCTGTTGCCTGCACCCTGTTTCAGTAATTCTGTTTTATCTCCACCTTTTCTTGCTTTGTTCTTTTACTTCATTGTAACATCTGGTCAGGGATTAAAGATAAAAACAAGCACTTTTTATTTCAAAACATTTTTATTAGTAATGTTCATGGTCGAATTTAGACTCACTGTTACCTTCATCATAAGGCTCAAATATGTTTTGTGGCTCCAGGCAGATTATTTCAGAGCTTTTTTGACCAATAACGGCTCTCTTGATAGTGAAGGTTGCTGCCCTCCACACTAACACCCTTTCTCCAGTGTCACTCTTGGCCGCGCTGTGTAACGCCATGAAGCATCGATTTTTGTTCCCATTGTGAGTTGCGCCGTGCCACACCAAGCTGCGTTAGAGACGGACCTTTGCTGGTGTAGGTCCAAAAGCCGGGCTGCCAGTCCTCAAGAGGGTAGCAGTGACGTCTGACTGACTGCAGCCAATCCTTGATGATCCCTCTTCTCCCTCCCAAACATGTGTGTGAGTTGCGAGACTCTCCTCACCTTTGTCTGCAGGAGACCAGAAGGGTGTTTTTAGAAGTCTCTGTGTGTTCAGCTCACAGTACGTCTGTAGCTTCTAACTGAATCTCTGTGGTTTGGAGTTTAGTTTCTCTCCTGCGTCCTGTTTTCTGCTTCATTTTACTGTTTCATGTTTACTATGTTTTCATGTTCACTTCTGTGTGGAGTTTGCATGTTCTCCCCTTGTCAGCGTGGGTTTTCTCTGGGTACTCCAGCTTCCTCCCACAGTCCAAAGACATGCAGGTTAATTGGTGACTCTAAATTGTCCGTAGGTGTGAATGTGAGTGTGAATGGTTGTCTGTCTCTATGTGTCAGCCCTGTGATAGTCTGGCGACCTGTCCAGGGTGTACCTCATCAGCTGGGATAGGCTCCAGGATAAGCGGTTAGAAAATGAATGGGTGGATGGATGCACACTATCAGCCATATTAGAAGTTGTGTCCCTTGTTATGTCAAACACAGGCACAGCAAGTTGGTTCATTGGAGCCGGTGCTGCATTCACTGTCCTGCTGCTCTATTGCACCATAAAAACAGTCCCCAACAATAAACTGTTGACTCCTGTTTGAGTCGCATTTTAGGAAATATTTTTGGCTTCACAAACAGAAACAATTTAGATTTACGTTAGGAACCAAATGTCCTGCTGAGTGCCACAGACAGACTGAGGGAGTCAGAAAATAATGAGAGACGAACTGACACATTGTTGGTTTTGGTGTTTTCATGGGATTTGTGGGAAATAATAAAACTATAGAATGTTCACTGCCTTATCCTTTAAGACAAAATGTGCTGACCATATAAACTAACTGGTGCTGTATTAGTTCTCTCAGTGTTCATGTGCTTCAGCTCCAATTTGGCTCAAGCAAAGGAAAGAGAATGACGTATTAATTTTATGCTGTTCTGACGTCACCATGAGCCACACTCAGGGCCTCTGATAGGTATGGTACATTGTGTCTGCTTTGGCCTGTTGATTGATACAGAAATTGAATTGCAGTACTGATTCTGAGAGCTGGACTCTCCACTATAGGAGCAGTGTTTACCTCTTCAGCACACAAGGTACAACAGGGACACTGGAAAGCCCCGGTGCAGTGCTGTCTGTATAGTTCGCCTGCACACAATCGATTTCCAATACATGCGTCAGCAGAGAGGGGGGTGTGTGCCGGGCAGTATGAGCACAGTGTCAGGCCTACCACAGATACCTACAGAGCACCGTGTGGATACAGAGCTGGCAGTGATGCTGCAAACTGACACGCAACAGCGTTTTGTTTTCTGTGGGGGAGCGTAGCGTCCCATGTGACTGCACACAGTGTCTCAGCGGTTCTGATTTCAGGAATCATTACAGTGATAATGGCAGATTATTTGCGTGTTTTCCCCCGATCACCATCCTGGATTGTCATCAGTTGTCACGGCGCTTGTTGTCGCAGTAAAACAAATATTTTCTAAGACATTATTTTCTGCTTCCATGGTGCTTTGCTGTTTGAAGTTTCGCCTCTGTTGCATTTTCCTCTCTTCTATCCTCCTGCTTGTTATCCTGATTACCGCCACAGCATCAAAATACTGCAAATACTGGCCTGAAAACTGCTGCTGTCATGCTATAAATTAGGGAGGTTTGTGCCTACAAGGAAAAGAGATGAAAGCGGATGAATAAACAGGATCCGTCAGCAAAGCAAAGTATTACACACATTGTACCTCTTTCTGATTAATATGAAAATACATGTGACAGATTGCCATGACAAAATGTTTCTGCCTTTTTCTCTCTGTTTGCCACCATTGAGAGGTTGTTGAATGTACAGCTACGCCGTGTTTACAGGAGGCAGTTGTTACTGACAGATGGCTGAATGTTCTCCGAATATCCCCAGTTTCCGTTAGGCTCTGTCGACGGCATGAATCGCATTTAAAAATCTCCTGACAGGAAAGTAAATGACCATCCTCTCTGCCCTTGTTGCTAACAAAATATCACATTTTAATGGAGCCTGTCAAACAGGGTGCCATCTCTCCTCGTCTCACAGCGCACGCTCCTCTGCAATGTTTCTTTTTGTTCATGTTAATAAGACACTATGTAGTTAAGGCTGTTTCTGATACGTGGTAATTGGCTCTCAGACAGAGACGCTGTTGTCTTGATGTAAGTGGGTAAATCAGTGATGGGGTGATGACGCTGACAAAGTGATTGTAATGATAATTAAAAAATGTTAACACACAGTGTCTCAGGATACGCAGACAGACGGGTGTGTTTTGCCCTGCTTCTCATTTCCCTCCCTTCCATCATGTTTGTGATGCCTCCTCCTCCTCCCCGCCCTCCTGCAGCCTCGCAGACCGTCTCCTCCTCTCACATAATCTTCTTCCGCTCAACAGTTGTTGCTGCGCTGACTGACTCTTTAATGCAGACGTATAATTCGGAGGTTTAACTTTAAACGGCTCTAGATGGTCAGAAGTTCATCTGTCTTCAGCAGTAATGTTTCATTAGCGAGTGAAAGTACTGACTCTGGCAAACATACCTCAGTGTTCACTTTATTAGGCACGCCTGTACAATCTGTTCTAATCAAATTCTATCTTTACTGAGCACTTTTTTTAATCACATTGTTGGAAATGTGTAAATTAAGTTATATTTTATGACCATATTCCTTCATTTTCCGTAACCGCTTATCCTGTTAGGGGCTGCGGGGGGGCTGGAGCCTATCCCAGGTGGGGTACACCCTGGACAGGTCACCAGACTATCACAGGGCTGACACATAGAGACAGACAACCATTCACACTCACATTCACACCTACGGACAATTTAGAGTCACCAGTTAACCTGCATGTCTTTGGACTGTGGGAGGAAGCTGGAGCACCCGGAGAAAACCCATGCCGACACAGGTAGAACATGCAGACTCCAGGAACCCTCTTGCTGTGAGGCAGCAATGCTAACCACTGCGTCACCATGCCATCTATCACCGCTGCGATAGGAGGCAAAGGATGGTGAACTAGAGCAGGGGTGGAGGATGGGTCCAAAAGACACCAACGTTCACCCAGGAGAGCGGTGTTCGCGTCTTTTAAGATTCTTAAGCCAAACCCTGTTCTTTTACCTGAACCCAACCATGTGCGTTAGTTTGTCAATTTGCAGGTGTTGTACTGATGTAGTGCGTTTAATTGAAAGAGACTGTATGTTAACGTCAAATTTCCTGTGAAAACTGAAGTGTATTTTGAAAGAAGACAATGCATGTAACAGGCAGAACCTGACACGGTGTCCCAGAGCGTCAACAACCAACACACCCAGGGTACCTTGCACATCATATCTGGACGGTGAAAGTCCATGACCAAACGTCGATATGTGACGAGGTCAGAGTGAGAATGTGTTGAAGAGAAACATCCACGAGTGAATGATGATCAAAAAAAGATATTTTTTCTTTCTTCTATGAACAAAATGAACTTTAACTAGTTCACTTTTTGTGACTTTGTTCAAAATGTAAATCGTGAACTATGAACTAGTTCAGTTTAATCTGTGTGAGCTGAGCTTTGAGCTCTTGTGAAGTAAAAACATGCACAAAAAATTAACTCATAAATGTTACAGCCATTTTTTCCTGATACAGTTTTAAAGAAAGATTGTAGTCTTGGCTGTGAAGAGAAAGGACATTGAATCGGGTGCTCGTTAACATTATCTTCTTTTTAAACTTTTAACTGGAACAAGACAAAATTGTAACAGCGGGGAATTGAAGAAAAAAAAAACTGTAGATCCATCCCATCAGCATATTCGTGTGCTCATACCAGTGATGAGAGAGACTGTCCTACTTAGACTATTTTTAATTGGCTGCCTTTCATTTTTGCATGTGTCTCATGTCATGCAGCAGTGAGACTAACGCTTCCACACAACAGACACAAAGCAAAATGCAGATAGCATGCGGCTGAATCGATGCACATCGACAGACAGCCAAGCTGTAAACTGCACACACACATGCGTGCACAGACACACACACATTTCTCCTGCGTATGCCAATGCGGCACACAGGCCTGAGAAAATGCTGACGCAGCGTGTGGTAGGGGGGAAGCGTGATAATGGGGCAGTGGGGCCGAGTGTAGAGCGCAGAGAAAACGCTCATCAGAGCTATTAGCATCAGCGTGACCTCATTGGCTGCGATGACGACAAGCTGAGCTCGTGCTGATGGAGGCTCTGCAACAGAGAAGGCAGGACAAAACAGCAGTGTGTGATTACAACCAGAGGACAGAACATATTAACACGCTAATACTATCGACAGGTTCACATGGCCGCAGCTGGAGGTCTGCATAACAAGGCCAAGGAGCTACTGCTAATGTAGATGAGTTTAGTGTG
The DNA here is from genome assembly GCA_019142605.1 of Cephalopholis sonnerati. Classification (NCBI taxonomy): domain Eukaryota; kingdom Metazoa; phylum Chordata; class Actinopteri; order Perciformes; family Serranidae; genus Cephalopholis; species Cephalopholis sonnerati. The sequence goes on from JAGQAX010000016.1 coordinate 29,036,101, forward strand.
AAAAATTATGTAATGTTAGTTAATTCATCAAGTTTTTAGTTTCACAAATAATTATTTTAATTCATTAGGTGTGATTAAAAATCATCCATTTCAACTTTGTTTTTGTATTTTCATCTGGACGGAGATTTTTATTTTTTTTTAATTGTGGTTTGTTCGTGAGAACAAAGGGGGGAAAACTGTTTTTAAAATCACCAGTGAACATGTGGACTGGGCGTCAGCCATGGAGCTCCAACTATTAACCAGACTAAGAGATGGCAGCCAAGCCAGTTTGAGGCTGTACTTACACACAGCGGTACTTTGAGCTAAATGCAAAGAACAGCTGAGGCTGATGGAGATGTCGTTACTTTGGCTAGTACTTGGTTATTAACCAGTGTTGGATGAAAAAAATTGACCGGATGATGATGCTGTATGGAAGTTAGGGATGACTAAATGAGTTGTGATCTATCCAAGAACAAAATTATAGATATTATATACATGAATGTGTATGTGGTAATTACAATAATGTGACGAGCATATGGAAGTGTGTGTTAGGGAATATGTGAGTGTGTGTTGGTGCATTTGTACATATTCATATGCTGATAACTGGATTGCTCCAAAAAAGTATAACTCACAGTGACAATAATCTATCTATCTATCTATCTATCTTCTAATTTGTGAGGAAAACTTTTTTTCCTTGCATGCCTCTGGTGAAGGAAGATCTGAAAAACAGAAAATTCTTGATGAATTGAGTCATGCGGTCTGCGTTTAACAACAAAACTGTATCAAAACATCAGTTTACAAACTCTCACACAAGTCGGGCAGTATAGTCCAAGTCACATTTATCCAGTCGTATGCTCCGCACAAACAGACGGCCCTCTCCAACATGGAACTGAGGTAAAAGTGAAACTTATCTGTGTTCTCTTCAGAGCCAAACTCCATTGACAGAAGCGGTCATTTTACCTCGCTGAACACAGGAGCTGCTGGTCTACCGCTGCCTTAATCGATAGCTCAGATTCCCACATTACACAAAAACGAACTCTTTAATGCCTGGCTCACACTACATGATATCAGCCCGATTATAGCTTGATGTTACGTCATACAGTGTCGGGCTCGGATCATAAAAGACAACAAGTGTGGTACACGATAATCCATCGTTTCATCTCGTGTAGTGTGTCATAATAGACGACAGCCGACGCTACGTCTGGGACACCTCATGATGTTCCAAGTTCACGACTTCTCCTCTCACAGACGTCACTTTGACCAATAGAAACAAAGAGCGATCTGCTGCCGTGGACAACTGTACGACAACAACACCGCAGGCTTTTTGTTATTTCCTTTAGGGTTCTTTCCTCCACCATGACAGAGTAAAAGGGAAAAATGATAGCGTGAAACAGCAGAGGCACTTTAGCAACACGATGGGTACTACCATTAGCATCAAGCTAGCAAAGAATGTTATTTCTTCATAATGGAGAAGATAAAGAAGATAAACATTCTAAAGTAGGGGCGGGGCTTTTACTGATCACAACTGCAGAGGGTACCAGCTTCATTTGAGACAGACTACATTAGAAATTGGTAGTTATTTATTATTGCCTGCATCATGCCATCATTTCAAACCCAACACTTCCTGTATTTGTTTACAATTAAAAGCCCATTATAATATCTGTTCAGAGAGGGCTTTGATGGCCTGACATTGGGGCTGACCTCAAGTTCTAATGTCTTTAAGCAGCCTGGTAGTTCACTCGCCTGCGAAGCCTCTGCAGGCCTCCTGAATTCAGTGTAACACACCATGGGTAATTGATATACAAATGATCATTTGAGGGTGAAGTATTCCTTCAAACTGCTTGATTTGAAATCCAAGCTTTACATTTGAGAATTTGCAACCAGTGAATTGTGATTATAAATAACTGGTGTCTTGTTATGAGTTAAAAGAGAGGATGAGTGAGAAGTCGGTGGATAGTTGGGATTTATCCTCTGGTGACCGTAAAGCTCTGTGCCAAATTTCCTGCCGATCCAAAGGCTTAAAGATCTAAGTGTTGAATTCACACACTAACCAATATCACCGTCCTGTGAGCCACCGCTCTGTCGCAGCCAAACAGATGAGACACTGCGAGGGAAAAATGGGGGGAATTGCATAACATGTTAGAGAGATAAGAGAGTGTGTTAGAGAGAGGTGGGACAGAGTGAGAAAGAAGAGTGAGGTAAAATGCAGACGTTCTATATTTAGCAGAGGAGCTATTGTTTTCTGGCTGGGGGGAAATGGAAAAGGCGGATGGCTTGCCAAAACTGAGCTCTCTCAGTAAACCTATCCAGAGCGCACAACTGCTCAGCCATGCACATGGAAATCAAAATAAACATACAGAAGCCCCATAACTAAACATATACAGTGTTTAAATCAGGGTTCCACAGTGTGTGTGTGTGTGTGTGTGTGTGTGTGTGAGCTCCTCTCTGCCGGCTCATGGCTGGAGCTCATCACATTATTATGATCATTATTCAGGAGCTGACCTTATCACTCTGTGATTTATTGCTGACTTCAGTACAGTATTATTATTATCATCCCCTCCAATCTCCCAGATTCGGTGGCACTGGCACCTCTGTGTCATTTCAGCCCCATTTAATGAGGATTTTGAGACAGCACATAAACACTATGATAGAAGACGGGTGCAGAAGGTGTGTGTGTGTGTGTGTGTGTGTGTGTGTGTGTGTGTGTGTGTGTATACATAAACATTCACACAGAGAGAAGCATGTTTGCAGGCACGCAGTCACATAACGTTAAAGGTGCCCCGCAGAATTTTTATTGTAAACGAGCATCATTGTAAAGACTTTTACACATTATTAGTGCAATTATTTTGCTCATCAGTATATCTTTTTAAACTGCTATTTTTGTTTTAATTACTCTACAGCCTTTTTATTTGCACTGCAATTGACCCTAGCTAAGACCCGCCCCCGGATGCAGACTGTCCAATCTGGATATATCCTTCAAACACAGACTGTAGACCCCTCTGTCTGCTTCTCTCTGGAATCACTGTTTCATTTCTACAAAAATATGATAATACTTCTTCAGGGAGTGCAGTTAGTTACAGTGTGGGCTCCATGCTTACTCTGACAGCTTGTCGGACCACCTACAAAGGGGCGGGGCTTAGCGAAAGGTCAGTTAGAAGCCTGAATTTGCGCATGATCTCTACACCTGCACACTTAACTTATTCAACATTTAGCACTGTCTTCATTTGAAATTTAAGCTGTTAGTCCTTGATATCTGTCCAGATGGCTGCGTAATGTGATTATGTTTTGTTTTATAATGAATGTGTTTGGATATCTGTCTGCAACCAAATTTCCCTCGGTGGGATAATAAAGTTTAATTTGACAGAGCATGAATATTAAGTTGATTGAGGTGGATTTTTTTGAGCATTTGCACTGTGAATAAGGCATCAAGCATTCACGTCACACTGACATGTTAGACGATTATTTAACAACACTGAGGCTCAGCAGTCTGAACCAAGACAAAAAAACGCTAGTTACTCCTTTTAACCCCTACCTCTCTTTAGATAATACCAGCTTCTATCAATTTTTAATGTCAACATACACCAGTATCATGTATTCATGTGTGTATATATATATGTACGTCTCACTCATGACATTTACTCATATTCCACAAGACACTCTCAGGACTATTGTCCGCCATATTGTTGGACTTCTTTCAATCAACATTCATTGAAACACAGAGGATCATCTCTTTGGAACAACCTTCTTCCGTCTCTACGATCATCATCTACATTATTGTTATTCAAAACACATCTGAAAAGGACTCTAATTTGCAAAGACTCTTAACACTTCATTGATTCATTTGTAATTTGTGTAATATGTTTTTGTAATTGTACATCTCTAACACTTTTATATGTATCTTAGTCTGGATTTCAATTGTGCACTCTTCTTTTATCTTTTTCTTTTTGTTTTATTGTAGTTATTTAAATGGGGAGGTTCTTCATGAGCCATGTTTTAACTTTTAATTTCTTTTTTCTTGTATTTTCTATACATTTACATGCAAAAAAAAACCTTAACCAAGGTAACATATACAAGATCCACTCTTTCTAATCTTACCTTTCACAATAAAAGCCCAGATATGTTCTGTACACTGTGTCATAGTTGTAGATTTTAGGTGGAATGCAGGGGACACTTCCCTGTTTAGGAACACAAAGGAAGCAGAGAACTTTTATTCTGACATAATTAAAGATATTCGCACTATAACTATAAATTACTGCAGAAAATGAACAAATTCAGAAGTTGCTTTTGTTATTCTTTATGAGAAAAGTTCCTAGGGTCCCTCAGGAGGAGCTGGAAAGTGCTGCTGGGGAGCGGGACGTCTACGGTGCTCTGCTCGGCCTGCTGTTCCTGCGACGGGATGGATGGACCAACACAGGAAATCAAGTCAAATCAAATCTCCACTCAAATACAGTGTAACCTCTGATTCCATCATGTGTGCACACGAATTAGTCTATGACATGTCTGTGAGGTGAGGCAGCTCGTTACTTATCCTTTGGAAATAACTGCGTGGCGCTCACATTTGTAGGTATGTGGCTTTTCCTCCAACCTGGACACAACAGAGATGCTATACTCGAAGGGAGTGTGGTTTGGGAGCTAGCATCAAGGCAGCCTCACTGTTGTGGGTTTTATAGCTCGCTCCCACTTCTTGCTAATTGGTTTAGGATGACACTTCATGTGTTGGAGCCTCCATGCGAACATGTAAACATAGTGGATGTGGGTAGGGTGACAGTGTAGAGGCAGGGTTGGAGTTGGGCCTAGTAGCATTTGAGTGTTAGTGTGTGTGCTCTGTCAGAGCTGCAAGTTCTATAACTACACACAGTTCAGCATCATCACTGGATCGGGACACGGCGTCTAAGATCGATCACCCTGGCGTCTTCCCTGACGTGTGCTAGCGCTAAATGAGAAAAACAAAAAAGGAAGTCGGGTAAAGTTGTAGCTGTGTCGCACATGCGGTGTCATTAGCATTGATCATGCTGCAGTCGATGGCTGAGTGGCACCACCCACGACTCCACACAGTCAGCTGGCAGAATCGATGGTCAGCCGCAGCCTGATGTTACGTAACACTGGAGACAGAGATGACCCGAAGGAAGCCCTCAGTGTCGCCACAGGAGGGTTTGTACTGTATCAGTGTCTTAAAGTAGAGCCGCTGCGCTGGCTGATGAGGCAGTGAGTGACAACTGATTCTCATTAACTCTGCTATATTTGTATTCTCCTCAGAAATTTGAGAACCCAGGAGACAGAGAGCGAGCACTGTGTGAGCCATTACAGCGCTTTGCTGACAAGCTACATGAATGTAAGGGAGAAGAGCCTGTTGGTTTTTTTTTTACAAATCGACTGTGATCCAGAGACGAAAAATACACACAAACTGCCTGCTTTCACTTTCTCCAAAAGTCAGCAGAGAGTTGGCACACTAGGAATTAAAAAACTACAATCCTGCAACTTCATGCCTCGAGGCAGGAAGTGTATTGTTAGTCCTGACGCTCAGTTCGGTTAGTTCACAACACTCGTCTCTCATCTTGATGAGCTGTCTACCTGGAAACAACATGTAGCCTCAGGTAAGCTCGGGAAGCTGTTGGTGAATTTAAACTAAAACAATTACAATTGGAACAGGTGGCTCGTCGACTTCAATTCAGCTTTAATGTTTTTTATTGCTTCGATCTGTTTCATTTCAGCTTTTATTTGATTCATAAATAAAATAAATGACGAGAAAATGTTCAAGCAAAATAAAAGGTTTAATAAAAGAGTCAGCTCAGAATAATTAAACAATAGAGAATCAGAGGCGGTCACCTCCGCCACTTTTCTAACAAAAAACTTTTCCAACAAGCGTTTAACTTTTTCATTTTCTGTCACTTGTAACTGCCACTTGTGGCATCACACCATTGTGATGATACTGTATCTTGATCAGCACAGTGCACCAGACATGGGGCTGCCAATGAGGAGGAAAAGAGATGTTTGATATTTGGTTGGACCACAACAAAGCAGGCAGGGGTGTAGCACCAAATTCTGGGCAATGGATGTGGGCCCCCACCCTTCCTCTCTTGATCCATGTCTCTTTCACACACCTTTAATTTAATTTTATTTTTTACATAGTTTTCTTTCTTTACCTTCCCTTTCTTTCTTTTCTTTTCCTTTTTGGAACACCGATTTCCCTTTCACAGGGAAAGATATGAGTGGACGTTGGTGCTCCAGCAGCATCAGCAGTAACTCAGGTCTTCTTCTGCTACACTTAGAGACAAACCCCAGTGTAAGGTTGAATGACACCATTTTGCACATTTAAGAAGTGACAGAGGCCTCAGAGAGCTTCCACTATTTTTTTTATACAAAGTTCAGTCTTTCAACCGATTATGCAATCAATTTTAATTTAGTTATGCCACTAATTACTTATAAATAGAACATTTCAAACAAAATCAAACTTTTCATTTCAGGCTTTTTAAGGCCCCTCTACCACTGGGGCCATGTCAGCAGGAAACACAGCCCTATAAACATGAAACAAAGCCGATGACTGAGATGATTAGTCTCCTTTTCTCAGCCGTTTGATATTTTAACATAGTTTTATATCACCAGCTGGCACTTATGAACACTGTTACAAACAGCAGTTGGCGTTTGTGAACGTAGCTCTGTAAAGTTCGGTAACGTTGGAAAGATATTCACAGAGTCAAACTTCCTGGATCATTAACTCGTAAGCAAAAACACTAACGATGACTCTTTACAACCGTAGTAAAATACGCAACAAGCTACAACCTGATTTTGTCAAAACAAGCTGTTCTACGAGCTGGACAGATAACATTGCTCTCTATTTGCAGCCAACGCGTTCTCATCCCACCTCGTCAAATATCGTCGCTTCATCAGTGGACTGCTTGTTACTTGCATTTTATCTTTTCAAAATACACCTTAATTTTCACAGGAAGTGCAGAGTTTCTGCTCATTACATGCATACAGTCTTTTTCAAAATAAACTTACAATGTACCTAAAACACTTCAAGTTTAGGCAACTAAAGTATGTGGTTAAGTTCAGGAAAAAAAACCCCATCATGGCTTGGAGTAAAATACGGTTGTTACTAACTTAATGTCAAGTCACATGACATACATCACTACTGTTGCATACTACACATTCTAGAACACTATTTTGTAATTAAAGTAACTACGTTGACTTTTGGTTCGACACAGTGGGCTCCCGGGAGAAAGTCCTGTGTTTGTTGGACCAATCCACACTCACTTTAACCCATCCTCTGTGAACTTTGACGCTCTTTATACTACAGCAGTTGCAGAATTTGAAGACTTTGGTTGTTGGCTGCTGCGTCAACAACTGCCGCCGTCTGCTGCGTATTAAACCACCATGAAAGGTGCTTTTGTGCATCAGTAACTAACAACCAGATCACTGACAAAGCAATAGTATTTGACAAGTTCAGAATCAGAACAGACTGTCTATAAAGTGCAACACCACAAGAGATACTTTAAAAATATCAGTGACGTCTCTCATATACAGCGTAGTGTCCTCAGAATCACTTCACACATCAGTGGTCTCCTTTTGATTGTAGTACAACACTTAGTTTGGAAAAATGTGCTTTTGTATTTTAGTTTTTTAGTGAAAAAACGTTTTAAAACTTCACACACATAATTGTTAGAACTGCTGAAATATGTTGCTTGTAAACAAAACAAAAGTGCTTACACCAGTTGAAGCCCAGTACACATGCACGTGTGTACACATGATCCTGATGGTGCCACCTCTGCCTCATTTTGAGCTAGAAAAAACCCAGCTGAAGATCACATAAACACGAGATGACAATAGTTTCACCGTTCTAATTGTTTCATCTCAGACAGCCCCCTCCTCCTCCCTTTATATCGTCTTGGTTTCCATGGAGACGACTGTACAGTACCATTACTCGAGGGCCACCAATCTCGTCTTAGCGTGAAGGGCAGAGGGCCGCACCGCGTCTCCAGGTTGAGTCAGTAAGAGGAGAAGAGCATGACGTCAGATTCAACTCTCTGACCCCAAACATGGATGATGCTACAGCCGAGTGGAGCCAAACAGAATAATCATCAAGGGAGATGCAGAGGGAAAAAAAACGTTAGCATGGCTGAGACGACAAAGAGAGCTAAAGGCAAAAGACGAAAGGCTAGTGCAGGAGGCGGACCTTGAATTGACCTACAGATGCTGGAACACAAAATAATGTACAGACCGTGACATACGACACGACTGCTGCTGTAAAGAAATGTTAGAGGCCGACTTTTCTCCTTTATTTGTTGTGACAAACGGAGGCATCAGACTTTATTATCATAATTGCATTGGAGAGCAAATCAATAGAGCATGGAGCATCGTGTCAGCCTGCTGAGGTGAACTTGCAATTTTCTATAAGTTTCTCAGACTCTTGCATCCACTTCTTCTCGCAGTACTTTCTGACTGATGACAGAAAATCAATCTCCACACATAAAGTATGAAACCTGGTGTGTCTGCACTGGCTCGTCAGTATTTTTTTTTTTTTAATGGACTTCACTCAATTTGGAAATACACACCTCTTATTGTATAATCTCCCCACCCTCAGCAGATAGATGCAGGAATGAGACTGTCTAGATGGTGTTTGATGTTCTCAAGAGAGAGCCTCTTTCAAGAAAGAGTTTCAGTGGGTAAATTATCTTCTTCCTTCTCTAACTTTTTCCATCGTTAATGCTTTTCGCTAAATCCCGCCCCCAGACAGAGACTGACCAATCATAACGTAGCATCAGGTCGGCTCAGACCAGGGTCCGACAACAACACAGCTGTGCTCCATTGACTCTGATGCAGTCGTTTCAGATGTCCTTCATTTTCAGGCTGGTGTTGTGGATTTGGAGCTAAATGTTGTGCCTGGGGCACGTCGTGTATTAATGATACTCGTTACCTGGAGAGGTTGGACAAAGATATACGTTTCTTCCCTGTTCCAAAACCAAAATCAAACCCTGAAAAGTGTAGGGTTAGCTAGCTAGCTACTGAAGATATAGCCTACTGAATGTATACACATGCTGCTTTTGCATCCAGTGGCAGTGGTCTTGGTGCTGGCAGCGGCACGGGCGCAAAGCCAAACACCGTTCATCTGCACACACTGCGATGACACACAGCTGGTTCAATATCAACAAAGTTTCCCTTTATATTCATTGTCTTCTGTGTGGATCAGCAGTGATGTGGTGGTTCACTTTTACACTGTGATCTGTAGCCTATAGTTGGGCTTTAGCTTCTAACTATCTTTGTCTTTTTAACCTGTTGTTGCTGCTGAGTCAGTTTGACATCCTGGATATATCCTTCAAACACAGACTGTAGACCCCTCTGTCTGCTTCGCTCTGGAATCACTGTTTCATTTTCCCAAAAATATGATAATATTTCTTCAGGGGGTGCAGTAGCTTACTCTGTCGGATCATTACAAAGGGGTGGATCACTTCCGCTGTAAAATGGAAGGCACAACATCATGCAACTAAATACCTGCAAAACCAATGACTTCCAATCAGCCATCCACATTAAGACCACAGGAGGTCCACACTGTATGTGATACAAAAGCTACAGTTTGAACCACAGTGTCTGATGCTCCTTCAGTGCGCCATTTTGAATCATTTGAGTCCTTTTGTAGCTGCCATCAGAGTCAGTTATGCAGAGTTATTTACGTTTTAATTCCGCTAATTAGATATGCTAATGAAGAATGAAAATAAATCCCCGTAACTTCAAGAACGCTGTGAGCTCGTGACTTCACCTGGAGGGGAGTACCACCTTTGCTTCGATTCCTTCAACAGTAGGCTCTTCGTTCCTTTTTTTGGGGTAAAAACCAGAGCAGGCACCACTCTTAAACCAGCCAATCTGCTGTGCACTGACCCATTCCAGCACGCCAACCTGGTTATGTTGGCTGTAAAGCAGCCAGCAGAAAGTGCTGGAATGAGAGCATGGGAAATGAGATAGCTTTTAAAAATCAATGAGAATATCAAACAGTGCTCTGCTTCTCCCCCGTCTGCAAATCTTTAGAAAGAAATATATATATAAAAAACCTTGAATCTCCTAAAGTGGAGCTAGCTCTTTTTTATCGGTGGAAAATAGAGCCTTAGGGAGACAGTTTGCGATGCTGCGTGGATAAACGGAAACAGAATTAGTGAGTCGCACAAATGTGTAATACAGCTGCAACGAGAGCTTGTACTGTAAATATCAGTGGGGGTTGAAGGTGTGGTTGAGATAATACAGAGACAAGAGGCATAGATAGAGGAAGAAAAACAGAGCGATTGATAGAAAGTTGGATTCAAGAAGCATTTAATTGCTAATTAATAGGATAATGTTTGGGCTGCAACAAACTGTAAAGCCTTATGGGACCTCTACAGTGGCTCCTTATGGCACTGCCTTTAAACTGCCTTTGGAACACTAATTAATTCACATCCTGCTGCTAATTAATTTGCCACCGCTAATTAAACTGAAAGGCACCTTCTTTTCACCCAGTCCTCTCTGTCCCTCAGCTCCTCTCCTCTTTACAGTTTCCCCATCTTTGTGTTTTTTTTTCGCCTCCCTCGATTCAACAGCTCATCCGACAAGCTGAGCGCCCGCTCTCCCCACAGTGTCTTCACGGCTGACAGCTGATGCTATTATTGTGTTATATGCCCCCAGCTAAAAGTGAAACATCTTGCTATTTGTACCTTTAAATGGTTTCACCAACAGGGGGATTGTTAGCAGGATGTCAAATATAATCACTCTCTAAATCCCAACGCCTCACTCAGCTGATAGGATTCAACCTCCTGTCTCCCACACAGACAATCAACGGCAAATGGCTCCCGAAATTACGTAATACTTGTTATTTTTCCTTAATGATGAAAAATGCTGCTAATCTTTATCCCGAAAAAACACAGCTGTTTGAGAAGAAAACGTCTTCTGATGACTCACGACTTTCATCCGTCCATAATGTGCTTTACTTTCATGGCTGTAATCATTTTGTCGGGCGTCATCTCCGGGTATCTCGCTCTGGAATGTGTCAGAAGCAGTGCACCGTGGTTGAACTGTAGGAAGAAAGACAGGGGTCCACCGAGAACTCCTCAGCCTTGAACCTTGATGTGCGGCTGCTGATTTGTTGTTGTGCCATATGTTGAGTGATGATGACAAGAAGGCAGATGTATGTGGATGCTGCTGTGTGATTCTTGTCCCGCTCGGACAAGCTCAGTTTCCTTCCCTGTGTGCGCACGCCGCCCTCCTGATCTGCCCTTCTACAACTCTGACATGTCAGTTTGAGCGAGGCCCTACATGTATATCCTCCACATCCACACGGGAACTAATGTGCATAACAGTGCGTGACAGCCTAATTTCATATGAACTCACAGCAGCCTAATGGAGCGCTTGTCAAAGAATTTATTTTACGTCCTGCACTATAACATGGATTTCATAATAACCAATTATAAGCTATATTCATTTATAATATTTGAAATGACCTCATTATATCTGCAATTTAGTCGACTTCCTGACACATAATGAGCAGCCATAGAGCTCCTCACTCAGCACACACATGCAGTAGCCCGAGGTTATCTACCAGGGTTAACTGCCGGCTCACACAGAGACATTAACCCACGGCTAACTGTCAGCACAGGTCACATGATTCATATAGATACACTATGTTTTTAGCCAAGTATTATTTAATGCAGGGGTATTCAACTAACAGCCTGCAGACCAGTTCTGGCCCACGACAGGGTGCCAGGTGTCCCGCTGACAGCTTTCGATTTCACAGTGAAATAAATTGATTCACACTGGGAAGTTTTTTTTGTACTTTGAATGTAAATAAGGTGCCACAGCGCATCAGAAGCATCAAAATAGAGCTTGTTATCAAAGAAAAGTGCCAGAGGAAGAACCCCAGGTCCAGTGGAATTATTTATATATGAATCAGTAATGTTTGTTTATTAATTGGCCCCTGGCCTCCTGGCAGTTTACAGAAGTGGCCCCTGGTCAAAGCAAGTTGAGTATCTCTGCTCTGATGCATTACACACTGAGGACACATCATTGTTTCTAAATGCTTTGTGGAGCAATCTGAATAATCAGTTACTAAAAATGTTGTCATCTTGTGCTGAGGGGCAGTAGAAGTAAATTTAAAGGAAAATTACACTTTTTTAAAAACCTAGGTTGAGGCACCAGAGGCTCTGGAGACACTGCTGGGCACAACCAGTGGTGTAGTCTACATGATACGCAGGTATAGTATACGCTCTATACTCACTAGAAAATGTTTATGATTTCCATATACCTACTTGAAGCACAAGGTTACGTAACAACATCATTTTGTGACAGCTTTCATTAAAGGAGAAGTCCAGTATTTTGCACTTTGAGCCCCATTCCTGGTTGTTTATGATGAAATAGAGTGGTTAAGACCAAAATCTTGACGATTGCTCCTTCTCTGAGAATTTGAGAGAATTTGTCTTTCCCCTGCCTGGCTTAACAATGCTGTCTATGGCCATGTGTAAATCTGTCCTAAAACCACCTTAAACGTTGGTTTTCAAAGCCATGAAACTCACCCAGTGGTCAGTGGTGTTCCTTGATGTTCCCACATAAAAATCGTAGCAAACTGTGGTTTCCATCTGTGTTTTCACTATTCATCTGGATTGTGGAACTATTTTTTCAGCTGCCTCACACCCGTGTGTAAACTTCCGCTTGATCGTTGGTTTGACCCTGAAGCGTTATACACTCCAGCCCACTTGATGGCGATAATGCTCCTTTACGTGAGTGTCGCCAACCGGCAGGAAACCATTGCAATGTAATGGGACACAGAAAGAAGCAGAAGAAGAAGGCTGGCGTTGTGTTCAAAGGCATCGTACTGCGAAGGTTGTTTACAAGCCAGTAATAATGGGCAAGTTTTGTGCGGTCAGCAACTGCGGGAGTCAGCGACTATCGAGCCAGCACTTTCGCTGAGCTAGAAGGCTACAATGACTACAACCTTGTTGTAAACAACCCCCTTTCCGTTTCCAGTGGCGGATTACTACCAACGGACAATGAGGCTTCCTATAGGAAATCAATGCATGGACAAAATGTCAAATAAATCACCACGGAAACCACAGTTTGCTACGATTTTTATGTGGGAACATCAAGGAACACCGCTGACCACTGGGTGAGTTTCATGGCTTTGAAAACCAACGTTTAAGGTGGTTTTAGGACAGATTTACACATGGCCATAGACAGCATTGTTAAGCCAGGCACGGGAAAGCCAAATTCTCTCAAATTCTCAGAGAAGGAGCAATCGTCAAGATTTTGGTCTTAACCACTCTATTTCATCATAAACAACCAGGAATGGGGCTCAAAGTGCAAAATACTGGACTTCTCCTTTAAGTAAAATACCTGAATGCTTGTACTCTGGTGTTGGTTTCATAATGCAGCCCAATGAGATATTACTTAAAAAATCTGAAACATTCACTTTTACTTAACTCCATATAACCTACATTCACTTTGTAAGTGAAGTTATATCCAGATGAAAGCATCTTAACAGTCCACAACTGCCAAGAAAAACTGAGTGCAAACATGCCTATGATTTATTTATAGGTTCTCCACACTGCAATAAGTGGACTTTGAAAATGGATCTGTCCAATAGTTTATTAAACCTTTAGTTCACCGAGTGCACAAATGAATCTCCTCATGCGACTGTTTTTCTCGACGTGTTGCTCCGACATGTTTAACCTCTCTCTGACCCAGTGAACACAAAACATTTCTATAGTTTGTTGACCCATGTAATTGGAAACTGTTTTACAGCTCTTGCTACCAATCTTCAAACTAAATGATCTTCCAGAGGATGAGTGTAGTGCTTCCCTGCACTTTAAATATCCATCCACTTACATCAATAACAATTATGAGGATGATTATGATGATAAAGGATTGTGCTGCAGTTCTCTCGGGCTACACTGTGATGTGATTATATTACCAACGACAAAGATAATGAAAGTCATACACTATTGATTACGGCTGAGATAAACCTTTACGGTGGTGGCGTAGAATTTAAGTCCTCGCTCTTCAGGAGTGTGTGTGTTTCAATCTGTGTCTGTGTGTCAAGTGTTATTACAGACAGCACAATGACCTTGTAAGGGTCGTACATGATGGTGCAGCTCGAGGGGTTAACTGGATGCAAAGAGTATGTGTGTGTCGATGTCAGTGAGAGTAGGGAAGACCGGGGGCACTTCCTCAATGACTCACAGACATCTTTTGATATAGGAAACATATGTGCACTAAGCAACAATACAACTGATATATTTTAATAATAAGCACAAGAATAATATTAAATTTAATGCAAGAAGTCAGTGCCCTCTTGCTGGGGGTGACTTTAACAGTAAAGAGGTCACATTCAGGCCCTCCAGGATTTTGCGGGCTGTTCTGGGGATCGCTGCTGCCTGAAATGCCACGGCAACTTTCCTGAAAAATCATGATGCATGTTGTTATAATGAAAGGCTTTTTTTTGTTGTGATATTGCAGGAGCAAAAAAGTTGTGATGCTCTCGTGGTTTTAGAGCCTGTTATTACGGCCATGTAGTGTTTCCCATGAGAATCTATTAGTGATTTTTGGGTGGATGGGGTGGGAGGTAGATCACAGACGATCAGCTGTTGCTACCTTTCAACGCAGCCCTGAGGGACCCTCTTCATGAGCCACTCTCCTCCTGCTCTTTCTGCCCAATTAAAACAAGCTAACACAGCGGTAGTGGCTAACATCTGACACTGAGCAATTTAACGATCCCAACAATCTCACACTGACACCAAAACAGCTCGACTCTGTGCCGTGTGATGCTAACAGTTAGCCCTGTCACTGTGTGTCACCCTCTTGCAGAGGTGGTCCCATGATAAATAGTGTAAGAGGGGCAAGAAGGGGCTAAATGAATCAACACACTGCACGCAGCTCTACAATAAAATGAGATTTCACCTGTTCTAAATGGTCAGATTTGCAGTTAAGTTGCGGTGATTGGACAAAATTGCAAAAGTCGCATAGAATTCTCAGAGACTGGCTGAATTTACATTCATTTTGTAATCTTAACACCCTTGAGAGACTACATATTAACCCACTTTATGTCAAATAAAAGCACACCTAAAAGTTATCATATTACTCCACTAACCTACAAGATGTTTTGTACATGTTTAATCTTTTGAACACTCATTAAACACACATTATTTTACAAAAAAGTATGTTTTTTCATGAGCTGGTAGATACATACATCTAGTGATGCACTTGTTCACATGGTCGGTGATAGTACCAGGGGTCATCAGGGGTTTTGGGTCTTTCCACTTCAGACTCCTTCACCCTGGCAACTTGACCGGGAGTGATCAGCACCCAGCCTGCGTCCAGCAGCATTACACCACAGCTTGTCCCTCCTTGTCCACAGCCCTCATGAAGCTTTTTCTGCAGCCTCTGAAGCTCTGCTGATTGCTTGTCTTTTACGTGCCCCAGTAATGCCCAGGAGGCCACAGGCCCTGCATGAGGACTTCTCTGCAAAGCCTCTCGCTCCCACTTCAATGTGGACTGATTTACTAGAACAAAAACACATATTTCAGTACACCCTTTTAAAATGTAATTTTACATTTATGTTGTGACGTATAAATCTTCTGACAGTACAGTGTGTCAGTGCAGACGATAAATGTGGCATCACATGGCAGCCATGATAAAATCTCATGCTAGCTATTAAAGCCCATATTAGCACGTTGTTTGTGTTTATTTTTGACCAATAACCTGGAGATAAAGTTGAGTTTAAATTAGCAGTCATCTTTAGTTTAGACAGCAAAAACAAAAAGAAAAACTTCTGCCAAGATGAAATAATCCTGATCTCTTTCTGAAGGCAGAGAGAGAATCCTACTGAGCATGTGCTGAGCGTGTTACAGTTGGCCCTGGCCTCCTCTGCTGCATGTGCTTGTGTGTAAAGCAGACGAAACTGCCTCATATACTTTGTATAGAAATGTGATAATGTGAGCATCTCTGTGTGTGAGTGTGAAAACTGATAGACAGTATGCGTGTCATATGAGATCCAGCTTTGTTGTAAAGCTTTTGAATGTATTGTATCGTTTATAGTAATCGAGTTCATTGTTGTAATTCATCCAGAGTTCTATCTGTAGCATGGTACTTTGATGCAAAGTACTCTAAGCAGTGCGTTTGTATTGCTAACAGGTGAAACAAAGACATCCATCAGCATATTTTTCTCTCTTGAGATCTCTTCAGATTCCCAGACAAACTGTCTCAGTCTGCTCAAACACTTCTTTCTCTCATGTTATCTTAAATGCAATGAATTCCTAATGACTGGTCTGATAGAAATTACATCTCAGTGTTTGCTCTCTGTGTGATGTGTGTGCACTGAAATCCACTGGGAGACGTCAGGAACGAGAGTCTGCCTGTGAAACATCTGCTTTAGGACACCTGAGTGACAGATGTGGCCTGTGGACTGTTTTTCATTGTATTCATTTTCAAAAGAAGGAGAAATCCTTTAGGGAGGCCTCTATAGTTATCACACAAACTATTCTGAGTAGTTAACCCTTTAGAGATATTCTCTGTAAATTCCTCTTCTCTAGGTAAAACAGAACCTGGAAGACCAAAAATAGGCTGCAGCAGAGCTGTGACGGACGAGCTAGCAAAGATCAACTTAACTTGGAGGGGAGGCTCGACGTATTGCCAAAAATAGGGAATGATGGATGGAGCTTATTATGGCCTTATGTTCCACAAGGATTAAGTAAATTAGTCATTTAAGCTTCATTTATACTTTTGCATTAAGGGGTTAAGTGGGGTTTATACGTGTGCGTCAGCTCTATGCAGAGCCTACGCCGTTGTGAGCATTTATACTTGAGCGGTGATGTGTCTGTGTCACTCTGCAGTTACACCTCCAAAACACTATATGGTAGCAAGGTTTCTGTGAAGTGCTGTAAAGTTTAGTTGATTCAAAACACACATTAAACACACAATAAACATGGCTTAATAGAGAGAACCTTCACTATAACTCGCAGCATTCACAGACAAACACTTGTCTTTATCTGGACACATTTTCCCCACAAATACAACATGCTAATGTTTTTAGCACAAGCCTATGGCATTTTATAGTGTATAAATTAGCCTAGCGGCTAGCTGACTTTTCCTCTACTCATATGAAGCCAGGATAAATCACACACAAAACCTAAAATGCTATTTTGTGGAGACTTTATGGTCTGTTAAATTAAAGTAAATAAAAGCTAGCTAAACTAATAAAACTCTCCACAGTATGAACAGTGGTTACATGAGCCTCAAAACCAGCCACAACTCAGCCCTGAGCAGAGTGACCGTCCTCTATTGACCAGTCAACAGACTGCAGTGTTCACAGCTCCACCTTTTAGTACCAGATCTGTGTGCTAGGTACCCCAACAGAGGGGGGACCAAATCTAGGGACAGTACAGAACGGTTCCATTGGTACCATCCACAACTTTTTACAGTGGAAACGGAAAAAAAAGCGCACCGAACTGAACTGAACTGAAGTGTACCGTATCGTACTGCGTGGTGGAAATGGGGCTTTATTGTCAAGTGCTCCCCGTAGCACCAATGGGAAGTGTTGAGCTGCAGCGCGACAACAAAAGACCCCACACAATGATTACAAAAACATCTGTACTTTTTCCACCTCTGCATTAGCTTAAAATCATGAACTTTCTGTTGCTGCCATTACACAGGTTAGACCTGGTGCTGCTGCTGGCCACCAGCCCACTGTGATACCCACTGCTATGGGGTTTGTCCTGGACAAATTCAAGCTGCTACGACCACTGTTAGGGGCTGTCTCCTGTGCTGGTGCCCACTCATCTCTCTGGAAAGCAGTCCACAGTGGACGGAGCGAGGTGGAGGGACAACAGGGTGGCTAGCTAATTCTTGTCTCATTTGTGGTCAGGAGGGGCTGAGTCAATAAGTTGCGTGCAACATTAAGTTAAAAAAATCAATATATGAGAAACACCAGGTTACTGATTGAAGAGAGTGCATATGCCTGTGGTTGTTTAGGGGGAGGGGCTTAGGACAGAAGGGAGAACTGCAGGAGGAGGCCAACTGTCTCTAGAAAACTGCTTACCCCAGCTTTAATTGTATATTAAATTATCTCAATGGAGAAAGTTCATGTTTGAAATGTGATATGATAATTTTAATTGATTCATAATTGTGTGGTTTGGAAACACACGGCTCTCAGCAAGATTTATTCAGAGGATATTGTTGTGTGCAGAGTAATTGACTGGAATCAAATCTATCAATGGTGAACATCCATTTTCCTCTTTCAGGAACATGAACATTCTCCGTGGCTACACCGGCGACCCTCATTTTGATTTAGATTGTTTGTGATTGGTGGAGACAGATTTTGTGATGAACCCATTTCTGGAGTGCTTTGAAATTTTGAAAGGGATAATGAGGTCACCGCAGCGGGCTTTGATGATGGTGAAGAAAACATTTCTGTCGTTGTTCCTAGCTTCCTGTGCAAAGTGAGCTCTGACGGCTAACCAGTTTGGAATATAAAAGAGAAAAGGAGACTGCACCTTTGTAGGAGTTTAATTCAGTTAGACCTGAGGTGGTTTTACTGTGAGAAGTCTTCTATTTTCAAAGCTTACTATCTGTGGGAAAAGAAGGGAAAAAAGGTGCAGTTTGTTGTCAACATCAGGGATTTACTGGGACGGCAAAATCACTTGTGGTTCTAATAAATCTCTGATGCACACATTGTGCCGCCGCCCTGGACTGTTATCTTTCAGAGTAAGTGCTCCTTTTAAGCCAATAAAAAGAGAAATCTCTTGGTGGAGTAGCTGACTGGAGGAGTTAGTTGTGCTCTCACAGCACTTTGTCGGAGACTACAAGGGGTCTTTATCATTTCTGAACAATAAGAAACAGACATCCTTCAGCTGCAGCTGCTCACTGACACAAGACGCACGCAGAGTTTGCAGCCCAAAAGTGCTAATTACACACATATGCTGACTAAATCAGGACTGTCCAGCTGAATTATGAATGGCGGACCTCTCTGGATAAATATTTGAATGGATACAATAAATAATTTTGGCTAATTTTAAATATTTCATCGTTCATATTATGAAATGAACCATTAAACATTCTCATGGTTTCGCTGCTCTCAAGAAAAAAAGAGGATTCAGTAGCTCAGGCGTTGCCATAAGCCTCCTTGACTCGACTCTCCCTTTGAAGAAGTTTAAAGAATCAAATTAAAGAGGAAGCCCTGACTTTGATACTGCCATCTCAGCATGAACATTTTAGATTAGATCAGGAAAAATATCCTCCCAGAGGCAATTTGCTTTCCAATATATGTCACGTATTTACACGCTATAAAATATATGGGATTTTCTCTCGTTTACAGCCCTTCATGAAAGCTTAAAGGTGCTCCTGGGCTCTTCATGGCACGTAGGTAATCGACTGCACATGTTGGAGTGCGTCTCTGTAAGTGTGATAAGATGATAAATATAGAGTTGGATAAACAGCTCCGGGGAGAGGCACTGTGAGATGTATGGTGATGTCATCAGCGGTACTGGACCAAATATGAGTCATCCACAAGTTTAGGAGCCTTGGTGATGAGAACATCAGCCCTAAACTAGGCTAATCCACTGAAATCCACAAATTCACACTGTGTGCACACACACATACACACACACACACACACACACACACACACACACACACACACACATACAAAAGCACAGACTTAAACCAAAGTAGTGCCTGCATAAACATTAAAATTGGACAAGAGATAAATTATGGAAACTACACTGTGCTAATACATGTGTGTATTATGGATGTTACACTGTATAGTTATCAAACATGTAAAGGCTTTACACTTCTCATGTATGCGCATGCATGAACAGATCACTGAGCTGCAATAAAAAGTCGACTGGATTTTACAAATCCGCTTTGTGTCACAAAACTTTAGCAGGAGCAGGAGTGAGCAGGGGCAAGTTGGTGAGTGTCTGTGCATCAGCAAGGTTTCCTTACTGCAACTCTATCCTACTCTCATTTCTAATCTGGTTTTATCGTTATTGCCATGTACTTCTCCCAAACATGTCCTGACAACATGGATGGATTATTGAACAGGACTACTGAGCACAGGCCTGGGGCCCAAGAGGTCAGGGGGCCCCTGTGCCAGAGATGTTTGCAGTGACTGTGGTCTCGTGCATCTCTTTGTAGTTTAGTTTCATGGACTTCTCAACAAGATATGTCAACAAAGACATAAAGAACAACCACAAAACCCTTAAAATCATTACAAACAGATGCAAAATGACAAAAGAAAAGCAAAACAGAGACAAAAAAACATGCACATATAGATTCAAAAATACCACAAATAGATACAAAAGAAAACCTCAAAATTACCACAAAGAGATGCAAAAGAGCAACATAGAGATGCAAAATGACAACGAGAGAAAAATATACTATTAAGAGATTCAAAGACACACTGAATAACCACTTAAAATGCCAATTGCAGTTGTGAAATGATTACAAAGAGAAGCAAAATGACAGAGATGCAAACTGACAACACAAAAAATGCAAAATGACAGACAAAATAATGAATAAATGATAAAAAAGACAAAAAATGTGTACAAAAAATACCAAAAAGGATGCAAAGTAAGACCTCAAAGTACTACAAAGATATGCAGTTACCGCTAAGAGATGCAAAGCAACAAGAGATCTAAAACAACCACAAAAAATGCAAAACAAAACCTTTAAATGATTACACAAAAATGCAATATGAGTTCAGAGATGCAAAGCGACAACAAAGAATTGCAAAATGACAGATTAAAAATTAAAACATATAAATGCAAAATGATTAGAGACAAAAATGTATACAAATAGATGCAAAAATATCACAAAAAGATGCCAAACAAGTCAAAATGACAACAAAGATATGCAGAATTACCACTAAGAGATGGAGGAACGACAAAGAGATGCAAAATGACAAAGAGACAAATAAAACTATAAAGAGATTCAAAGACACACAGAATAACCACTCAAAATGCCAAATGCAGCCTTGAAATGATTACAAAGAGATGCAAAATGACAGAGATGCAAAGCAAAAACAAAGAAATGCAAAACAAATAAAACAAAACATGAATACAAATAAATACAACATGAAAAGATTAAAAAAACGTGCTATATAGATGCAGAAATAACACAAAAGAATGCAAAATAGAGCCTCAAAATGACTACAAAGATATGCAGTTACCACTGAGAGATGCAAAGCAACATCAAAGAGATCCAACACAACCAGAAAGAGACACAAAAAATGCAAAACAAAACCTTGAAATGACATACTGAAATGCAATATGAGTACAGAGATGCAAAGGGACAACAAATAAATGCAAAAAGGGACAAAAAATTTGCACAGATAGATGCAAAAATATTACAAAATCATTCAAAATAACTACAAAGACATGCAAACTACCACTGAGAGATGCAAAGTGACAACACAGAGATCCAAAACCACCAAAGAGACAAAGAGCAACCCCCCCCAAAAAATGACAAGAAAGATTACAGAGAGATGCAAAATGAGCACATTGATGCAAAACAGCAACAGGAAAATGTAAAATGACAAAGACACAAAAAACAAATACAAATTTATGCAAAACAATAAAAGAGACACAGTGACTGCAAATACATGCAAAACAAGGCAGAAAAATGTATAAATAGATGCAAAGATATCACAAAAAGATGCAAAATGAGACCTCAATATGACTACAAAGAGATGCAATACAACATCAAAGACATGCAAAATGAGAACGTAAAGACAAAAACAACGAACAAGAGATTCATAAGATTCATAAGATCTTGTTCAAGAAAATGCAAAACAAAAAACTCGGTGTACAAATAGATACAAAAATATCACAAATAGATCTAATGCAAGAACTCACAATGATGTCAAGGAGCTGCAAAATGACTACAAAGAGATGCAAAGCAACAACAAGGAGATACAAATTATGAAAGAGACAAAAAATGTGTATATTTAGATGCAAAAATACCACAAAAGATGCAAAATAAAGTCTCCAAATGAGATGCAAAGAAAAAGCAGAGATACAAAATGGCGACAGAGACAAAATAGAACTACACAGAGAATCATAACAAACACAGAGACACAAAATGACAGATTTAAAAGTATTATAAAGAGAAACAAAATGACTACAAACACACTCAAGATAGAGACAAATGGACACAAATCGTCCACAAAGAGATGCAAAATTTCTAACTATAATCACCAAACCAGAATCTGTAAGTCACTTTTCTACAGGAGATTTTGGGAGCTTTTACATTGCTGTGTCCAGAGACCAGTTGTGTCATAAATCTAAATTCCCCTTCTCCCTCACTTTCCTCCCCGCCTTATTGTTTACCCATGTCACCCACACCACCTCCACCTTTCTCTGTTCACCTTCGGGTGACCTTTCTGTCCATCTTTCCCTCGCGCACCCTCCTTTTCTACATCTCTCTCCACTCTGTCTGTCTTTCCGAGGACAGATCTCATCTCTGACTGGCTGATTGGGTTACTGCGGCTGTCCCTGTTGACACCCACACAAACACACAGATACACACAGTGGAAGGCTTTGCAGGGGTCTGAGACCGCATCAGGATGAAACGGAGACAGACAGCTAATAATGACATGGACCTCCCACTGAGACGCAGTCGGATAATCCTGTATTGATGACTGCTGGCTGAGTGCACGACTAGTTATCCGGCCTGGTGGCTCCTTGCTGCTGGTTAGTTCTCTGCTGACTCTTGCTGATGTTCATCCATCTATCGTCTTTACCTGCTTATCCTGTGCAGTGTCACATGGGGACGAAGCCTAAAACCCACACACTTGCAGGGTACAGACACAGACAACCATTCACATAGTAGAATGGCAGACACCAGAGAAGAAGAGAGCAGAGTATAGCTGCACGAGTGGCAAAGCAGCAGCTTCCGTTCGGACCGTGACGGACAGTGAATGATACCCCTCATTATGCTGTGTCGTCAGGTTTGTTGACAGTTTGGCTCAATAGCTGATGGGTCCAATTGAAATTTTGGCTGATAGATCAAGTGTGTTCTTGGCCTTCATCAAACTGTTTGGATAGCTGACTGACAAGACTGGATAGGCTGGTTAACAAATGGCTGAAGAGGATCATCAATACTTAAATAAATTAGCAGTGGTCATTGATCCGCCCAGCGAAGGAAGGGCATTTGTCTCAGTCTCTCCTAGGGGGGTAAAATACAAAGGAGCAAAGGGAACAGAGGGATGTAATATGAAAGTATAACAGCCCTCCAAAAATATGCATTCCAATAAAAAACTACAAAGAAAATTCAGGATACTCAATAGATTGTCTTCTTTTTATATCAAACTGACCCACATTGTCTCACAGAGAGGTTAGAGCAGGGCTCTCCTTTCATGACAGGCCTTTCTCTTTTTTCTGGCGGACATGAAGAACAGGCAGGGTGAGCTCTTTGTGTACTTTCTTTTGACTGAAGAAGAGGGAAAGCTGAGAGCGTTACAGACAAAGAGGGATCACAGTACAAAAAGTGCCACAGCCGGGAATTAGACCCAGCTGGCCCGCACGGGGGGGATTCATCCGCAAATGAAACTTTTATTTTAAGAGAGCTGCGAAAGTGAGAGCCCGGGAACAGCTTTAAACCTCCACTGAGACAGTGTTACTTTCAAGAACTTTTTATTTTTATCTTTAACCTTTGAGATAATATTAGACACAAATCTGTACTTGGCTGGAGCTCTGCACTGCAACACAGTGTCAGCTAATTCCTGCCCAGATGTACAGGGATCACTGAGAATTGTTCAAGTTTCAGTGGCTTTGTTTTAAAAGGATAGTTGATGGACATACACTTGGTGAGAGTTAGACGCAAAGATCGATACTGCTCTCATAAATGTCTGCTAAATATGAAGCCACAGTCAGAAAACAGGGGCAAACAGTTATCCTGTCCCTGTTAGAAGGTAACAAAATTCACCTAGCACCTAAAGCCCTTTTTAAATAGGAATTGTGCAAATTTGCAGGAAAGCCCAATCCCTCTTCTTTCCGCATTGGCAGTATAAAAACAAAATCAGGGAGTGCGGCAAAATGCCGCCTGCCTACTTGTGTTTATACAGAATGCGCCTTTTTCGGGGCAATGGGGGGCGTGAGCTAGTAACAAAACGTGCAGCTCAGTGTGTGACGTAAACAGTGATGTACCGAGGAAAGCCGCAGCTGGTCAGTCCTTCAGCGATTCTCTCGTACATCGGCCCGTCCTTCACGGTTCCCACCATCCGACAGTTAATAGCCTCCTCATTAGCGAGGGCAAGGAGGGTGCGCAATGCTTTATCTCCCCAGTTGCTCATCTTCTGCTTTGCGTCTCCTTAGTGCTGCTAGATACTCATTCCTGCTATCAGCTGTTTCCTGGTTTGAAGTCCACGCCAGTGGGTCGAATGTGCGGCGTCATCAACAGCCCCTCCCACAAGTCATCAGCAGACCCTCCTGAGGCAGAAAGCCCTCGCTCTGTTTAGACCAAAACCGTTCCGCCAATATGACTACCCTACGAGGCAGAAAATTGAGCGCCTCAGATCAACTCGCCAATCCGGCTCTGTGTGTCTAAACACTCGCAGCTTGCCGGCAAAATGGCCCAACATTCGCGGAAAATCTGGCAGTGTAAAAGGGGCTTAAAGCTCACTGATTAACATGTTTGACTATTTTTTTAGCTGGCCGCTGTGACTTCACAGCAACGACAAGACTGCAACTGCAACAGCAACGGAATAGTCTGGCACATATCCCCACATAAAACTACAACGTGTTCTTTTTACATGTGGTTTTTTCAACCTAACCCCGTTTTTCTCAGGCTTTTGTGTCTAGGTGACTAATGACCTGAAAATATAAGCGGGCAGCGGCAATACAGGCAACAATGTCATATTAATAAGCAATTGCTTGTGCCAGTTAAAGATTTTTTGGGGGTACTTTTTCCTTATCCGCTGTGAGGCTCAGAGGACTGGCAGTGTCTTATGTTGTAAAGGCCCCCAAGGCAAATTGTGATTTATAATATTTGTCTATATATATAAATAAAATTGAATTGAATTGCATACTGTCACATACCCAACACACCCCACAAAAAGATGCAACACATTGTCTCCAAATGACTATGAAGAGATGCAAAATGGTGACAGAGACAAAATACAACCACACAGAGATTCAAAACAACCACAAAAAGACAATCAGTGTTGTATGTTGTACAGCCCCCTGTGGCAAACTGTGATTCAGATACTATTTTAAGTGTCTGACAACATTATATAAAGGATTCCTACAAAAATAGGCCTTTTTGTTAGTGAGTAAGGTCCTTATTGTTTGACCAGTAACAACCCTGAAATAGCCATCGCCAAACTCACCAGACTCCATTTAAATAAATAGTGATTTTATCATCATAGAACAAACTTCTTTTAAAGCTAACAGAAACAAAATAAAACTCACAAAAACCATCTTGGTTTGTCTTTCCACTGTCCCAACAATCATCAGCTCTGTTTTGGTTAAATTAAACTCTTAATTCAACCAGTTAGATGTGAAAATATGCTGACACTGTACACACTTAAATTACTGCTTACCGGTTTGCTGATGGTGAATTTAGGGCTGTTTCTGGTGAAACAAAAAGAAAGCATACTCTTTAACATTTAACAACTTTACCGTAATGTTTTCAAACATTTATATTGACAATCAGAAACACTTTTACCATCACTTTTAGTGGACATACATCGACGGTGCACAAATGCCCCAATTGGTTATATTGCAGCCTGTTTTGTAGTTGCAAGCTGCAGCCCTCTTGCTCAATACTGGACTTATTTCAAAAGCTGTTGTACACATTAGTCACTTAGACACAAAAACATGGGAAAATAGAGTATGGGTTGATGAATACCATAGTCCCCCTTTAATCATTGAGCTTTAGAGGTGCCAGGGGATGGATTTTATCACCTTTGGACAGGTCCATTCACAATTCCAGTAAAGTTTATTTATAAAAAAAAACCAACCTTGTCCTGGACAATGTTGACAAAATAAGTGGAAGAAGCATTCAACTATAACTTTGGGGCTGCAGTTGTCTGTTGAGCAGCAAGGTTTGGTTTTATATCACAACAGTTTTAAGACTACAGTTTTAGCCCCAACATTTATAGCTCAAACAAGCCCACCATTTTTGAGAGCCATGAAAGTTGAATTTTTGGGCAGTGAGTCCAGACTGCACATCAAATGACAACTGCTTTGGCAGAAATTCTCCTCAATTCTTAAAGCTAGTGGGGGGCTAAAGTCCTGTTTAATCCAGACAGTCTTTGCCTGTCTTAAGAGAGTCAGCAGCACATTAAATTTCAATGCAGTTCTTTGTTCTTTGCAGTGAAATATACCAGTGTCATGCTCAGGGAGATAATAGCAATATAAATATAGCAGTAAACACACACAGACACACACACACACCGGGCACAAACACTCCTAATTACGGTGCAGGACATAAACATTAAATTCCGTGCTGTTAAACTCTGTCTTGAGCCTCCTCTAGGGAACAAGATATCTTTGTTTGTGAGTGAGTGAGTGTGCTCAGGTGTGTGTGTGTGGAAGTATTAATTTATGCTTGTGTGTGTGTGTGTGTGTGTGTGTGTGTGTGTGCGTGTGCGTGCGTGTGTGTGTGTGTGTGTGTGTGGCTCCGAATCAATGGCAGGTATACGATGTCTGGCCCCTGCAGTCAAGGACGAGGCTGTGGGAGGGCATCGGTGCTGAACAGGGCAGTGAATCAAAAAAAAGAAAAACACTCCTACAACCGCAGACATCCATCAGCCCTGCAGATGTCATCACTATCACTTCATCTATGTCTCTTTCTCTTCCCTCGTTAGCTATTTGTCTTCTCTGTTTGTTTGTAACTACTTCATTGCTTTCATACTTTAACTTTCTCCAAAATCACTCCATCTTGTTTCCAAGGCCTTTCCCTTAGTTTGGATCCCTTCATCTCCTTCTCTCTCTTCCTCTGTATCCTCTCGTGGCCTTGTCTGAGTTACCCTCACATAACTCCATCCGTTTTCTCCGCGCTGATCTCCACCCTGAACTAATCTATACTGAGTGACACTCAGAGAGTACAGGAATGATGCGCGGCTCTGGTGTGCGGAAGGAAGTGACACAGAGCGAGACAAAACGAGTGGGAGTGACAGGCGTGGTGCGGCGTGGCACATACACTGGAATTTAAGAGACAATGGGAGACAGTTTGATGAGAGGACGGGAGGATGAGGTGAGAGATGGAGACAGACTGAGGGAAGGACAAAGTGAGGGTAGAGAGGGGATGTGGTTTGAAGTGGCAGGTGACGGAGGTGAAGAGGGAGAATGAGGGGAGGAAAATGAACATGTTCTTCTTCAAGTTTTCTGTTAGATTTGTGAAGAGGAGAGGAGAGGAAGTGAAGAGGAGAGAAGAGCTGGAGGAGGAGAAGAAAGTAGAGGAGAAAAGAAGGACGTGGAACAAAAGAAAAGAGCCAAGTACCAGGGAAAGAGGAGAGGTAATAAATAGAAGAGGAGGGGATGGAAGTGGAAAGAAAATGTGGAGAGAGCTGGAGTGACAAAAAAGGGCATAAGAAATGTGATGTCACAGAAATGCATGAAATGACCTCTTCACACATTATGTGTTAGCGCCACAGTTGAGTTTAGGCACCAACACTACTGTTAGGTTTAGAAAAGGACACACTGTTCTCTTTCCGTAGTCGTCAAATACCACTGCTTTGTCAGTGATTTTGGCGTCAGGCACCAGACGCCAAAAGCCACCTTTGGTTTCAGTATGATACACAACTGGGTGGCGTCTGTTTGTAATGCAGCTGGATGAAACCTTTTGCTGTGGTATTATATGCTGCCAGTCGACTGGACGGCATCTGTTACGTGGATGTCGGGTGAGAGGGGCCAACCCAGTCTCACTCTGAATTTGTCGCATATCATTGCTTGGGCACGGACTTTCGGCACAAGACACAGACGAAAAAAAGCCATCCCTTCACGTTGGTGTGATATGCTGCTGGTCACTGTTATTGTGTAACAGCATCCAGTAAAGTCAGGGGGTCACACTGGTGGACAGTAATGAACGTTAAGGTGACGAAAAATTCGAGTGGAGCAGGTGGATGGGTCCAACAACCAAGGACTTTCACCCAGGAGGCTGCTTCCTCTGCAAGCCGCTTTGCAACCTGCCTCCACCCCAGCTCCTCCTTTTCATGCTGTGTCTGACTTATCAATGTCATTTCTGTTTGTCATTGATGCTGCTCTGTTCTGTTCCTGGGGGTCTTTGCTGCTGCTCTCTGCCCCAGGCTTTCCTTGTTTGCACATGGAGGGGCAGAGAGGTGGGCTCTCTGGAAGAGAGGCCCTAGAACAGAACCATACCACCAAATATAACACTGCAAATGGAAATTAGGTTTTCTTTGACTAAAGTTTTTCTGACTGAAGTTTGAAATGTGTTTTGAGTTAAAACATCTGTGTGTGCTACGTACGGCATGTAAATACTTCGTCAAGCGACGTAAGTATATCATGCAACGTGACTTAACTACATAAAGGACATTAGTACATTAAGTTTAAAGGAGTTAGCTTTGACTTTTTGTTTTGCAGGTGATACAAACCGTGATTGGGGGAAAGTTAGATGTGTGTTTGACCCAGGAACCCAACCTCCTCCTTCCATGACTTTCTCACTCTTTATACCACCTATAAGGTTGTGACATTAACCACAGCACGTTGTGTGATGTCATTAAACCAGGGAATCTGTGAGTCACCACGACAAAGGATCCTCTTGACTCCACTCCATCTTGTTTTCAAGGCTTTTACTGTGTCCTGTCTAAAAGCAGGTGGCTGTACTTGGTGTAATTTTAACACATTACATGCCACCACCATGTAATGCAGTGTTCAGAGGTCGTGTTCATTTACATATTTCTGTGAGATCAGGCTGGAGGAAAAAGAACAGATGAGCAGACGAGGGAGAGCAACTTTTTATTGGATTTGTCAGCTTGTGACAGAAATATTTCTCATAAAAATCCACCAGATACAGCCACCTGCTTTTAGATGGGCCACAGTAAAAGGTGTCAAAATAAATAAACTTTTTAGAGATGTAAATGAATAGAAAAACATTTTCCGGATATGAACAGCATCTGAATTTTTGCAGTAATATCCATTGCCTCACCCAGCGGCCCCTCCACCCACTAACCTGTCACCAGATTGACACAAACATTGCAGCACTTCTTCTCAGTGTCATAATAACTCAGTCATATTGAAACACAGACATCAGACATACGCTGCCACAGTGTTTCACTGGTGTGATATCCATTGTGGATAAACATCTGTATATCCGTTCCCTTATATAACTTTCTCTTCAGTATCAAAAGTAATACAGGTTATTGTTTTCTCTATAAATATATATTGTTTTCTCTTTTGTCTGATGCTCAGTAATGCTTTGTCAGTTTTCACCAGGTTTGTTGTTGCAGCTCAATAAAGCTTGACTGATGTTGCACAGATGTTAATTTAATCTCATGATCAGGTACTGCAGCATGATGAGCTGAAGTTAGGGACCGTCACAAAAGTGCATGCACAATGGGCCAAGGGAGCTTTCCAGATTTTTGTCAAGAGCTTTCTTACGTTTAACTCAGACAGTTCACCCCCAAATCAAAACTACATGTTTTTCTCTTACCTGCTGTTTATTAGTCTAGATTGTTTTGGTGTGAGTTGTCAAATGTTTGAGATATTGGCTGTAGAGATCAGGATATCAGGTGCAGGGTGCCTACTCTGTGCCAGCTTTCAAGGGTAGGGCCCTTTACACCTTTACAAGCCTTTACAAGAACCATATCATAGCCTATTTACCTGAAATCCTGAGTGCAGAGCTGATCTTCTTCCAGGAGCTGTTTTTAAGTGTGTAGGCCTGTCGTCCATGGGACAGATGTAAAGCTCTGGCAGCCCTGTGCTAACATGATCAACTTTTCTGTATTTATCACACACTGTTTTTTAAAGAAGAAGGGAAAGATGTCTGTCGGCTGTGATTGGTTGGTCCTCTTCACAACATGTGGTGTGCGCTACTGCGTTCCAAAAGATGAACTCTGTTTATCTCAGGGCGCTGCCATTGTGCCCTGAAAAACTGGTGCTCAGGAACGCATACGTGCTGCGATAGCGTCGCTCTGGTGTTTGAGTGCACCTGCTGCACCTTTACATTGATTTGACGCCGCAAAAAACACGTGTAGGGCCCCTTAGCGTGTAAAAAAAATCTCATCAAATGGTATTGTTGATGTAAAATATTGTGTAACTTTTTGCAGCTAAGCTCAAACATGTACGTATGAGGAGCATGAAACTTGCAGTAGACACTGATAAAGAAAAAAATTAAGTAGTCAACAGGAATTGTCATAATGTCTGATGCCAGTCTGCCTATTTCCTGTATGTTAATCCAGACACAGATATTCTTGTTGACATAAACAGATGCAGATAGTACCTTTAGGTTGCAACCTTGTATGTACATGTATATGACACTATTATGGCGTGCGAAGGCCATAGGTTTCATTTTAATACTGGGGGAGGGACACATTAGTGACATTAGTTTTTTATGTATCTCAATTTGTGCATTTTCTGCATGAATTTATGGTATTAATGTCTTTATTCTATTCTATTCTAATTCTAAATACTGAGGGGGACGTTCCCTCCGAAATCTCCGCCTGTGACTGCCTGAGATGTGCCGGAGAAAAGAAAGCAAGACAGAACGCGACAGAAACAGAGTGGAAAATGTGCTATTAGACCACAGCCAAGCAGAGCGGGAGAGAAAGAGAAATGATTTAAGACAGATCTCCCATTCAATCTGTACTCTCTGCCCTCCATCTCTCCCCGAGGATTCCTCCTCTCCATCCATCTCATCCTTCTTTCCTCTCCATCCTGATTCTCAGCCAACACCCTTCGCTCCCACTCTCTCTGCGCCCTGCGTTTCGGATGGCGGCAAACCAACCTTTATCCACCACAACTTTGATTTCTATTTCCAAATTAATGACCTGCTTTCCATTAGTGAAAATGTGCTGAGGACACTTCAACGTCAGGCTGTGGGGAGGAGGAGGATTAGCTGATTTGTGGCACATCACAGAACTGTAGTGTGAAGTCATGGGAGTGTGTGTGTGTGTGTGTGTGTGTGTGTGTGTGTGTATCGGCACACAATGTTTGCGTGTGTGTGTGTTTCTTGACATAACTCCTGATGCACTCTGCCAAAGATTTTAAGCGAATTTGGGCCGAGAGGGTTGGACAGAGTACAAACAGCGAGTGAAGATGAGCTGGGGGTAGTTGCAACAAAAACAACAACAAACAACACAAACAGGACAGACTGGCTGAAATGCATGAGAGTGTGTGGAGAAATAAAAAGATAAAAAGCAGAGGGTGACAGGGAAATTAAAGAAAGCCTTTAAGCTTTTATGCAAAAAGTTTGAAGAATGAATATTTAAGATGAATATAATGTTAGCCACTTAAAAACTGAATGAAATATTAAGCAGCATTTTTTTTTTCTCCCACTGTGTTTTCTGATGAGGTTTGCCCGGTTCATGGTCAGACCCAAAGGAACTACTCTTCAAAATCTAGTTCACATTCAACATTTTATCAGAGATGATTCAAAATTTATAACATTTTGCTTCTCCATCTCTCTTCAGTCGAATTCCGGGGAATTTTCTAACCGTCTCTCTCCTGAATTCTCTCTGAATACTATTCCCTCTCTTCACTATCCAAGTCTAATATGTCACTTTCCCTTGAGATAGCTCGCCTTTTTTTTCTCCTACCTGTCTGCAGCCCCTTCCCATCTATATCTCTCCTCCACTCCCTCCCACTATCCCTCTGTCAGTTCCTATTCCAGTTGCGTCCCCCATGTTTTTTAATCCCCCCTCCCTTCCTTGCGATAATTCCTCTCCTCCTTCCCTCCCCTGTTCCTCTCTGTCAAGCCCTCGCTTTGGCAGCCGCTCCGCTGTCCTCTTCTCCCCTCCCCTCCTCTTTCTTCCTGCCACCCCTCTTCCTCTCTGTTTATCTCACTCTTGCTTCCTCCTCTCCTTCCCTCCGTCCATCCCTCTCCATTCTTTTCCCTAAATCAGCCCTTATAGACTGCAGCACCACACATGTTCCAGGCATGCTCCCACAAAGACGGCATTAGCGCAGTCATTACGCACAGGCACAAACACACACAGATACATCACATGTGCACACGCCAACTGAAAAGGTTAGACAGACAGGAGGTGAGCGGAGATGAATGGATGATAAAAGAACAGATGAAGGAATGGAGGGAACATGAAAAGGAAAAAGAGTGAGTTCTGATAGTCGGGAGCCAAAAAGAAAAACAAAACCAGGAGAAGAGTGTCAGTGACACATAATGAGACAGAGAGGAGGAGAGTGAAAGGGAGAGTCAGCAGGCGAGAGCTGCGCTCATTTACACACAAAAGACACAAGTGTGTGTGTGTGAGAGAGAGAGAGAGAGAGAGAGAGAGAGAGGGGAGGAGTGAGGGAGAAAGGGAGGAGTGAGTTGGAGAGGGAGGAGTGTGTGAGAGAGTGTGTGTGTGTGTGAGACATTGTCATCCAGTCCTGGCAGAGAACAGCAGCAGTAGCAGCAGCGCGAGCATCACCAGCGGACGGGATACAGACGCACTGAGGCAGCGAGGAAATAAGGGAATACACACTGATGAAGAGCCAACAACAAAAGGAGAGGATGGAATAAAAAAAAATTCTCCTTTCTCTTCCCACTTCTGTTTGGAGCATCCCACAAGCAGAGCACCAGTGAAAACACATACATATGATATATATATAAAATTCCTATACATATATATCAAATTATGCCTGTTTTCAAAGAAGCTGCAGCCGGACAAGGACTGAACTGACAGCAAAAAAATCCATTGCATGAAAAAATTTGGGAGATAATATGCAGCACTTGCTTTAAAACTGTTGCATATTAAAGCTTTGAGTTTTTTTTGTCCATTTTTTGCTCAAAGGGGGAAAAAAAGACAAAAAAATACACTGATGCAAATGGAAAAAAGGCAACTGAGTTGAAAGAGCTTCTGCTGCAGACAGTCCTATATTTCCAAGGGGGCTTCTTTTGAAAACAGGAATTTTTTTTTTTTGATCTGCCCTCATTGCCACACGCCTGTGTGGCTGTCGCATCTCCACTTGTCTCTGTCGTCCGAATGGGCTGGGGGAGTATTATTCCGGTGAGGCTTGCACAGCACTGAAAGTGCAGAGGGCAGTCCGCGGGCTCTCTGACCCCCACGCTGATATTTCCTCAGTGACGGCAGACCCGTGCAGCCCGGCTCGGGCTGAGAGGAGAGGGTGAGGTGAGTTGTGAGGGGAGAGAAAGAAGGCAGAAATATCAAAGAGAGGATAGAGGGAGATTAAGATCAGAGTCAAAAACTAAGCCGAGGAAGGAGAGACAAAACCATCAAAGCCACGATCAGTTATGTGGGACACTCCACTCTGGTCAAGTCATTCCAGCATCTCTTTTTACAGCTTCTCTTGGATGCAGCAACGCTAAGACATTCAGATCAGAGATTCAGTATCACAACATCAGCCCCCCCCCTTCTCCCCTCTTTCTTTCTCCTCCTCTCCCCTTAGCACTTGTAGGGCAGGACTGAGCGGGCTGACAGACAGAGCACCCAGCTGGTGTCCTGGGTCTGTTAGAGACCCTGGGATCCACGGAGAGGAGGGGTTCCAGTGGAGTGTGCACAGAGCAGCAGCAGCAGCAGCAGCAGCAGCAACAGGAGCCCCGCGCACGCCGAGAACAAAGAGCCATTGGACTCCTTGTGTGTCGCTTAAAAGCTACAGACTGACACTGACAGAGCACTCTCACCAGGGGGATTTGGGCTGTGTGTGTGAGTGTGTGTGTGCGAGTGTGTGCGTGCGTGCGTGAGTGTGTGTGAGTGTGCATGAGAGAAAACACGCCTCAGGTGCAGGAGCTTTTGGACTGTAATCATCAAAGGATTTCAGCTTGACGAGAGCCTGGAGTAATGTTTTAAAGAATATCGCACAGCTGCTGTTACCTGTTGGGCTGGAAATAGGAATCCTACACAATCCTTCCAAAATAAAAGCTCAGTGTTTAACTCATAAAGACTGGATCTACACATCTGAAGAAAAGGAAGTCAGGTTCAGCAAAGTGGAGCAAGGTGGCAGCGAAAAGATGCCCACCACAAAAATAAAAAAGCTTCTTTTGAACAGTGACACTGAGAGCAGGAGGATGATAGATGCAAGTTAAAGATCTGAGAGGGAGAAGTGGAGGCGACTCCAGAGGAAAACACTGCACTCTGGTCAGAGTTTTTCCAGGACATCAGAACTGATCTGACTCCAGCGTTGAGCATTAGAGTTGTTATCCACTCAGGAATATGAGTCCATCTCCGAAGTGAGAAGCCTTTCATGTGGGAGCCTGTGACTATCTTTGAGTTTGAGAGGAATCTGCCTTCTTTTTTTCTCCCTGCGAGCGCCGTCAGGAACCAAGAGTTCTCACTTTTCACGGATTATTCATCCACTCAGCAGGGGAGCTTATTGCAGGAAATGCCAGAGGCAAGTTCATTCGTAGGTAACACGCCCTCCTAAACTAGATTCCCTCCAAGCCACTGGATTTGGATTTGTCTACAGCCGCCTCTGCTGTCTGCTGATGATGATATATGGCTTGGTGAAAGGTGACACTTCCTAAATTTTGGAATATTTCTCTGCTTTGATAAACACACCTACAGTATACACACACACAGTAAACTGCCAGGGATGTGTCTGTGTGTGTGAGTGCCTGCTCACAAGGGACTCATTCACTCCTGTTGAGATGTGAGATTGATTTCTCTCACTCACTTGTTCCTCAGCCCCTTGACGACAATTTAACCTTCTGTAACGGCGTGCAGTAATAACTCCCACAACGCTAAGTGAATGCTCTTTATTTTTCTTCCAGGCATGCATATATAGGCTGACCGCACTCTATTTATCAAAACGGTTATCTCAATGATTTCTAATACCTCAGAGATTCATTCAGTGACTGCAATTTAAAGCTCTGGACAAAAAAAGGATACTTAACTCCTTATTTCTTTGTTGCTTTTTAAACCTAGGAGCTTTACTATCATTTAAGATTACACATCAACACTGAGCCACCACAACACACTGGAGTAAGTCCAAGATGGCCACCTCCGTGCATCCACTTTTGGTTAGCTTGTCCCTGGCCATCCTCCTGAGTTTGACCTCTCTGGGCGGACTGAACTCTTGGCCGTCAGGTCAGGCTTTAGCCCAGGTCTCTCCCAACAACCAGACAGCACAGCCTTCTATGGTACCAGAGGCCGCGCTGGCAACGCCCACACCAGAGGTGGAGGACAAAACGGCTCCAACTAGCGGTAACCGTTGCTGGGGTTACTATGATGTCATGGGTCAGTGGGACCCGCCCTTTAACTGTAACGCAGGTATCTACCTGTTCTGTTGTGGCTCCTGCTTCTACCGCTTCTGCTGTCAGTTCAAAATCCACAGTTTGGACCAGACTTCGTGTTCCAACTATGACACGCCCGTCTGGGCAAACACCGGGCGGCCGGCAGCACCCGTCACTGAGGTCCAAGAGGAGCCGGACAAGGACCGGACCCACATGATCGTGTATATTATCTGTGGAGTGGTGGCCATCATGGTGTTGGTTGGGATTTTCACCAAGCTCGGGCTGGAGAAGAGTCAGGGAGGACAGACGGACATGACCAACTCCAGGTATGAACAGAGAGAGGGATGGATGGATGGATGGTTGGATGGATGAGAAGAGTCCTTGTTGCACAAGAGGTTAATTAGCTCATTTAAAAATATATGCAAGAAGCCTTCCAGTTAGTGTCTGTTTAAAATGTTTCTATATGTTTCTTTTACATCTTTGAAAATCATACGTTTAGCATAATAGATTACTTATTTTACTGTATTTTGATTTCAGACCAACTTACGAACTTTTGGGATGATTGGATAAAACAAAGAGTTGCACAATGTGAGGGCCTTCCTTGGGCACCCATGTTTCCGGGAGTATTCTTCTTATTCGTTTCAGTCAGGAGCACTTTAATCAAAGAAAACTTTATTTCCATTTGCAGTATTGTATTTGGCACCGTGACTCTGTTCTGTGGCCTCTCTGCCCTTCCACGTGCCTATGTGTAAAGCCTAAGGCGGAGAGAGCACACCTCTCTGCCCTTCCATGTGCAAATGCGGTGAGGCAGAGAGAGCGATTGGCTGCATAGGAAGGAATCATGTGATCTATCAGCTGACTCCCTTCCACCAATCAGCTGCTCCATCAGTTGATTGCTGTTTGAGATCAGCTGATGTAGCTGGAATGTAAGCTGAGCTTGACATCATGTCCTGGCCGAACTAACTCAATGTGCCCCATAGTCAATGTTCACATGACTTATAGTTAAAGTTCTTCTAGGGCTTGGATTGGCAGGAAGCTCCCGGTTAAATCATCAGTAGAAATGAGTAGAAGTTGAAGGTACTTTTAGTGAAGTTACCTACAGTATGACTTCAAAGGTGCATTTTGGCAAGAATCATCCAATCACAGCTTGACATTTTGTTACGTGTGCCGCTAATGGTGGGTGAAAGCACAATATTATGGAGTTAAGCTGAAGATTATGGTGTTCTGCAGCTTATGTGAATTAAGTTTTGAGTTCTGGATACTTTTTGGACAAGTCCAAAGACTGTGGAGTTGCCTATGCTCACACATAGCACACAACAGGAGATAGTCAGAAACATTCTTACAGAATAGAAATGTTCCATCTGGCGGAGGAGGAGGCAGGACATGATGCAAAAACTACGCTGTGGAATTTGCAGTGTTTTGTTTACACAGCTGTTCATAATTTGGTCATGACCGACAAAGTCTCTTGCTGTTCCTTGAATTGATCTGACAATTTTGGCGACGGCCCTAACCCACAGATGTTCCTGAATCTTGTCGTCTCTCCAGTTTGACATTTTCATCGGTGTCTTTGTGTAAATCACCTGTCTTCTTCACCCTGAGATGTTTGTAGTCTTTCTGTTTTGCGCAGTCGCACTATAAAAAAGGCAGCATCACGCCCACTTGCTCCCTATGCATTCTCTGGACAGTGACATGCTCTGGTCACACATGGGTTTAATCCAACATTACAGAGACTTTTTACTAAGGTGTGCTGGCAGGGTAAAATCCATTTAATGTCCAACCCAACTTTTCCCATCTATCTAAATAACCTTTGTTATTTGTATAATATCCTTTCAAAATAAACTGGTGCCCTTAAATCTGTAGATGTTCAAAGGACTCTACTCCAGTTGCCTTATTAATGCACCTTTTTCCTAATAATATAATTAAAGTAACAGTATTAGTCTTCGTTTCTGTATTGTCCCCCAACATCACAGAGAAGAGATCCAGCTCCAGGTGTAAACTCATTTTTAAGCACATTTTTTTAACCTCACCACAAAATGCAGATACAATATGGCAGTACCAAAAACAGTTGGACTGTTGACTGAGGTTCTGAATCACAAAACTGGCATTCATTTACTTCTCTAATACCCCATATATTTAGCATTTTTCTAAATTATATTCAATTGGAAAAGTCTAAAGTATCTTCCTATTTTTGATAAGCACTGCATGGACTACTTCCCAAGGACTGGTACGTTAAATAAGAATTATAAATGTTTCGGTTCATCTTCCTGTTTTGCAACCATCTGTTATTATTGTCTCTGTATTACTTTACCTGACTTTCTTTGCTCCCGTCCACATAGGTCACATGATCACAGCCTCCTGGCTCACAATTACCACAGTATTACAGTATTAGTTATACGCATTCATTCCTTCATTCATTTTCCATAACCACTTATCCTGTTAGAGGTCGCGGGGGGGCTGGAGCCTATCCCAGCTGACACTGGGTGAGAGGCAGGGTACACCCTGGACAGGTCACCAGACTATCACAGGGCTGACACATAGAGATAGACAACCATTCACACTCACATTCACACCTACGGGCAATTTAGAGTCACCAGTTAACCTGCATGTCTTTGGACTGTGGGAGGAAACTGGAGCACCCGGAGAAAACCCACGCTGACACGGGGAGAGCAGATCTTGCTGTGAGGCGATGATGCTTCCCACTGCACCACCATGCAGTTTAAAACTAATGTTAAAAGATGGTTGATAGACAGTCGTGTTGTGTGGCAATGCCTTTATCATTGTTTACACACTGTCCTATAGGTGTGTGTCCTTACTGATGTTATGTGGAATTACCGTTTTCATATTGGTATATGTGCAGCATGTCCATGTCTTGGGACAACAGATGAAAATTTGTGCTACATCTGGTGCAATATCACACACTGTCCCTGTTTTGAAATAAACCAGTAAATGAAATCAATTACGTGGGTTAAATACGAATTCTAGTGCTTCACTTTTCGTAGGCATAAGTACGACCGCTGCATGAGAACAGCCTCGACACTGTCGGTTGCATACAAAATGGATAAAATAAATCTGAAATGATCAAAAAATCTTGAATCTGTCTGCATATTCAGTCGTATCACAGTAGTGTTCATGCATGTGCATGAACGTGTGCGAGTGTAAATGCCTCCATGTGTGAATTCCGGGCTTGTGTGTCTGTCTGCAAATTTCTGTATGTGTGAGAAGGTCACCAGCTGGGTAATGAATCAAGTGCCTGAATCACAGAGAGGTGATAATGGGTGTGATGTCTGTACGCAACCAAGAGGGAGCAATGGACGAAGTGATGGAGAAGGAGAGGGAGAAAGAGAGGAGCGCATGGAGGTCAGGCTGCAGGACGGAGACTCCAGAGGAGAGATGTCAGGGGACAGTAAGGGAGGAGTCTGGGGGGGGAATTACAGTGCAGTTGTGTTGTGTTTTCTCTGTATCGGTGTAGCCATTTCACATTGATGGCTGATTGATTGCTGTGACACAACTATGACT
This sequence comes from Cephalopholis sonnerati, assembly GCA_019142605.1. NCBI lineage: Eukaryota > Metazoa > Chordata > Actinopteri > Perciformes > Serranidae > Cephalopholis > Cephalopholis sonnerati. The sequence continues at coordinate 29,074,909 of JAGQAX010000016.1, forward strand.
GTGGCAATGTGCAGCCTCCAGTGAACAATGAGAAGAGAGAGGGTGGTTTTTGGAAGGGTGGAATATTGAGCGGATCTGACTGGAGTGCTGCCAACGGCTAATTCCAGTGCAGAGAACAGGGGTGTGTGTTTGTGTTGTTTGTGTGTGTGTGTGTGTGTGTGTGTGAGGGTGGGGGAAAGGGAGAGGAAGAGAGGGAGACAGTGTGTGTGCTGGGTGTGACCGGCCAGCCTATCGGGTGTTAAGAGTCGGGCCATGGGGGCTCCTTTAAAATCCTGTCATTACCGGATCTCCTCTCAACCTTCCAGGGGAGGATGAGAAGAGGATGAAGAGGAGGAGGAGGAGGAGGAAGAGGAGGGTAGCGGTGGACATCAGCACTCATTAGTGTTAGACTGCGCTGAGCCACCCAGAACACAATGAAAGCTGGCAGCTCTTGGCACATTTTCTCCCCTGAATCAAACAATTATGTGTGAAGCTTTATACTTGAATCAAGAGATCGTTTGGGAGATGTTTCTGAAATCTGGTTGGTCGTCTTCGCCACATGCAGGTCAGACTGTCAAAGGAAATTCAGCATTTGTCTTGAAGTTTCTCAGAAGTGACATGTGTATGCCTCCAATCAGCAGGACAGATGTTGGCAAGCGTCCTGGAGCAAGACACTGAAACTCTGCTCGCTTGACCATTCACTTTGACCTTCCTGGATGGAATCAGTCCCCGAATGGAAATAAGAATAGAGCAATAGAAGTTATCTTTAAAGGGACAGTTCACCACAAAAGCAGAAATATAGATGTTTCCTCTTACCCATAGTGCTATTTATCAGTCTAGATTGTTTTGCTGTGAGTTGTCGAGTGTTGGAGATATCAGCTGTAGAGATGTCTACCTTCTCTCCAGTATAATGGAACTAGATGGCACTCAGCTTGTGGTGCTCAAAGCTCCAAAAATATTTCATCTGAAAAACTCAACAGCAATGTCTCTTTCTAGAAATCATGACCCAGTTACCAAAGATAATCCACAGACCTTGTTGTGAGCAGTTTCATGTAGGAACTATTTTCTTCCTACTGAACTACTCCCGCTAATCATATCACTGTGCAGATGGAAGCGTGCATCCACTCGTGGATCAGAAGCATGTGCTCATAGATGTAAACATCAATGGTGTCCTCCTCTGTTGAGCTGTGACGTTAGCTAGCTCAGTGGTGCTAGGTGAGCTAGCAGTAGATGCACACTTCCTTCTGGAGGGTATGCAGTGAAACATTTTATTTGTTTAATTTAATTGTATGTTTGTTTATTTTAATTTAAGTGACGAATAATATTTTCTCTAAAAATCTCACTTATATGCTTGCAAAAAAATATTTTCTTTGCTCAAAATGTCACATTGCACACTTAGAACTGAGGCACTAATACTTGTATTTTACTGTAATGGCGGCTGTAACGGATAGTTATCGAAGTATTTGACTTTAGGGGTCTGTCCAAATACTCACACTTCCCCTCAAAATTGGCCTTAGCCCTTGTTTTTGCGCATTCCTGCGAAGGGCTAGGGTGTCCCAAACTTTAAGGGAAGTGCTTTTCAGCCACTTCATTTGAAGGGCTGTGCGATGCACACTACGAACAGAGGCAAGTGTATTTATGTTGCCCTAGTATGCTAGTAATAGGTTGTCCAGAAACATTTTAATTGCAGGCAAGAGAGAATTTCTTCTCCTTCTTTCTTTGTGGTATAGACAGTCCTTAATGAGTGGGTCATTATTTTAGCAACACAAACAACAGCTGCGACATTGCGTGAAAATTTATTTATGTATTTTTTTAAATGGGCATACCTGAAACAAATCAACTAGGACAAGAAGGCGGCGAAGGCGTCTTCTATTTACTACGTTTCTTCTCTGTTGATTTGTTAAATGAAGAGGGATGAAGACCAATGAAATAGGCAATACAACCACTGGAGCCGGCATTTTCAAAATGAGTGCAAGAGGCCTATGCTGACGATACGCGTGACGTAGGTGAACACGTCTGTTACGCTAATTTGCATGAAGTGGCGTCCCAGTTCGTAGGTCACATTCCCTACCCCTCAACACTACCCCTTCCTCGTTGAGGGGAATCTATCTGGCGAGTGCACTCGAAACCAAGGGGTAAGGTTATGGGAAGAGAATTGGGATTGGCCCACTCTCATCCTGTCAATAGTCTGCATTATGAGAGTGATGTTTTAATAACATTAATAATGTAATTTTGTCCCTAACCTGACCAGACCTTAACCGTACTGTAGAAATAGCAGATTAGATTTATCCTTTCAGCAGTGATGGAGAGTAACTCATTACACGAACAGCTTTGAGGTACTTTAATTGAGTATTTCTATTTCATACCACTAAGGTCAAGATTTTAATTACCAAACCTATAATCAGATTTTAAAATGTGATACACTAACAAAGTGAAGCCCTCAGCAGTGTTTAAATAAGCTCCACCTTACCTATCTAAAATATTAAAATGCTGTTTGTACAGTAATGAATCAGTAAAAATGATCCAGTTACATAAATCAACACACCTGCAGGGATCATTCTGCTGCAGTTTACTTTATGCCCAGCACTTTTTGCTGATAAAAGTTTTGTACTTGCACTCTCACCTGTATAGCAGTGGTGTTACAGTATGGTATGGCTACTTTAAGTTAAATAAAGGAACTCAATTATTGTCCCAGTCATTGTTGCACTGAATTTTGGCAGGGTACTCCGGCTTCCTCCCACAGTCCAAAGACATGCAGGTTAACTGGTGACTCTAAATTATCCGTAGGTGTGAATGTGAGTGTGAATGGTTGTCTGTCTCTATGTGTCAGCCCTGTGATAGTCTGGTGACCTGTCCAGGGTGTACCCTGCCTCTCGCCCAGTGTCAGCTGGGATAGGCTCCAGCCCCCCCGCGACCCTCAAGAGGATAAGCGGTTAGAAAATGGATGGATGAATTTTGGCATCGGGACTTTTTTAAACTTTCTCAGTGTTGTCAAAGAATTGTGTTTTTGTGGTTTTCCAAAGTGCCTTCATATGTGGCTCTACTACAAATGAGACACAAGTATTGTGACAAAAGCTGAACTGTTGTGAGTGTGCCCTTTTTGGTACCACCATGGCGTAGTCCCAAGAAAGTGTCTCTAACTCATAGGAAAGGATAGGAAAAGGGTCAGTGCTGACCATAAAGGAAATGAGAATGTTAGAAATAAAAAGAAAGATGGCAGAGGGTGATGTTGGGGAAACAGAGACAATGAGGACAGAGCTGACCACCAGAACTCACTGTTAAAAGAGTCCATTAAAGGACAGTCAGCTGGAGCACAGGGAACGGGAGGGATAGAGGGAGGAAGGGAGAGAGTTACAGAAGAGAGAAGGAGGTGCTGATGAGTGAAGGGCTTAGCTGTTGTAATTCTGCTGATTTGCCATTGAGAGCTGTGGATGGCTGGTTAGCTTTGTTGCCGGGCTGCATGGATAATCATTGTCTGAGCGAGTCTTTCAAAACTTGCTTAAAGACATTTTCACTCTTCAGGGCTTTTTTAAAACCTTTGTGCAACTCTCGACTTCTGTTTGGACGGAGCTGGGCTGGTGTTGTTTAAACTGCTGTGGTGTCAGCGGGTTCATTTGTATTGGAAAGTCTATTTCAAGGAGCTTGGAGGAGTTTTCTGACCAGTTTTTGGGAAATTGCATCCTGGTTGCTGCTTACAGATAATGTGTACTGTGGGTCTGGAAGAAAACAGGTCTCCCTAAAATACAGTGGGAGAGATATTGTGGGATTATAATGTGAGTAGTATTCAGATCCCGTATACTCAGAGTGAGAAATGTGTTTTCATGCTTGGTAGGTCAGGCTAGTTCAGCCAGAATGTTAGACCACAACATTGTGTGCATTGAACCTCATGCAGCAACATTCTCTTAAATTTCTCTTTATGTTTTCTCGTAATTTTCTGTTAAGAGAACACTTGTCCAGAGTGTCATTAGTGATGTTTCAGGAAAATCAAACACCCAGATGTTTCAGTTTTCTCTGATAACTTGATGTTTGCTCACCTTTTTTTTGATCCAGACATTCAGTAGGTGTTTACCAGGAGCCGAATTATTCAAAGAGGTCTCTTCCTTTCCGGTAAAAACACTGTAAAAAGCTAGTGTCACGTTCTAAATCAATGTGTCCGAAGTTGTTTGGCATGTCTGTGCTCACCTTTTTCTCTGATAAGTTAAGTTCCAGGGACCAGTTGCAGAAAACACCTTAAGTTTTCTCCTTACGTATGACACTTAAGGCTTAATTTCTCCTTAGCTGAGGAACTTACACAGATGCACAGAATCCCTTAAAAGGTTTCCGAAGTTAAGGAAAAATGTTATCTAACTTACTGCGTTGAAAGAGATTTTACAGCGGTAAAAGTTTCCATAAAGATTGTTTGTTTGATTGGACTCACAGCTTGTGACGCCTTTTATCGTCTTACAAAGTTGGCTTATAGTTAGATAGTGAAAAATGGCAGAAGATAAGAAAACCATATCAGTCAGAGGAGGAAAAGATTATACTACTGGAGGAATACAATCATAGAAAGCACAAACTACAAAGTAAATTTGATCCTCAAATACCAGAAAACTGAAAACCACTGTTGGAAGATGTAATCTATGGTGTAAAATCAAAAGCGTATCCATCAGGTTCTCCTGGTCACAGAACACTCTTCTCAGAGTGTTTAAGTATTTTTCATTCATCACCATAAACTCAGTCATTTTGCACTTAAGATAGAGTCACAGGTAACTTAAGTTAAGTTCGCAAAGGTCATTTGAGTCAAAGCAAACAAACCACTTCCATGGAAACTTTTAAATTTAAAGAGTAGATGACTTAATGTTTTTCCTTAACTAAGGAAACCTTTTAAGGGATTCTGTGCACTTAAAGCGCCAAAACACGAGGCACATCACAATGCAAAAACCACAAGCAAAAAGCTTAATTCTCATTAAAAACACTTACAAAAAGGCGCCTCCAGCTGTGTTATTGGGGCTTAAGGAGGAAAAACAGATGTTTTTGTCTTATCTTGGTAAGAGCGCTCTCACGAAAAGTTCTCTTTACCTAAGAGAAGAGCAAAAATAAGAAACATAGATGAATCCCAGAAGTAAATGGGCACTAACAACATAGGAACAAAACGTGGATAACGCTTCCTACATGAGGCCCTTTGTGTGATAAATGGAAGGATAAGCTCTAAAGAGAAGGCAAATACTATAGTTATTAGTTTTGTTCTTTAAACAGTAATACTGTATCTGTTCGTAACACGGCTTAATTTCTCATTTCCCATCATACACCTGCTCAGGTTGAACACACATTTCAGAGGCCGTACTTTGTACACAAAGTCTGTAAAAAGGCACGAGTGGGAGCATATAGGCAGAGCCCACAGAGCTGAGATTGTTTCATTAAAACAAAGTGTACACTCCCCTCAAGTTTTATGACTGAATTTCATGAATGCACGGAGAAAAACAGAAAAAGAGATGATGTTAGTGTTGGTTGTCAAGTGTTCCGAATAAAAGAAGAACCATCAACTGGCCTCATTAAATACCTTAAATGTAAATGACCAGAGACTTACATTGAGTCTGAGACCCCAACCATGAAATATGATGTCACAATGTTGGATATTGCTCCTGTGAGAGATAAACACACACCCTGAGGCCCCTCTGTGTTTCTGCTCAGACTGAATGAGCCCCAGTGAAATTGTTTTTCACATTTTTAAAATTCATTCTCAACCTGCATACATTTGACAGCAAGACACTTTCACCCAGCTGTGAGCAAGAAAGAGCAGCGGCTCTGTGTGTAAACATGTGTGTGTGTGTTTGTGTACGTGAGTCTGGGGCGCACACGCATGTGCGTTTGCGCCCCGTGTGTGCACCCGACGAATAAATCCAGCCACAAAGCTGTTAAGGTGGTAATGTGCTGAAACCCGGGGTCAGGCAATCACAACAGGCAGCGGTGCAATGATGTATAGCACAAAACACACATGTGCATACACTCACACACTCACACAAACCTCTCATTATAACTGTACCTCGCCCCCCCGACACCCCCCGCTGTGTTCCCTCCATTGCACTGCTTCTCACCTCCCAAGCGGCTGTTTGTGTTTTTGTTTTGCTCTCCGTCTGTCTGCTGCTGCGTCTGTTGTGAGGAAACTGCTGCAAAGCAAAATTAAAAATGAATCATACCCTTTGATACGTGATTCAGCTGTGGGAATTAATATGCCGTATCAAGTTTTTTTTTCTAATATATTAACGACAGCTCAGCTCATCATATGGACTGCAGCTTCACTGAAGGTGAAGAGGGGAGACAGAGGGAGGAGAAAGGAAGAGGACGCACACAAGAGCCTTTTCAAGTACCTGTAAACAGGCTGATATTAAAACAAATGTTTAAAGCTGACATTTTGCATCATTGAGGCGAATGTGTAGTCATCAGCACATCTAACATGACGACAAGGTGCCAAAAAGCAGAGCGGTGATGTCCTGTCCATACACACTGTGGCCGTGATAACCAATGCCAGTGCAATTAAGGTGTTGGCCGATATATATTTGGCACATCGGCCTTTATAAACTATGAAAAATATGTTTGTACGGCTTTACTCGAAACACAGCTACTGCTGCATTAAAGACCATAAAACATTACTTACAAGCCAACAACATAAATAATCTAAATACCAGGTATGAATTAATGCCAGTGTCAGCAGGTTGAGCATCAAATAAACACAGGATGAATAAACAGATAAATCACCTGTACTCTTACACACAATTAAACCATAAATGCCATTTATATATTACACACACACAAGTCCAACCAGCTGATAATATATAGGCAGAGGCAGGGAAATATTCAGATCCTGTGATGATGAATAAGTGCTAATACCACACTGGGAAAATCAAAAGTCAATGTCCTATTCAAAGCCCTGCTTGTTGTTTGTATGTATATATTATCAGCTAATTTTACCACTGCATTAATGTGTATGCTGCATTTTACAGCTGTAGATGTTTAAGGCAACCCGGTCTCACTCCCATCTCGTCAAATGCATTATTTTTTGATATTCCAGGCACCTACCATAGGACAAAGAGCAAGAAAGTCTGCATAGAATGATTGGATCAAACAGGCTCCGGACTTTCACCCGGGGGCCCACTGTTTATGTCCTGTGTTAAACTAAATGTAGTGACAACTTAAGCCCAGTTCAGATCAAAGATTCCCAACAAGACAAGATGAAACTAGCAACTAATTGCAATGTGCTGTTCTGCAACATTCAAAAAACCTGCGGGTTCACACCAATGCAACTACATGAGATGGTGTATCATCTCTATGCAACAACTCTCTGTACTTCTGTTCTGATTTGCAGCTTTTCAGACTTATTTTGTGGCTGAATATAATTTGTAGCTTCTTAAAATATGACTGAGGATAGTGATAGTGAGATACTGGCTACAGTTGCATTTGTTGTGATGAAACGGCGAAAAACAAAAACAAAATTCATAATAAATACGCCACAACAATACTAAAAACCAGTGGCAAATTATCAGTCAATGAGAATGTGTGTGTGTCGGGGGGGGGGGGCACTGCATAAGCACATACAGCAAGCAGAACTAGCGACCCACCATCCGACACCTGGCACACTGTGAGGACAGAAACAGAGGGCTCGGCGGGGCCGGAGCACCTGCCACAGCAAGCGAACACACCATCTGCAGTCATTTGAATTGACCAGCTGACTTCTCTACAAGCCGCAGTTGAGACAGGTGACGTTTTTTAAAACCAGCTGCCGGCAATTTGACCAGCTGAGTTGCAGGTGACACCATCAGCCGGCTTGAGTCGAGCTCAGACCGGATAGTTCACACTGCTGCAACTGTTCTCTGCAACACTCTAAAACTGTTTGTCTCATTGCAAATCAGTGGTCTGCAGTGGGCTTTAGTGTGCTAGTGTGTGTTGCATACTAGTGACATATGTCACATGACATTATATTACGTTCATATCAAGTGTTCTGAACATTGTACCAGTCACTTTGGCCAAATTCAAGAAGTGTAAAGGTGTACAAGTACCTTGTATTTGTACCCTATCACAGTCCTTGGTAAATGTACTACCACCACTGTCATCATGGCAGTGCCTGCCTGTCATCAATGCGGATGTAATAATTTACAACAGCTTCAAGTTGTGTGTTGATAGAGGAAAGTATTTATTTGAAACTCAAAGAAACTCACATACAGTAAGAAGCTCTGATCACTCTGTAGTGACGAGTGCCAACAAAGAAGTATTACCAACAACACATACTGCATCTGTTACCTTCATCAGTGACCTTGTTAACAGGCTGCATCATGTTTGTAATGTCACAGCGATCAGACAATTCACAGCTCAAGTGCCTTTTGTGTTTTTGTTTGGTGGAGCTAGTGACCGCTTGATACCTAAATCCGTAAATATAGAAATAACACGCACTCATGCACTAACTCGCTTTAACAGCATTGCACCACTTACCATAAGTTATTCCACTGAAGAGCCGTGTGTTCAAGGGCACAGGCGATTCAATGACCCACTGGGGATCCAAACAACCATTTCCATCGGCCATTCTATTCCTCTACTGTATTGTGTTTCATCAACGGCGCTTTCTATTTTCCTTTATTGTTCAGCTGCAGTGGCGCTTTTCATCATCGCCTGTGACAGGTGTTTAGAGCCGAGAGATAAACGTGTGCACACGGCTCTGCTTTCCTGAAACGGTTACAGCTGTGGCCAGATGAATCTAACGTTTTATGGCGAGGTTTCTATTTCAGATGAAGCTTTTATGTCGAGGCCTGTGGGATGGAATAAACTGATGATGTGGAGTTTAGTTGCTTTTTCGTTAAGGTCACAACTGTTGGGATAATGCGAGTGAAAAAAATCAATTAAAATATGAAGAAAATGACATAAAAGAGATCAAACAATTCTGCAAATTAATTTCACAAAGAAACTCGTCGTTGATGTATAATGTGTCTTCAGGCTTCGGCGCTCTATTGTTGGAGCTTTAGCTGTTCTCACCTTGCATTAATAAGAACTTGTGTTGTTTTAGTAAAGCACTGAGGCATGTTAGGTTAACTTCCTCCTCCTCCTTCATGATTTATCTGGACCCAAAATAAACTCTTTGATGCTGCAGCAGTATAAAAAATAGACTTTGACCCTCCAAAAGTGCACTCAAATAAATAAGGGATTATTGCATCTCCCTTCTAGTAGCCTCTGTGCACATTTAAGGAAGGTTTAATTGTGAATATTTTCAACCCAGGCCCTCTTTTTTCTCGTTCCATAAACATGTCATTACTGACTTCACTTTATGCTCCACTTTGCCAGCATCTCTGCTCTTCCAAGCACACTCCAAGGCCAGAGTGATCTTTGGCAGTTGGACTCTGAAAGTGATTAAAACACATATTTTCAGAACTAAAACACACACTTTGCCCAGAGCTGGCTGCTGGCAGCCCGGAGTTTTCTTATACGCGTCTTACTTGTTGGAACTCCTTCATCCAAATAAAAGGTTTAAAAGGTTTTAACCTGCACAGTTGAGGTAAACAGCTCAGAGAGGCAGCGCGGCACTGGAGGAAGTCAGGTCAGTGTGTGTGTGTTATTCTTTATGAAGCTCAGACTAGTTTGTTTAATCCAAGAGATGTATCTCTGGATCGAACACTATAGCCTCTTTTCCACCAACATTTCCAGGAATTTATTTACCTGGAAATGTGTGGTTTGCGTTTCCACCGCACCTCTAAGTTATGGAGAATTTATTCAAATCAGGCTGATGACGTGTGGGGGAGTGGTAAAAGAAACTGCACTACACGCCCAGTCCAGTAAATGGCAGTAAGAAGAAGCTGAAGGCCAAACAAGCACGATGACAACATAAATGGCGACCATCAAGCCTGCATCATCATTTGTGCGACACAATACGCCAGGATGGAGGACGCTCGAATTGTTCTGTTGTTCCTCGTGTTTTAGTACATCACATATAAAACCATGCGATCTGCACGGTAAAGATGACAAGACAATTGCGAACGCCCAAAGCTTCTCATAATCTTGCTTAAGTTTCTCCAACTTTCCACAAATTTGTTTCAGCGTGTGCCCTATATGTCGGCTCTTCTTCCACAGACTCGGCCGTTTCAAGTCACCGGCTCAAAGTCCTGCTGAATTTCTTCCTCGGCAAATACGCTCAAAAGAGCCTGGACCTGGACAAAAAGTCCTACCCCCCTACTAGGTACTTTTTCAGGGAAAGTTTGGGGTTGAGGGAAAGTTTTTTCCCTGGGAAATGTCAGTGGAAATGTGCCAAGGTTTTTCAAAATCCTGGGTAAATGATAAAAGTTCCTGCACTGGAAAAGGGGCTTATGTTGCTGTTCATGGTCTTCAGATGTGCACCTCTGTGAAATAAATATTATTGAGTAAGCAGCAGCTGAAAATATCTCATTTACATATGACTCATCAATATTCAGGGAAATAGAGTAGAGTCATTATTAAGAGCTACATTCAATGCAAGAAAATATTGTAAATGATAATAATTAGACCAAATCATATTCACTCAGTGGTTCAGTCATTATCAATGGTGTGTCTCTTTTTTTATCTTTGTCAATGAATGTTTTGCATATACGTATATTTAAAGGTCTAGTCTAGTGTGTAGGATTTAGTAGCATCTCGCAGTGAGGTTGCAGCATACCTCACTAGCGTAGTATGCTACAGTTTCACACAGAACACTAACAAGGATGTGGACAAGAGGTGTCTTAGTGCATCAGTATCTGACGCCAAAGGGTCAGCATGTTAGTACTTGACAAGTTGGGAGACTGTGTTGGTTTTGTTTGTCCATTTTGGGCTGCTGTAGAGACAATACTGCAACCTCTGTGGAAGATATGTAGATATTAATGGTTTATTCTCACAAAAACACAATGATTCTTAGCGTCAAATGATTATACATTGAAGAAAACATAGTCATGAATGTTAGATTCCTTTTCTGCCAATATATCTCCCAAAAGAGATTCTTCCCCTTATGAAAAGTCAAATGGCACATAAGCAGAATTTAACTAAGGGTGCTTTCAGACCTAGAGTTGTCTTGCTTTGGTCTGAATCAGGGACTAATTTTGTTACGAAGTTGCATAATTGCCTAGAGTTGGTTCGTGTTCTCACGGCAGCATTTACAAGTGGACCAGATCAAATGCCTTGTGTGAGAAAGCTGCTCTTGATTGGTCAGAATTTCCATGTGGGAAAAATCCAGGAAGTAAACAAAACGTTGAAGAAGAGTACACTTGCAAGATAAATGTGACACTTTCTAATGTCACAATGGAGGGACAACTACGCAGGTTGATTTTAGCGCTGCTCATCGTGGACTATATTGCTGTCATTGTTCATTTGAGTCAAAGCATACAGTTTGAAAACGAGGCGCGGCTCCAACTAGAAAACAATGTTTTGATGCATTGGATGTGCTGAATGTGCATATTAAGGCAGTACAGGAGGAGGCGCACATTAATAATCCTCCAGGACTGTAACATGCTCATGTTTAACCCAAACAATGTGTCATGTGACTGCAGTTGGTTCAGATCCAGGTCGGAACACGTTCTCACCACAAATGAACCGCACCAGAGTTCGTTTGTATCCGGACTGAGACCACCTCTTTAAGAAGGTCTCGGTCCAGTTGTTTTGGTGCACACCTGAGTGTGATTGCTGCCAAAAATGAACCGCACTTAGGGGGCAAATGAACTTGAGTTTGATTGAACCGAACCAAACAGGCCAGGTGTGAAAGCACCCTAAGTATACCACTACAGTTATCGGACAGCTGCTTTTTAGATAACAATTTTTCATACAAAACACATGATTAGCTAATAGAGTGTGATGTATAGACATAGATTAAATTACCCAACTGTAAGGTAGTTACAGTTAGCTTCATCTTTACCAGTAATTATAACCCTGTATATTTAACTCCTCTGACAGGATGCCATTATGTCTCCACCTCTACTGAAGTGACATTATGAATGCAGATTTCTACCTCTATGTGAGTATTTTAACAAATGGAGCTACTCTGACTTATTTTAGAGCTCTCAGTACTTCCTCCACCGCTGGCTGTATGCATTCTTTGTATTTTTGTCTGTACAGACAGAGGTGAGCTTTTTTTACACACATGTCCGACAGAGGCAGCTGAATCCGTTATGTTATGATTGTAACTCCACACCACACCTCAGTGCAGCAGAGCTCAGAGAGACAGATTGCTGCAGAGTCCGGAAGTTCCTCAGCTCAACTGTTGCTGCAGTGGCTCCACAGCACTTTCTCTATCCTGTCCTCATCTCCTCCTCTACTCCTGTGCAATTGTTCCATTTCTTCCTCTTTCTCCTCCCTCCAGTCTCCCCATTTCTAATACAGTATCCTGATATTACTCCTCCTGTTTTCTTCACCGTATCTTCTGCTTTTTCCCATTATCTTCTGTGGCCTCATGTATAAAACATGTCATAGATATCAGGCCAGAGAGTGTGGAGGACAGATGGTCAGCTTTAAAAACAAAATGACATGAGATTTTGCATATTCATACAGTATAATCCCTGGGTGCACATTATGCATATTATTAAAGCAAAAAAGATACATAAAAAACATTATAAAGTTCATACAAATCCTGACGGCAGGGCAAGTTTATTTGTTTAGCACATTGCAACAACAACGTGCTTTACATAAGACGAAAAAAGGCATTGAGGAAAGATATAAAAGTGTGATACTTGTACAGAACGTATGCATCTTACTGCGAGTGTTGTGAATTGCTCTCAGTTGAGCATTATGCATTTCAAAAGCTGTAGAACTCTTAGTCCTATTCAGCAGTGGAAAGTAAGCACTCACTCAAGTGCTGCACTTAAGTACAATTTTGAAGTGCTTGTACTTTACTTAAGTATTTCCCTTTTCTGCTGCTTTATACTTTACTCCACCACATGTTGGAGGCAAATATTGTACATTCTACTCCACAACATTTATTTGACACTTATAGTTACAACTAGTTACTTTATAATAAATACAGATGATATGCTGATACAATCTGATGCAGTACTATACCAGTGATCGACCCAGTTGTATACCAAGTGTCTAAAACTGGCTCCACATTGACAAACTATATTATTATAATACTGTTACAAGTATATCTGTGATTAAAAACAGAAAATATATATGGAGAACATAAAGTTTCATTAGTAAAAGTACTATGCAGAATTTCAGTGTGTGTCTGCATGTTTATACAGTATGTGAATATATACATATGGATATACTCTATGTATGTATACATATACACTACTTATGTATGTACAGTACAGGCCAAAAGTTTGGACACACCTTCTCATTCAATGCGTTTTCTTTATTTTCATGACTATTTACATTGTAGATTCTCACTGAAGGCATCAAAACTATGAATGAACACATGTGGAGTTATGTACTTAACAAAAAAAGGTGAAATAACTGAAAACATGTTTTATATTCTAGTTTCTTCAAAATAGCCACCCTTTGCTCTGATTACTGCTTTGCACACTCTTGGCATTCTCTCCATGAGCTTCAAGAGGTAGTCACCTGAAATGGTTTTCACTTCACAGGTGTGCCTTATCAGGGTTAATTAGTGGAATTTCTTGCTTTATCAATGGGGTTGGGACCATCAGTTGTGTTGTGCAGAAGTCAGGTTCATACACAGCCGACAGCCCTATTGGACAACTGTTAAAATTCATATTATGGCAAGAACCAATCAGCTAACTAAAGAAAAACGAGTGGCCATCATTACTTTAAGAAATGAAGGTCAGTCAGTCCGGAAAATTGCAAAAACTTTAAATGTGTCCCCAAGTGGAGTCGCAAAAACCATCAAGCGCTACAACGAAACTGGCACACATGAGGACCTGACCCAGGAAAGGAAGACCAAGAGTCACCTCTGCTTCTGAGGATAAGTTCATCCGAGTCACCAGCCTCAGAAATCGCAAGTTAACAGCAGCTCAGATCAGAGACCAGATGAATGCCACACAGAGTTCTAGCAGCAGACCCATCTCTAGAACAACTGTTAAGAGGAGACTGCGCGAATCAGGCCTTCATGGTCAAATAGCTGCTAGGAAACCACTGCTAAGGAGAGGCAACAAGCAGAAGAGATTTGTTTGGGCCAAGAAACACAAGGAATGGACATTAGACCAGTGGAAATCTGTGCTTTGGTCTAAGTCCAAATTTGAGATCTTTGGTTCCAACCGCCGTGTCTTTGTGAGACGCAGAAAAGGTGAACGGATGGATTCCACATGCCTGGTTCCCACTGTGAAGCATGGAGGAGGAGGTGTGATGGTGTGGGGGTGTTTTGCTGGTGACACTGTTGGGGATTTATTCAAAATTGAAGGCACACTGAACCAGCATGGCTACCACAGCATCCTGCAGCAACATGCCATCCCATCCGGTTTGCGTTTAGTTGGACGATCATTTATTTTTCAACAGGACAATGACCCCAAACACACCTCCAGGCTGTGTAAGGGCTATTTGACCAAGAAGGAGAGTGATGGAGTGCTGCAGCAGATGACCTGGCCTCCACAGTCACTGGACCTGAATCCAATCGAGATGGTTTGGGGTGAGCTGGACCGCAGTGTGAAGGCAAAGGGGCCAACAAGTGCTAAACACCTCTGGGAACTCCTTCAAGACTGTTGGAAAACCATTTCAGGTGACTACCTCTTGAAGCTCATGGAGAGAATGCCAAGAGTGTGCAAAGCAGTAATCAGAGCAAAGGGTGGCTATTTTGAAGAAACTAGAATATAAAACATGTTTTCAGTTATTTCACCTTTTTTTGTTAAGTACATAACTCCACATGTGTTCATTCATAGTTTTGATGCCTTCAGTGAGAATCTACAATGTAAATAGTCATGAAAATAAAGAAAACGCATTGAATGAGCAGGTGTGTCCAAACTTTTGGCCTGTACTGTATGTGATTATATATATATGTATATACTCTACGTATATATGTATGTATATACCCTATGTATATATGTATGTATGTATCTATCTATCTATCTATCAAAAAAAAAGCCATTGTGCATCATAAATACTTCTACTTGTCATACGTTATGTACTGTACATGTAACTGATAATACTTCTGTACTCATGTCACATTTTGAAAGTGGGACTTTTACTTGTAATGGGGTACTTTTAGACCATGATATTTCTACTTTTACTAAAGTAAAGGATGTGAGTACTTCTCCCACTACTGGTCTTACCCCAATATAGGTTTATTCATAATGATATACATACATTACTACTTGTGAGAGAAGAATGGACAATAGGCTTATGCATGTGTTACTTTGATTATTGTGACTTTTGTTAATGACAAAAGTATATTGAATTTAGAAAATGATGGGTTTCTAGATTTAAATATGAATGTTTGCATAAAATTCATAACACAGGTTCCTTGATTTAAAAATCCTGCAAAATTCTAGCACAGTGAAAAGTTTTCAATTTCACGACTCAGAGTAAATGTAGACATTCTTTTTTTTTTTTCCTTAACCTAAAAGCACAACGGCTTCTTTAACCTTTCCCACATCTTCCCTGTTATCCCAGCTACTTACATTCAGTATCAAAATTGCAACAGCCCATCTGGTGGTTGCCTCCTCTCCTCTCCTCTCCTCTCCTCTCCTCTCCTCTCCTCTCCTCTCCTCTCCTCTCTGCTTTGACTTTAAATTAGTTACTTGCCGAAGCATCCAAAACAGCATCCAAAAAGTCTTGACTCCTCGTCCTCGTCCTACTTCTTCTGTGAGTGATATTTATATCAGATTTTCATGAAAGCCTACACACCCAAATGACTAGATATTTATCATAAGATAAGTAGCTAAAACACCATATGCCACTTTATGTTTGAAAAGAAGACAAAATATAGATAAATGAAGTGTGATTGCTTCATAATGAGAGGTTTATTTTTGAGCGGGGCTGTGGGCTGTTAACAACAATCTGTGTCACTTTTGACTTTGTAATTTGAAGGCGCTGGAGGAGGTTTGTGGGAGGCTCCATTGTTAAAGTGTGTAAATATATTCCCGTCTATATTCAGTCTAAATAATATTTTGCTAACTCCTCGGAGCTGGAGACTGTGTGTGTTGCACTGTGTGTCTGTGAGCCTCCTCTTTGACTGTGTGAGTTTGTGTGTATCGTCTGCATGGAGTTTGGGAACATGGCGTCCAACGTGGGCTCCATTTTCACTCCAGTGATCCCGGTAATGGTCTGTCCCAGTGTGGACTGACGCTGGCTCCAAGTCGCCCTGACAGAAAATCAACTGCTTACATGTAGCTGTTTGCTGGAGCGCACACAGCAGCAAGCATTATCGCTCCCTGTGTACTGTAGCTGGTCATCTTTCTTTCTCCTTTCTTCTAAATCAGCACTGACATCACATCTATCTATCTATCTATCTATCTATCTATCTATCTATCTATCTATCTATCTATCTATCTATGTGTCTACCTCATTTCTATTCATCGCCATCTCACTGTTCTCAGCTATTATGCATATCTTCATTTCTTTGCAATCTGCCCTT
This sequence comes from Cephalopholis sonnerati, assembly GCA_019142605.1. Classification (NCBI taxonomy): domain Eukaryota; kingdom Metazoa; phylum Chordata; class Actinopteri; order Perciformes; family Serranidae; genus Cephalopholis; species Cephalopholis sonnerati. Next base: position 29,091,371 of record JAGQAX010000016.1, read on the forward strand.
CAACCCTCTGTTTCCCTCTCATCTTTTAATATCTTTCTGTCAGAGGAGGGAAGAATACTGAAATATTTCACTCAGGTAGAAATGGTGTAACTCAAAAAAAGTAAAGTATAAACTAGGCCTGAAGTGCTGTTAGTGTTTGCAAATTGATGTGCCATTGATTTAAAATAAAGCGTTTGTGTAGGTGTACAGTATCTCATCATAACGATATGTTCATTATAATGACAACTGTCGGTTTCTAATGGCTTGTAAATGCATTAAAAAAACAATATAGCCTATTGTATTAGTCAGTTAATCATGTAAATGAACAAAAAATAAATCGAAAACAGGCTGGCAAATATTTTATCATTACAAATGTATTGTGGATGTGTGAATAGTTGATGTATTGTCATATGGTTTGTAAGTACTCCACAAATGAGGCTATGCACTTAGCATAAAGTTGCGTAATTACTGTAAAAAGTTACTTAGGTTACGGTCAAGAAAAGAAACATAGTGACATACCTTAAAATAACTCTAAGTGCCTTTGGCTGCTCCAAACATGGATCTCCTTGGGGAAAGTCCTGTGTTTGTTGACCTATCCACCACCCCAACTTGCTGTCAGGCCCCCAGGAAGTGCACAGAGCTTTGAAGCCAATTATTCATTCATTTTCTGTAACTGCTTATTCTGTTAGAGGTCATGGGGGGGCTGGAGCCTATCCCAGCTGACTATGGGGCGAGAGGCAGGGTACACCCTGGACAGGTCACCAGACTATCACAGGGCTGACACATAGAGACAGACAACCATTCACACTCACATTCACACCTGCTGGACAATTTAGAGTCACCAATTAACCTGCATGTCTTTGGACTGTGGGAGGAAACTAGAGTACCCAAAGAAAACCCACACTGACACAGGGAGAACATGCAACCTCCATAAAGAAGGGCTCCCCACCCCAGGTCCAAACTCGGAACTGTCTTGCTGTGCCAGTGAGCAGCTTTCATTGGAATGACCTGGGATCAGCCTTAAATGCTGCATCCATGTCTGTTAATACATTCATTCTTGTCATACCCAGACCTTCGCTCTTTATACCGCTTCAGTCTTTACTCACATCAGAGCATCGGTCACGTGATTGCAGCCTTCCCAATTACATGGATTATATCCTCCTGAGACCCTGCGTCCTCATATGTGGACATCACATTTTGGGTTTACTGGACCTTACACTTCATTCTGCTTAACTCAGACCTGTTGTCCTTGTTCATGGACACTTTTTGGTGCCATCTAGTGGTAGTACGAGCACAATACACTAATCCGTGTAAAAACAAGATGGCAGCCATCTCTGCCAAGTCAGTCTGCAGCTGATCCCGACACAAAAGTGGACAAGGTCGAAAACCTGATCACATTTAATGGTTGAAACTTGTTTATTTATGATTAATAATATTTGTAGTTTGATATGGCAACAAATTTGACTAATTATAGCAACAATAACAACCTAAGACGCTGTCAATTAGGAAGTACTCATTTGAAGACATTAGGATTTTATTGTCGTCTCATTTGAGGACATTGGGACTAAATTATTGTTGACAACATATAGATCTTTATACTTAGCTTGTACAGCTGATTCTAGCTAGAGGAAATTAAAAATGCATTCCAAACAAAAGCTCAGGTCTCAGGAGGATACACAAATTTAAGCTACCGCTGAAGTGTCAAAAACTGCAGTTCCTCTAATGGCCACTTGAGGCTGGCTCCAAGAGTGAGTCAGTTCCCATAGACCCCTGCCCTGTGCTAAAATGCCCAACGTTACAGCAGAAATAAACATGTTTACAGCCTGGTGCAATCTAAAGCTAATTTTAACATTCACGACAACGTATACGGTGGGATGAATTTATGTATAACCCACCCATTTAAATGTTATTAAAGCTTAATGTTATGTATAATTAAGGCTTTGAAACAGGAGTCCACAAACCAGCTGGTGACTACACAGTGGCTATGTCCAATATGTCTGTACAGTCCATACTGCGCATCACTGATCCATTAAAATAAACAGCTTTTAATGCCAGATTTCACCGTTTAAAATGCTAATGTGATGAGACCTTCATAACTGATCATTATTACAAAACCTGTGTATATCATCCCTCGCTAACCGCTCTCTGTAGTAATCATCTAACACTCTTTTATCCCTGCTCTCATTATCCTAACTGCAGATCATGACAGCACTGTTGCTAATGAGAAAATACTGCTCTTATTTACCACACTGTACATTTTAATTTCTTACAGGTTGTTATTAGTAAGCGACATCAACCAGTATGTTTTGTTGTTTGTGAGTGTGCGTGTTGTTTTCCCTTCTTTCTTTACCATCCTTCCCCCGTCATCCTCTGCCCATTGTGGCTCTTTGCCTTCTCGGTAATCACCTCTCAGCTCTTATCTCTAAACACCATCGCACCTGCAGGAAGGTTTAAACTTAACACACAGATTAAACAAGAGAAAGACATCCACCCCCTTTGACATTCATCTCCCCCTTCACCATCCCTCCCTATCCTTCCAACTCTCCCCATTCCTTTCCTTTATAGTCCAAAAAATAATTACCTGCTAGCTGGTATCGCCCAAACCGCCGTACGTCTTCGGCATTGTGTAAGGACGGAGATGAAACAAGAAGTGTGGATGAGGGGGAAACTCAGAAGGGGGAACAGGATGGCACAGCGAGGAGGAATTGACTTCTTTACTTTGCTCTCTACTTTCATCCCTTACCATCATCCTCGTTCATGTTCTGTTTGCTTTTCATATTCGTATGCTTGTGCTTGTCTCATTCCCCGTTGGTCTCTCTTTGCCTCTGTCTTGCCTCCTTTTCTCTCTTGATCCTTTCTTCTGTCTCGCTTCTTTCTCTCCCACTCAGCCCCATTTCTTTTCCAAAGTTTTTTTTTGGCATGATAGGAGAACATACACTGTACAGCACGTAGCCAGTCAGATATAAAGAAACATCAATGCAGCTGTCGTCTAATGATCAAATTAATCAACCTGTTTTGTTTTTTAATTAGTATAAATAGTCACATTATTTCTACAGGGATAGACATTTCCCCTCACGGGCTGGTCCTCAAAGCTGCTTACCCTCTTTTTCTCACCAATACACACACACACATTCACCTACACGCACAATAACACACACAAACTTGTTGCGACAGGCTGCAGAGTGCAGTGCCTGTATATGTTGAGACCAATCTCGGCAGTCGTATCTCACCCTTCGGGTCGAAAAGCCAGGTTATTCATCTTCCTCTCAAACCAGTCGAAAGACACAGACAGGAGGAGACGGACTGAAAAAGCTGAAACAAGAAAGTTTCTATGTTTTTATCCTCTCAGTTAACCATGGTATGCGCTTAACCTAATGTTTACTTTAGCACAAGTGTACAGTAACAATCAGGAACAGACCAGTTGGGTTGTTTGGATGTTTTTAGACTGCGATTGAAGTTTACCCTGTGGGTGGCGTTGTCAAGTCGCCGACAAAGACGTGTTCTAGAGGGTTTATCCTGATTATTAGTTTGTTTTTTAAAGTTTTAAAAGTAGAAACAGAGGAGTCTGTTTGACGTTTCAGCAACAACATATTCCAGCTTGCCGTGCTGTGTATGAGGTACAATCGCGGAATGGAAGGACTGAGTTGCCTCTGAGCTGGGAACAGGGTAAAAGCTCAGGGCACAATGTTATGACGAAGTAGTCTGTCCCGATTGTGTGCATACTGCGTGCAAAAGTACATACTTTTTAAGGGCAGCTGCAGTACCTACTAAAAGTAAACAGAGAAAGTATGCACTGTGACTCCTCTAGCGTGTTGGATTTCTTTATATTGTCATCTGCTCCTGGCTCATTAGCGCAGGTGTTTACATCGCATACAATGCTAACGTCAGGGAAACGTGTAACGTTGGTTGCCAGTGTTGTTAATTTCTCCCTGATTTGGAATCATATTCCAGCTGGAACATGTCTGGTTGTGTTTAGAAGCTTTTATTGGCGATTTTACACTGTAAAAAATGTCACTACTCTTGGCTAACCCTAACCCTAACCCTAACCCGAGATATGGAAGACCACTCAAACCAATTAGAGCAGTCTGAGGTTTTTCAGGAAGGGGCTCAAAGACACTAAAATAGAGAGTTTTGGGAAGTTTGATTCAGGTATATTTTGCTAATACTTTTGTACCTTTATGTAAGTCAAATTTTGAATGCATGACTTGTAACAGAGTATTGGTGCACTGTGGAATTGCAACCTTTACCTAAAGGAACACTTTGTATATCTATTTGCAAGGTGTGTAAGAGAGGGAAGAAGAGAACGCAGCTTTAATGCTGCAACGTTTAGGTGACTAGACGTTTATCAGTCAAACAGTTGTGCAACAAAGAGAAGCCATCTTAGGTAGGAGTGGCTGTGAGTTTGCAATTCGTCACATTACCCACGTGCAGTTGAAAGAGGCAAATACCAAACCTCAATCTGTGTAACAATCAACAGTATTACACATAGAGATAAAGGAATAAAGATGTAAAGATTAAAAAGTGCCCAGTGACAATCAGACATACCCCAAAAATGTTGCATGAGATAAATATAGTATAGATAAACTGCTTAAGTCCTTATTGTTAATTAGCATGCTATAAAGGATAAGGAAAATATATATTTCCAGATCTTGCAGGAACATTAGAAACTGAACCTGTTGGGAGATGTTTTCATGAAGAGTGAGCGTCAATACACAAATAGAAAACTTGATACTTGATAATAAATACAACAAAGCCTCCAAAATGTCACAGGGTAAATAATTACATAAAAATATACAAGACACTAGTCAGACGATCCTCCACCCTATCAAGACTGCATCCTATGTGGTGTCATTTGCAGGTGAACCTAACATAGCATATACAATGACAGAGTGTCATCTTTTCTACGTGCTATGTTACGTGCAGGAGTTTTTTCTACAACCTTTACTTATGTAAACTTTCGGAGTACTTCCTCCATGGCTATTAGTTATGAATATTCTAACTCTAGGTTGTTATTGCAAATGTGTCTAAATCAGTACCCATAACCCTCAGTGGCCAGAAGAAGAAAAAAAAAGCAACATGAATCAGTGTAATACCAAATTCAGATCACTTTGTTGTTGCAGTCAGAAACAAAACACCACGCTATAGCTGCTGAGCTCAAACAGAACTGGCCCAGAATGCAAAACTGAATTAATTCAAAGAGCTGAATGTGTAACAGTGAGAGTATCCCACAGAGCATAATGACTATCTTCAGCCTACATTTGACTCTTGTTTTCCCCTTCTCCACTGTTTGTGGCAAAATAGATTGTTTACTGTAATGGCATGAAAAGTGAATTATATACCTTGTGTGTGTGGCTGAGGCTGGATTTCCATCCTACAGTATGTTACTGGTGTTCCAGAGCAGCTAATTGGGGGTGTACTCCGTATGTTGGTGTGTGTAACATGGCATATGATTGATGAGACTGCAGGGAGTTCAGGGTCTGCAGCCGATACCACCACTTTATCATTTTGTCTTCAGCTCGACTCCCCCTTAACTCCCCGCCTCCCACCAACCCTGTCCACACACACTCATACTCATACAAATATACATACGCTAACATCAACAACAACAACACCGAGCTGTGCTCAACATTTGCACATTTACTGTCTGGAAATAGCAGTTTGCTGTTATACAAAAGACAGCAGTTAGTTCAAATCAGGCTGGAAGAGTACAAGATGTTTTCAGGGAAAAGATGTGTTTGCAAAATAACAAACAACAATGTATCTGATTAACTCTTACTCACCCTCTATTTGCTTCTGCTCTCACAAACATAAAAGGACGCTCTTTCTTTATGCCGTAGCAAAATTAATTAGTTTTCACTGGGTTTTGCTTTTCAGCGTAATAAAAATGTTTGTCCAGCTCGCTCTATTCCTCTCTGTTTGTTTTGCTTGACGACGCACCACTGGCATAGTTTAAAGAGAAAATTTGGCACCTTTTATGTGGATGTCCAATCAGTGTTGATGGTAAATGTAGTCAAGTGAAGCAATAAATTCCTCACAGTGTTATACTGAGTGAGAAAGCAGAGTTTTTTTGCTTGTGTACTCATCCCAGCAGTGCCTACATGTACCAGGGTGCATTGCTTGTGAGCTTCTGACAGCCAAACAAGACGTTTCTCAGCAGTATTTGAGCATCTGAACCTGGGTGTTTTTTACTAACATTGTGGTGTTTCTTTGCAGGGTTTGAGATACTAAACCTGTTTTTTTACCAACACATCATAGCTTTTCCCAGCGGCATTTAGACCACCAAACCTAGGAGCTTTACCGACACATCACGGCATTTCCCAGCTGTGTTTGAGCCACCAAACCTGGGCGTTTTTCGCCAACCCACCCCTGCTTTTCCAGCAGCTCTTGTGCCACCTATGTTTAGTGTTTTAAGCCAAAACACGATCTGCTGCTAACCATAACTACAGTAACCATCAGGTTCTGGAGGATCTGCGCCTGCTTTATCCTCTTATGGAGCCTGCATTTCTTGGGCCACATACTCCAACTAGTTCTTTGTACATTGAACCACGTCGCTGTCAAATGGCAGCACTGTATGCAGGAAGAACAACAGATTTGCAGCTACAAACTCTGCTTTCTCGGCCAATATAGCATGCACTGAGGAATTATTTGGTTTCAATCCATTTGCCATCAACACTGATTGGACATCCACATAAAAAATGGCAAATTTTGCCTTTAAACGTACCTTAATTTACACATTCATCTAAGACAGTTGTGACCAGGGTTTTCAACCAAAAATAGGCGCTTTCTTTAAGTATATAACACCACTAAAACACGCCGCAAAAGCCTGTGTGCTTTCCAGCAGCACCCACAGAGTATATCTCTACTATCTGTGTACTGAACAGGATTGTATTTGTTCTTTGCACTCGGGATTAATAACACCGAGCCCGAGCTATAATGAAAATCAATCAGGATTCAGGCCTGCAGTTACAACGCATGATGACACTGTCATAGTGCACAAGAGCCACTGTGCTGCAGGAGCCATGGCGCTGTCTGTGGAGCCAACAGCAAATATTGAATTCAATATTTTACCTGCATCTTTCTAAGTACTTTGGAAGCCTCCCATCATCACTGGAGAGATGCCCGGTTTTCTAATACTCCGACTGTCAACTCTTTCCAATATTGAGGGTTTTTTTTTTTCCAGCTGGTCACAGTGATGCCAGTGCTGTGCCAAGTGCTGTCTTCATTATTGTTTTTTTTGCACACAAGTGAATCATGTTCTTTTGTTGTGTAATAATTGCAGCAAATATCTAACAACACCAAATATAAGCGTGAGAACAAAACAGTGATGACTTCACACCACGTTTAACGTTTTTAATGTTTAAGAAGTCAGAGATCCTCGTAACCTTTGCATGAAGTTTGTCTTCAGGGTCAAAGAAGGACATCAGTCTGAACATAAATAGTCACAAGTGCTCACACATACGCACACTCACATTTGGCAGCAGCGAAATGGTCGATGTGTGTCCTAATTATACTGACGCTGTATCAACGTTTTAAATGTCTGTGTGATGCAACGCTGACGCCGGACGAGGGAAATAGATGGACAAGGGAGCGAGGGAAGAAAGAGTGGAAAAGAGATTTTGATGTCTTGTCCTTGAGCCGCAGTGAAAACAATATAATACTCCCAATGGGCCGCTGTGAAATAACAGAGTCAACGGAAAATGACAGGGGAACTGAGATTTCTCATTTCTACATGACAGCCATGATGGTCAAAATACAACTCACCTTATCCGTCCACTCCTCCCTCTCTCCGCTCATCTCTTTTTCCATCCATCACCTCCTTCCCCATTTTACGCTTTGTCTCCTCCTTTCCTTTCTCCTCCTCTGCTGTCTTCCTCAAACTCCCCAGCCAGCCTGACCCCTCTGGCTTCCCCACATTACATGTTAATATATCAACACTGTTCAGTAATATTAGCAGCTGCAACTGTGGACATACCCTGTGACCACACTGTGGCCTTACATTTTAAACATATACAGCATGCGCTTGTATAAATGCCAAAGTGAAGTACTTGAACCCGCTGTAGCCTACACAGCTGACTGCACAGATGACCCCGGTCATTAGAGAGACCACCCTCTAACAGATCATGGCCAGGCCCTGTTACCCTCAGGCTGTCTGGCAGGTTGCTCTGAGGGTTGCAAACAGAGAAATTAAATGCTCTTCCTACTGCAGATCGTGGCCTGCTAACATCCAAAAGGCCAACGCTGCATGAAGGACAGAAGGGCTGTACTAGGAACAAAATTTGAAAAAGGAAGCATGTCTGGGATAAAACAAGCTGCAGTGTGTTAAGCTATTTGAAAAGAACTGGCAAGTAGAAAGAAAGAGGTTTTTCAGATGATGCAATTTCTAATATATTCACAGGAAAAAAGGCATCTTTAGTTAAAGGAACAGTGCGTGAGATTTAAAGGGATTAAGATGCATGTAGCAGTGAGGATTGCAGAGTGCAACCAGCTGAAACCAGTCAAACTTTAGCAGTTATCTAATAGGTTAAACAGTGTTAGAAGAATATTGACACTTGAAATTGTTTAACACATTTTTCAATAACCAAATTGTATGTTAAAGGTCCAGTGTGTAAGATTTAAGGGAATTTAGTGGCATCTAGTGGTCAGGATCACAAACTGCAACCAGCTGAAACTTCTCCCAGTTTGAATTCCTTTAGTGTTCAGTGTTCAGGAGGTTTTTACCAGAAGCCAGAGATATCCACAGAGGCCTCCTCCTCTCCAAAACAATCAGACCCAGTAATTAAAACAGGTAAAAACACCATATGAAGCAGTTTCATGTTACAAATCAGTGTTTCTCCTGTGCTAATAAGCATGTGGCAGATGGGCCGCTAGCCAGCACCTGGTAATGTGTGCTCACCTTTTGTCTGATGCAGACGTTCAGGAGGTTATTACCTGGAGCTGAATTATCTGCAGAAACCCAGTTTAAACTGGTAAAAACGCTGAAAAAACAACACCTTTTTTGACACGCTTGTTGGGTATATGTTGTTGTATTGTATATGTTGCCATTCTGTCCATGAGTCATGCTGCTGGCTGCAACTTTGGCTGTTTTATTTTGCTAATATTTGTTTACATTTTGGCAAATTGAAAGTATGCTGAATTACCGGTTAGCAGTCCTTGCTTTTAGTGGTCCTGTGGATGAACAGACAACAATCGCTGGATTAGTTGGACACTGAAGAAACCAAAAAAACGTGGTGCTGCTCGGGGAAACTCAGGTCGTGTAGGGAACATTTTCCCCATGATATCAATTGGATTTATGGACATTTGTTGGCTATGGACAGAAAATGGCATCCGGAAAATTGAGTCACACTAAGTCCAAAAATATGTGTGTTATGTGTGTGTGCTCAGATTTGCAATCACGAGAAGGTTTTTGAAGGAAGTTGTGCCAGTCGGATGCTAAAGTTGGAAAACAATATTGACCTTCATTGTCTTTGTTGTAGTTTGAAGTTTGAAGTTTGAAGTTTTAGGTTTAACACAGCTGTATTTTTAAAGCTGCACTAGTTAGTATTTTTACGCTGCCTTTACATGCTCTTGGATGGTCCCATTTCCCAAGTTGCGAAGTTGCTCTTCTGACTTCATGAACTTTAAATGTCACTTGGAAACAACATGGACGCCACAAAGAAGAAGTGTTGTATTTTTTTGTTGGTGAAGATTCTCAGTCATCCAGGTCATGGTAATCCTAAATGCTATATCCCAGGCAAGTGGACTTGCTTGAGTTTCCTGAATCATCCAAGAGGAAATGGACCGGTGCCAAGTTGCAGACTTTAAACCCTGTGTGGGTGTGTTCAGCCTCACACAGGGTGAAATGTCTTCAAGAAACTCGTGCAAGTCCAGCTGCCTGTGATATAGCACTTAGGGTTATATTTTTTATAGCTCAGTATGTTTAAATACATCTCTCTGTCTCAATTTCTCTCTCTGTCTCTCCCTTTCTTTATGTCTCATTTTGTTATATGGATTACTGCAAAATTATTATTTTGATCTGTTCTGTACGACATCTATTGCACATCTGTCCGTCCTGGAAGAGGGTTTTTTCGTAATCCGCTGTGAGGGTCCAAAGGACAGAGGGATGTTGTATGCCGTAAAGCCCTCTGAGGCAAATTGTGATTTGTGATATTGGGCTTTATAAATAAAATTGAATTGAAATTTAATTGAATAACAGTTTGAAGCTTTGTATTACAAAGTAATTTTGTCTCAGACCTGTCTCTGCAGCAGCACATCCCCAAAAACCACTTAAATATTGTTTTACCTGAACTGATTAAAAAGTGTTTTACCCTCAACATTTACTTTAGTTTGTCATGTTTCTGCTTATATTCCATCAAAGTCCCTTAGTTGTGTACCAACATTTTTACTGACTTTAGGCGGCGTTCGCATGGATTTTCTTTGCCAGGGATAATCTGGATTTGTCCGTTTATTCCAACACCTCATGAATGCAACATTATATAACGTTAGCTAGTCTGTCAAGCAGTGCTTTGAGCTAAATGGTAAAGTTAGCATGCTAACATCATCGCAACGACAATGCTACCATGCTTAATTGAGCATTTTAGCATCATTAAGCTAAATGTTGTGGCTCCACGCAACTTGTCTCGTTTGATTCAATCTCACCGCTGCCAAGCACAAAATGGCAAATAAAGCTGATATAACAGCTAATGCTAATGTTACTCCATGCTTGCTAAATGTCTTCATAGGCAGTTGTTTGGTAACACGATCGCCATATCAGCTTTATAAGGTCAGTGTTGAGTCTACAGCTCAATGTGCTGCACTCAAGAGACCCAAAACATTAATTATGTTGCAGTTCATGCAGGTTTTAGTAATATGAGAAATATAATTTTAATTATTATCCTCTCTTTCAAATTTCCATTTACTGCAAGTAAAACACAAAGCACCAACGTTAGTATCCTTTTAATCATTGTACCCCTGAGGACATGCAGTGCTGTGACTATGGGAACGTTGGCAGTGGTAACCACACTATCCACTCAGGTATAATGGCAACAGAAGAGCCCTTTGTGTTAAGACTGCTCAGTGGAGTTTTACAGTGGCTGACGTGAACCAAGCACTCTAGAGTTCAGCTATTGCTCCGGGAAACAAAGTCACTTCATGCACGCTGTTCATTCCTGCTTTGTCCTCAGTGAAGGAATAAAAACACTGGATACCGCCAGTACGAATAACCAATAAACCCAGCACTGTCTCCTAGTGTTCAGCCGCACTGTTAAACTATACACGGTCCTTACATTACTATCGAAAGTGGAGCATGGAGGCACAGAAACATGGTTACATAACACAGGACAAGAGACGAGTGAGGGGGAGAGTTTGGGGAAAACAGAAACAGAAAGCTTGTGAGGGAAAAAGAGAGCACAAAGATAAAACAAAAAGATATGCAGATGGAAGAGAAAGTGGGAAAGTGGGAGCTGGTTGTGACAGAGACGAGAACCCAGACATAAAGAGAAAAAAAAGTAAAACTGACTATGTGTGATTTTAGTTTCGTGTCAAGTCTTAATGACGATAAAGAAATGTTGCTACACATATTTTCTTTCATATTATTGCTACCTAAAACAGCAACTATATATCTACAGCACAATCACCAGAAGAAAATGTTGGTGTTGTACATTTCTGAAAACCATGAATACGTTACATTTGTACATTGTATATGTATCATATCAGCATTTATAAAGTGACATATCAGCTGACTCTCATCTAGAGGTGGAATGGATAACCCAGTTCTGATTTACTGAGTCATTCCTGTGTTTCCAGCGGCTTTTTAGGCACCAACCGTGAGCATTTTGTAACAACTCATTGGTGTTTTTCCACCAGCATTTTAGGCCGAAAAAGCAGTTGTTTTTGTGAGACATAGCTGCATTTCCTCCATGAAAAGTGGCCCAAAAAGCAGTTTTTTTTTTTTTTTTACTAAGACGTTGCTTCATTCCCTCTTGGGATAGTGGCCAGAAAAGCAGTTGTTATTTAGCCCAACATTGCTACTTGTCCTCCATGACTAGTGGCCAAAAAAGCAGTTGTTTTTTACTGAGACATTGCTGCTTTTCCTTCTGGGATGGTGGCCTAAAAAGTGTTTATGCTTTTCCAGCAGGGATTATGGCACAAAATTTGGTGCTTTTCACTGAGACTGCTTTTCCTCCATGACTAGTGGCCCAAAAAGAAGTTGTTCTTTAGTGCAACACAGCTGCTTTTCCAGCAGGGACTGTGGCCTGAAAAGTGATTGTTGTTACTGAGACATCACTGCTTTTCCAGCTAGGATTGTGGCATGAAATGTGGTTGCTTTTTAGTTAGACTTTTCACTTTTTCCTCCATAAATACTGGCTCGAAAAGGGGTTGTTTTTTTCTAAGACAGTGCTGCTTTTTCTCCATGAATAGCGGCCCACAAGGCAGTTGTTTTTTACTGAGACATCGCTGCATTTCGTTGTGGGATAGATGCCCGAAAAGTGGTTGTTTTACACCGAGACATCACTGCTTTTACAGCAGGGACTGTGGCATGAAATGTGGTTGTTTTTTATTTAAACATTGCTGCCTTTCCTTCATCAAAAGTGGCCCAAAAAGCAATTGATTTTTAGCCCAACATTGCTACTATTCCTCAATGGATTGTGGCCCAAAAAATGTTTGTTTTTCAATGAGACATCACTGCTTTTCCAGCTGGATTTGTGGCATGAAATGTGGTTGCTTTTCACTGAGGCATCGCTGCTCTTCCTCCATGGATAGTGGCCCAAAAAGTGGTTGTTTTTAGTGAAACATTGCTGCATTTCCTCTTGCAATAGTGGCCCTAAATAGTGTTTGTTTTTTAGCTCAACATCACGACTTTTCCTTCATGTATATTAGGCCGAAACATCTCTGCTTTTCCAGCAGAGATTGTGGCATGAAATCATGTGGTTGTTTTTTACTTAGACATCACTGCTTTTCCAGCCAGTATCGTGTCCTGAAAAGTGGATGTTTCTTACGGAGACATATGTGCTGTTCTTGCTGGGGTTGTGCCCCCAAACAGGGCATTTTAAGCCAAAACACCATCTTTTCCTTGACCATGTGGGTTTTGTGCCTAAACCTATCCACACATTAACCCCAATATTTTTTAAAAGTGCCTCTAAGTATCTGCTACATAATAACATACTTATGTAACATAACCATAGTTTGCAGACACATTCACCAACATTTTCTGTCTGCCAGTTGGGTTGATCCACACAATATTTTGGAGCAGACACATATGAGCTTTATACAGTGTACTTCAGTGAACTGCTTCATAGTACTCCCTTCCCACCTCTGGCTAATCAGTTTCTCCTTCATACTCACGCCATATGGGTTTCATTAAAGTTCAGAGCCAATTTAAAGGTCAAATCAACTCTTAATTACATGTGCCCCCTATGAGAAGTAATGTAAATGATCACTGAAGCATAACAATGCATGAGTGAGATTACTTGGCACATTAGATGCACATTTTTTATTGTGTTTTGCAGCCAGCTGGATTTTTGAGAAATCTTTTATTTTCCTCCAGTGCAGATTCAACACATAGGGAGATGAAAATGATTAAAGATGCACCCATTCTAGATTTTTTTCTTAACTTTCACAAACATAAAGTCATAGATACGTCTTTTATATTCTTGACAGAGTTCAAATTCTCATCGCACCTGCAGCAAAGTACATATTTTCAGCTACTGGAAACAATGGAAAAGGCAGAGAGCACATACATTATATGAAAGCAGGCTTACATTTTGTTACATTCATGTCTTTATATACATGATGAGTAATTTTAGTGAGACAGAAAGAGAGGAAATCTTGAGATCTCTTCCTCTCGTGATTTTCGATGAGCAGGCAGCCCTCATGTGTCCTTTGCTTCTGGCTTTCAGTGACTCTCATCCAGCCACGCCATCGTTATGACTCTCTTTCTTCTTTCCTCTCATTTCCCCTTTTATAACATTCTTTTCTCCTGTGCCCACTTCTTTTGTACCTCCTCCACCCATTTCCCCGTCCATTCATCCATCGTTATATCCTCCTCCCCTCCATTTGGTGTGTTTATCAGTTCGAACCACTGTGAAATGTAAAGGGACATTTACATTCCAGCCACATGCTTCCTCTCCTCCCTACTTTTGTATAAATGAGTGTGATAAATCTTAAGGGATGGGAGGATGGCTGTATATGCTGCATACATATTGTGGTAGAAAGGCTGTAGACAGCAAACCAGATGTTCTCTGCTTTCAATGGGAAAACAACGACAAACACCTTATACATCCACGACATGTAGTGGCAAGAGTTTAATGTTCTGTCATGCCATGACAAGAACTAAAGTGGATGTTTGAAAATATAACAGCCCTGTGGCATTTTTGATTTATTGTTTTTATAGTGACTGTGGAAAGTGACAGAAAAATTGGAAAGATAAAGCTGAATGACATGCAACAAAGGTTCAAAGTCAGATTTCTTCTTACATCAAAGTGTAGCAAAAGGGATGTGTTTTTATTCCCAAACTAGGGATGAGTGTTTTAAGAAATTTCCATATTTGTGTACACTAAGATTAAATCATTATTGAGTGAAAATGTAGTTAGAGCCTTGCTGCCTGCACAAGATTAGGTATGATACGTAAGTTTAACGTTACAGAGCTTATACTAAACACATTTTCCAAATAAATACAACATGCTAATGTTATTAGCACAAGCCTATGGCATTTTCCATTGTATAAATTAGCCTAGCGACGAGCGGAGATTTCCTCTGCTCATATGAAGCCAGGATAAATCACACACAAGACTTAAAATGCTATTTTTGTGGAGGCTTTATTGTCTTCACAATGTATTGTTTCTTATCTGTGAAATTAAAGTAAATAATTTCCACTGAGGGAAATGGTTTCAGCTCACAAAAATAGACAGGAGGTCTGCGTCGCCGTGACCTATAGTTACTATTACTTTTACTATTTCTGGGGAGGTGCACATGAGACTACAACGTAGGGTATAGCAAAGGCTCTGTGTCGACATAAGGCCTATGCCGTACCCTATGCCGTAGCCTGACAAAACATCATAGCTATGCCTGCATAGATGTTGTGATTCTAGCCTTCTTGTGTCTGTACTTCTTTCCCATTGCCACGGCTTCCTCTGGCGATGGATAACGCTCCCGTTGCCGCTCTAATATGTCACTGTATTTCCTTTGTAACGACTCCCAGTTTCACGTCATCATCAGTCCAAGCAAAGACATGTCTGGTCTTACTTCTCGCCATCAACGCTGTATTTTCATTTAACTAAACAACCAGTCACAGGGTAGACAAATTACTTCCTGTTTACACTAATGCGTACATCCCCATGTATGTGGATAGTGGTGTCTTTCAGGTGTGTTTACATGGATGGAAAAAGCTCATCTGTACTTACATTGTTTTGTTGTAAAACCAATTTTATTTCAATGAGAAAGTATGAGTGAGGGTGTGGCTGTAGATAAAACAGAAAGCACAAAACAGTGACTGAAACCTATGAACTGCAGTTTTGGGTTATGCTCATTCCTGCCTGTAATTCAGTTCAAAGGGAAATCAGACATCAGAAATCAAATATAGAAAAAATGACACTGCTGGAAAAACATTTCTATTGTATCAGTATATATAAAGTGGTTGCTTGAACACATTGAACCTTATCATCATGACAAAGTGAAGGCAATTTGTCATTGCAGAGCTCTGACATCCCACAACCCAACTGAAATGGCTTTTTAGGCTACAACTGTCAGCCCCCCACCATCCCTGTCTTTTGCTCACTGACTTGTCTTCTTCCCTTCCCTCTTCTTTTCTTCCATCTCCGGCTGGGGGTGATGGTTAAAAAAAAAAGTCACTTTCAAAAAGCACTTCCGCCCTGTTGTCAGCCCTCTAACACTTTTGAGAGTTCTCTGGGAAACATAGCAAAGCAGCCGGCATCGCGCGAAGAACACTACAAATTGTCAACAGGAAGAAACTTTTGTTTTGCTGCATGATGACACAGAGGTGTGTACAGTAGTCTTCATCCACACTTTAGTTTGCATGAGCATTGTGCTTTGGCTGTTAGTACACCACTTCAGCTGACCCCCCATCTGATCTCTCTGTTATCTCTTGCTCCTTCTCTCAAACATGTGTGTGCTACTTTTAAAAAAAAACCTCAGCGTTTAGTCAGTGTGTCATTTAGTACAAGATAACATGTATATTACAAGCACACAAACACACACAGTCTGTGGTTGATTTCATGCTTTTCCACTGTTCGACAGTTTTTGTTGGTTACGTTCCAAGAAACGTAGCAGTGTGCCAACAAAAGGCAGCAAAGATAGCAAGAAAACATGGATGTAAACAACATCGTTTTCAGATTCTTCCAAAAATCAGCTCTGATTTTGTTTTGTGAGGAAGAAAATGATTTTTTTCTGACCTCAAAGACACAGTGTGTTTTTGTTCTTTTGCAAAAAATGCCACAGGGTACCTTTAATTTGGACCAAAGTGCCACACAGTTCAGCAGAATTTAAAGGTCCAGTGTGTAGGATTTAGGGGGACATATTGGCAGAAATGAAATATACATTAATTCCATAGGTATGTTTTCTTTAGTGTGTAATCACCTGATAATAAGATAAATAATTGTGTTTTAGTTACCTTATTATGAGCTGTATCTACATAGGGAGCAGTTTCTCATCTATGGAGATGGCCATGCTGTATTGCTGTGTTTCTACAGTATCCCAGAATGGACAAATCAGACACTGGCTCTTGATGGGGCTATTTGCTTTTTTGCATCAACCACTGTAGTCAGCAGCCCCTCCATAATGACAGCATTTAAAGAAACATATATATTTTTATACTTTATTCAGTTGTTACCAGTTTAAATGACTGGGTCTGTTTGTTTTTGGAGAGAAAGAGACCTCTGCAGATAATTCAGCTCGTGGTAAAAACCTCCTTAACGCCCTGATCTTCAGTTATCAGAGGAAAAAGATGAGTCAGGATGAGCAGGTGCTGGGTTAGTGGCCTGTCTCCAACATGCCAAACAGCGTAGGAGAAACACTGATTTGTAATGTGAAACTGTTTTATTCAGTGTTTTCACTGGTTTTAATCACATGGTCTGTTTGTTTTGGAGAGAAAGAGACCTCTGTGGATAACTCAGCTCCCAGTGAAATCATCCTGAAGAGTAAACACTGGAGGAATCCTCACCACTAGATGCCACTAAATACTCTTAAATCTCACACACTGGACCTTTAAAATATAATATGGGCGGCAGTAGCTCAGTCCACCGGAGGGTCGCCAGTTCAAGTCCCCGACTGGACCAAAAATATTGAGCGTGGACTGGTAGCTGGAGAGGTGTCAGTTCACCTCCTGGGCACTGCCGAGGTGCCCTTCAGCAAGGCACCCCAACTGCTCGGGGCGCCTGTCCATGGGCAGCCTTCTCACTCTGACATCTCTCCATTTGATGCATGTATAGGCCCTGTTTGGTCATGTGTGTGTTCAGGCCTGTGTGTATATGTAAAACAGAGTGTAAACTTGGAATTTCCCCTCTAATAAGGGTATATAAATTAATAATAATAAATGTGATAAAAATGTGATAAACAATTTCAAATGGCACTTAATAATAAAGGCAATATTTTTCGGACACTGTTTAACCTTATAGATAACTGATACATTTTGACTGTTTTCGAAGGGTGTTTTCACACCTGCCCTGTTTGGTTCAGTTCAATCGAGCTCAAGTTCATTTGCCCCCTAAGTGTGATTCGTTTGGGCAGGTGTGAACACAGCAATCGCACTCGGGTGCGCACCAAAACAACCAGACTGAGACCTTCTTGAAGAGGTGGTGCGGTTCATTTGTGGTGAGAACGTGTTCCGACCTGGATCTGAACCAACTGCAGTCACATGACACATTGTTTGGGTTAAACATGAGCATGTTACAGTCCTGGAGGATTATTAATGTGCGCCTCCTCCTGTACTGCCTTAATATGCACATTCAGCACATCCAATGCATCAAAACATTGTTTTCTAGTTGGAGCCGCGCCTCGTTTTCAAACTGTATGCTTTGACTCAAATGAACAATGACAGCAATATAGTCCACGATGAGCAGCGCTAAAATCAACCTGCGTAGTTGTCCCTCCATTGTGACATTAGAAAGTGTCACATTTATCTTGCAAGTGTACTCTTCTTCAACGTTTTGTTTACTTCCTGGATTTTTGACCAATCAAGAGCAGCTTTCTCACACAAGGCATTTAATCTGGTCCGCTTGTAAATGCTGCCGTGGGAACACGAACCAACTCTATGCTAGTTAATTATTCTAGTAGGCTACCAAAGGTTTATTTTTCATTTGCAGTACTAATAATTTCTGTAATAAAAAGTGAATAGTTGGCATCTGTGTATTGATACAACATACAACGTTTTCTACTCCAGTATTTTTGCCCTTGTAAACATGACAGCACAATCTTACAGTAGATTTAGTTATAATTATAGTCATTGTTAAGTAATAGCCCCTGTGTTAGATACACACTGAATACCTACCAATGAATCTGGGAGTGACAGGATACAAGCAGCAAACCTGTATTTTGAATTTTGGTGGCAGAGCAACAAACATTTCATTCATCTGCTTATATTTATGTGGAGACCACTGCCTGTGTGCCTTCATCTGTGTGTGTACAGCCATTAATTTACACATCATATAACCCCTCAACAAATAATAAACCACCTCCTGCTGTCCTCATCCTCCTCTAGTCTGTCTGTCTGTCTCCCTCCATCCATCTCAACCCTCCTCTTTCCTCTAACTGATGACTATCCCACCAGCTTAGCTCATGCTAATATCTCCAGCCATTAAGTAGATTTATGGCTCTGCCTTCTGTGAGAGCTACAGGAACCTTTCTAAGACAACCAATCAATGCTCTTTCTTCCCATATATACGTCTGCCTGACCCTTTTTCATGAAGGAGCGTTGCTCAGTTTGTCTATGCCAGCGACATTATGAATATAGTGAAGAGTAATCAGTTTAACAATTGAATGAGGATTTTAAAGACTTAAGATTATTTTGTAGACTTCAACGTTGACTGCAGGGAGGGGCAGAGAGGAGGAAGATGACTGATTAAAAAAACTCTTAAACTAATGAATAGTTAAAAGACATCTGTGTGTCGGACTGTAAAACACACAAACAGCTCTAAAACAGAGTCAGTGCACTGGAAGGAGACACGTTTGTGTTTTTATACGACAACAAATGAAGCAGAAGTCCACTCTGCATTTGGAGCATTTTGCATGTTTCGCAGTGGTTGAATAAGCTGATCAGCTTCCGCGCAATTTTCCACAGTACACAATCTTTTCAGCTCTAAAATAGAAAAATGTGTAGTGTGGTCTGCTGTGTGTAGTTCATTTAAAGACATACATTATATAAACCAAAGCGCTGCTTATACATGGAGCCTTTTCACTACTATGATAAGCTCCACAGATCAGCCTGTAGCAGAGAGTGACCTCTGAGCCTCTGAGGCCTGAGGACATCATGCATGTGTTGTTATTTACATAAAAACACGTACACATTGCTTCACATTAGTCTCGTCAAACAACAGTGTGTCTGTGTTGCTAATGGTTTTCATTATGGTCTGTTTTTAGCAGCTCAGTATATAACAGGTTTAGTTTTTGGACTTTTTCTTTCCACCATATTCATTCAGGATGCAAAGGTGTACTCACAGGATGAAGTAATGCACTGCCACTATGTTACAGTAACTTGCCAGAGACAGATGAAAAATTCAAAATCAAAGCAGCAGCCGCTGAGATATCCTGACTTTTATTTCTAGAATGTGCCAACCCTTCCTTCATGTCCCATAATGCACGGAGAGCATTTTTCATCAGACCCTATGTACAACCCAAGTTTTAAATGCACACTTACTGATTAAATCTGCAGTCCCTGAACCTAACCTCCAGATATTTGATCACATACAGGCTGAGTAGAGAACCTCATGGAGCAAATCTTGTCCCTTCTACTCTCATGCAGCAATTCATCCTATTTCTAAATCATTGTAAAAGGGATCAGGGATAGGAACTGGTAAGATTTTATTGATACCAATGCCAATTCTTTATTGATTCTACTTATTGATTCCTGATCAATTTTCTGTGGGGGGAAAGGTAGGCCTACACAGGTTTTCAGCATCAATGCAACTGCTTTATTATCTGTAAATCTGAACATAGATGAAATTAGAGAAATTGAAAGTGTTCGTTTTCATTTAGATTTTCTTAGTCAAAGAAAAAATCTGCTGATCTCTCCAGCCTGGCACTAATATTATTGCAGGAGGATATTTACCCTCGGTAACGAATGTGCTGCTCGGTTTGGAAGCATTGACATTTGCACGTAGAGTGTTAAACACATGGCATTCCTGGAATTTAAGACCCTGTTGTGTAGAGTGATGTTTCGGTATATTGCTGGTGTTGCCACCCTTAGTTGAAATTATAATTTTACTTATGTTACAAGCAGCATTGTTTTCATCTTTCTTCATGTAATGAAGCCATGCTTTGGACCGTTTGTTCCTCTCTGCCATGACTACTTCCTGTTCCAGGTTTACAGCAATGTAGACTTATGTATATGATGTAATTGTTTTGCAATGGGACGGCACGGTGGTGTAGTGGTTAGTGCTGTCGCCTCACAGCAAGAGGGCTCCTGGTTCTGCCCGTGTCAGCGTGGGTTTTCTCTGGGTACTCCAGCTTTCTCCCACAGTCCAAAGACATGCAGGTTAATTGGTGACTCTAAATTGTCCGTAGGTGTGAATGTGAGTGTGAATGGTTGTCTGTCTCTATGTGTCAGCCCTGTGATAGTCTGGTGACCTGTCCAGGGTGTACCCTGCCTCTCGCCCAATGTCAGCTGGGATAGGCTCCAGCCCCCCCGCGACCCTTATGAGGATAAGAGGTTATGAAAATGTTGGAAGATTTTCTGCAGTGTACAACTGTCAGAAAATGATGCCAGCATCTATGAACGGAACTTCATAGAAGCTTAGAAGCATGCGATTACGATGGATCAGACAATTCGGAAGTGGTTCTCAACTGAAATCAGTTCTTGATTCCTGTCTCTAGTAGGAATGCCCGATTATATCAGCATGTCATCAGCATTGGCAGATAAAGGCTTTAAAATAAAATATGGACATTGACCTGAAATGAACATTTCTGCTGTTATAACAAGCCGATAACATGAAACTTAAATATTGCAACTTTAATTAATCTAATTTGCCCTGAATGTGGCTTTTGTTAGGATTATCTCAGCTTGTTAATGAGCATAATTTTATAGTTTCTTTTTAGAAATTGTTAAAATAAAATAAATATGGCATGTTTTGCATGTAACTTAAATTAAGGTAGTTTTCTTATTTTGCCCAGTGAATGTGCATATTTTGAAATGCATTGTATGCATTGTAAAGTCTCGAAATGCCAGTGGGCCATCATGATAAGAGTAGGCATAATAACATGTGAATTCCACTACAGGAGAAACATGATGTTTGGATGGCAAAGAAATATGTGCATATATCACAAAATGATTTGAAAAATATCAGCTAATTGGATTTTGGCATTTATTCATTCATTTTTCGCAACCGCTGATCCTCTTGAGGGTCGTGGGGGGGCTGGAGCCTATCCCAGCTGACATTGGGTGAGAGGCAGGGTACACCCTGGACAGGTCACCAGACTATCACAAGGCTGACACATAGAGACAGACAACCATTCACACTCACATTCACACCTACGGACAATTTAGAGTCACCAATTAACCTGCATGTCTTTGGACTGTGGGAGGAAGCCGGAGTACCCAGAGAAACCCCACGCTGACACAGGGAGAACATGCAAATTCCGCACAGAATGGCTGGGATTTGAACTCCCCGCGACAGTCTGCAACTGCCATTGGGCCATCACGAAAACAGTAGGTGGAGAAAAATATGTGTAATATCGGTATAGGCAATCACTAAATGATTTAGAGAATATCAGCATATTGGATTTTGGCAAAAATCCATTATTGTGCTCTAATTATTATTTTTTTTCCCAGTAGAAACAGCCACGTATCATTTGAGATAATTAACTGTTAAGCTATTAATCTGTTGACGCTGCAGTGACCTGCTCTCACCATCCGTGAGTGTGCTCCATTAAGAAGCACATTTTGGTTTTCACATCTCATTGTGTTGACCAATAGGCCAATTAACAAAAAAAAAAAAAACACTATATGACTTTAAAAATGTTTGTACAAAGACAGGGCAGTGTGTAATGGCAAGCTAAAGCTACGCCTGCGTCAACTCAAAGCAGTAACCCAGTGAAAGACACAGAGATAGAGAACAGGGAGGAGGGGTTGTGAGAAGACGCTACAAGTGTGTGCGCTTGTATGTGTGTGTGTGTGTTCCTGTGTGTGTGTGTAAGTGAATCAGAGGGCAGTTTGTCATGTTGCTGCTCCACAGCCCTGATCCAAGCTGACAGGTGAAGCTAAGCGCAGCTAAACAGCACACGTAACAGAGAGGACGAGTGAGAGAGACCGAGACAGAGACAGAAAGAGAGTCAGGAGGCAGCGGAGATAAGAAGAGACAAAAAAATAGAGAATGGGAGAGTGTGGGAGATGAGGAAAGAGGGATGGACATAAAATAACTGTGAGAAATAGAGGGACGGGGAGATAGCGGTCAGAGTTAGAGCGCCATTAAAAAGAGAAACAGGCAGAGTACAGAGGAAAACAAGCATAGGCAGAAAAGTGAGGGAGGCAGTGAATCTGAGCAAAAGGGAAAGCTTGGGAAAGGAAGGGATCGAGATTAACTGGTGAAAAAGATTGCTTAATTGGTATTTTATCAAAAGAGTGGACTGAGCAAGTTAATTTTTCATACCATCACTCCATTAATCTCTCCCTCCCTCTTTCCATGCCCCTCTCCTCTTCCTCTAGAATGGCTGTTTGTCAGAACGTGCCATTGTGGACAAGACTGAATGTTTTATCAGCAATTTTTTTAATGAGAAACATGTAATTTAAGAACATTAAAGTCAAAGTGGATCATTGTTATTCTCTGCTGAAGGCATATATAGTAAGTGGTGCAGCAAAAGAGAAAAAGACGCAGGAAGACAAGTGTTGGAAACAGGGATGTCAGTTTTGGTTAATTTTCCTTCCAGTAGCCCAGCAAAGATTAGCCAGTAACTACCTGGTTAATGATCTTTCGCCAAGCCCCGCCCCTTTGTGATGGTCCAACACGCTGTCGCAGTAAGCATGGAGCCCACACTGTAACTAACTGCACTCCCTGAAGAAATATTATCGTATTATTTTTGTTAAAATGCAGTGATTCCAGAGAGAAGCAGACAGAGGGGTCTACAGTCTGTGTTTGAAGGATATATCCAGGGTGTCAAACTGACTCAGCAGCAACAACAGGTTAAAAAGACAAAGATAGTTAGAAGCTAAAGCCCAACTATAGGCTACAGATCACAGTGTAAAAGTGAACCACCACATCACTGCTGATCGCCACAGAAGACAATGAATATAAAGGGAAACTTTGCTGATATTGAGCCAGCTGTGTGGCATCACAGTGTGTGCAGATGAATGATGTTCACCAAGACCTCTGCCACCAGATGGGCAGGGCAAAGTTTCCCTGCTTCCCTTCACTGGTTCCTGTACAGCAGGGTCGGTCTTTGTTTCACTGTTATAATCATTACAAAGCAAAAGCAGCATGTGTATACATTCAGTAGGCTATATCTTCAGTAGCTAGCTAGCTAACCCTACACTTTTCAGGGTTTGATTTTGGTTTTGGAACAGGGAAGAAACGTATATCTTTTTCCAACCTCTCCAGGTAACGAGTATCATTAATACACGACGTGCCCCAGGCACAACATTTAGCTCCAAATCCACAACACCAGCCTGAAACGACTGCATTAGAGTCAATGGAGCACAGCTGTGTTGTTGTCGGACCCTGGTCTGAGTGGGCCCCATACTATGTTATGATTGGCTAGTCTGTATGCAGGGGTGGGGCTTAACAAAGGGTCAATCGTTAAGGAAAAAAAGCAGAATGAGGTGTAATACAATCCCATATGGGCCCCATTTTTGAAACCCATCTACTTCCCACATGGGCCCCACATACAAATGCTGGCTGGGGGAGGCTACAGAATTTTAAGCACACACCCAATCAAAGCGAATTTTTGTTTCATTTGTGTCCTTTAAGATATTATTGTTGCAACTATTTTTAAAACACGGACAAGTGAGGCAAAGCGATCTTAAAAAAGCAAGGCAAGAGCAAACACAACTCTGTCCTGGATAAGTAAAAGTTGGTTAAATTGCTCAGAATGGCATCTTAACTTTCACAATAAGAGGCAAGAGAAAGAAAAAGGCAAAGGGAACCTGCCGAGTATAAAGAGAGAAAGAATAGTTTGGAGGATGAATGCAGGCAGAGTTCAAAAGTGAAAGTGGCACAAGTGAAATGGACCACTTCTGAGGAAAAATTGATGTATAAAAGATGACGCAGAAGAAGACAGAGGTTGAAAGAAAGAACAGAGAGGAGGCACGGAGACAGAGAGAAAGAGAAATAAAGAGGGAGAGATGTGTGTGGATGGAATTAGAAGCAGTCAAGTCAGACAGGTTGATAGATTAGAGTCATTGATGTGACCCACCCTGTAGGTAGGCACTCAGTCATGTGAAGGGAAGAAGCCAAGATCAGACTTACTGTACATGTGTGTGAGTGTGTACTGCAGGTGTGTTTGGTTTCATGACAAATGAGGAGCAGGTATTGGCAGTGAGACTTGTGTATCCATTAGTATATTATATGGCATCGTCACAGTGTCCTTGCACTTGCTGTAGGTGTGTATATGTGTGTGTGTGACAAA
The DNA here is from genome assembly GCA_019142605.1 of Cephalopholis sonnerati. Classification (NCBI taxonomy): domain Eukaryota; kingdom Metazoa; phylum Chordata; class Actinopteri; order Perciformes; family Serranidae; genus Cephalopholis; species Cephalopholis sonnerati. The sequence goes on from JAGQAX010000016.1 coordinate 29,116,112, forward strand.
CTACAAATTGCGCATAGCTTTGATGTGTGTGCCTGAGTCTGAACTTTGAGCTGAATTCAGTGTGAAGGGAATATCTGTGCATGAGCGAATGCGTGTTATGAGCTAAACACAGGTTGACTCCTGGCTCCCACTTGTGTTGCGCTGCATTGCAAGGCTTTTTATAGTGTTGCTTTCTGTTGCGTTACATTGCATTGCATCAAGTTTATTGTAGTGCGTCAAACAGATTAGCACTGAGTTTGTTTTGTTTTAACTGTGTGAACAATACAGCTACAGCGATCAGACAAGGTTGATACAGTCTTTGGAGATTAAGGGCAACAAGAGAGAAAAGATAGCACACAGTGTTTCCCTTACAGTTGTACAGGCCTGACTGGAAACCCTGCCAGGCCAAAAAAAAAAACCAAATATCTATTTCAGTGTTTCCTCCATATTCATTCAGCAGCAGTGTGCCACTGTAAGTATCTGTGGTTGGTTCACATCTGTAACAACAGCAGGAAAGTTGAGTGTCTCTTATCTAAACCGTTGAAGTTAGCTGAACAGCTGCAGTGAAGAGACATTTTTTACTTGGGATTGAGTATATTGAGCGAGGCCTACATAAGCTTCATTTCCACGGAGCAGCACAGTATAGTTCAGTTCAGTTTTGTATGCTTGTTTTTTGTTTCCACTGTGAAAAGTTGTGGATGGTACCAATGGAACCATTTCGTACCGTCCCCATTTTTGGTCCCCCCTCTGTTGGGGTACCTAGCACACAGATCTGGTACTAAAAGGTGGAGCTGTGAACACTGCAGTCTGATTGGTCAGTAGAGGACGGTCACTCTGCTCAGGGCTGAGTTGTGTCTGGTTTTGAGGCTCATGTAACCACTGTTCATACTGTGGAGAGTTTTACATATATTAGTTAACTATAAAAAATATCCCATGGAGAGAGACTCTCACTGCAGCCTGTTTTATTTTGTTCTGAAAATATCAGCGTGCAGCCTCGTTCTGTGGACGATAAACGAGGTGCAGACTGATAAAGGAGGAAATACAGTGAGTGCTGGACGGAGCAGTGAGTGACAACAGCACCGCCCACATTTAAGGGTACTGTTTGCGGTGGAAACGCCAAGTGGACCTAGAGTCTAGGTTACTTTTGGTTTCAAATGTACCATACTGAAAGTGTTTGGTGGAAACGGGGCTATAGTGGATCCAATCCTTTGTGTAATCTCAGCTGTCACACCAGTGTTTTTACTCACTAAGCATTCATGCAGAGACACACTGAGCGCAGCAATCTCCAACTCTCCACTCTCCTTTTCTCCACCACTCCGCTGCGCTGTCGTGTGTGTAAGAGCAGGGCCTGAGCTGCATTCACAGCAAAACACAACACGCCATAAATGACAGCAAAAAACAGTGTGAGACTGTTTATTTATGTTTTTACTGAAATTATGAGCACATGCTTCATTTCAGTTCAGTGTGAAATTCTCACATTGTGTTTATCCGCAGGCAGAGAACAGAGAAACAGCGGTGCGGAACCAACGACAACCGCACTTGCTATGTCCTTGCAAGTGCAACAAAAGCCCCAGGAGCAAAAAGCACACAAGATTTTTACATTAATGTAGCCTAATCTGCACCAAAGATGTACAGTCGATGAAAAAAACCCAGAATTAAATACCATTTATTCTGGTAACTCAGGCAAAGGCTGCACCCAAACAACAAACACTGGAGAATAGGCTACTCTCTTAAAGGGGCAGAGACACTCCTTTGACACAGCAACAAGGCCAAAAAGATTAAAGGAAGGGTTTGTTTTTTCAGACCTATTTACTTTCAGGCCAGATGATTCCCCCCATTTCCAGTCTTTATGCTAAGCTACGCTAACAAGCTGCGGGCTGTAGCTTCAAATTTAGCACATGAGAGTGACACGAGAGTATTGATAGAGTTTGAAAGAGTCTTTAATGGTCACATATTGATTAGAAAAAGACAGAAAAATATATATATCAATTCTTAGTTCCGGTCAACAACATAAAAACACAGAAATGGTTATTGAATGATAAACTTGACATGATGTGACACGAACATGATGTGAAATAGGAATCGGTAGATGTGTTCTCATGCATCAGGCATTCCTGAGTGTCTAATCAAGCTGTTTGCATGTCCATTGATAGTTCACATGACCAGCTGCATCCCCTTAACCACAAATAGCACCCATCTGGGAGACGCAGAGCTGCCACATCCCGGTGCTCATATAAACCACATCCAAAATGAGCAGTTAAGATTCATTCATCCATCCTGTTGTGTTTTTGAATTGTGTGAGCCTCTGTGTGTCTCACCTTCCTGAACCGAGCAAACAGCTCCCAGGGCGAATGACCATCACACTGACCACGCCAGCGCAATGCATTCGTGCCTGCGGTCATAATCCAAGGTCACTTAACTCCGCAGTATGCACACCGCTAACAACATTTACTGGGGCCTGTCATAGTGCTCTGATGATAGAGTGCTGTGGTATTACTAATTCATCAATGCTGTCATGACCGTGACATATTTGCAGTACATGACATGTACAGGTTGTGTGCTGGGCCCAAGTGGGTCCATCCATAAAAGGCATAGAAGGGTGAATTGATCTCATTGTTCATGTCAAATGGATGGATGGTTGGGACGATGACCACACTGGTTGATTCAAATGTAGGGATGAATGTACTGTTATATTCATCAAGAAGCTTTAAGACATAAAACGCCCATGTAGTCTAAATATTAACTTTATACATGTATTCATTGTTTTTTATTGCCAAATGGAGAACAGGTTGTCATGTAACTAAAAAACTGAGATCTTCCTACCTTTCTCGATTGTCTCACCCCAGAGATGTTAAAATCTGGCACTTGGGCAGTGACTTGCAGCGTCAGACACTGAAAAAAATGTGGCCTGTTGCCATTATATTTTATCAGGGGAAATGCGGCGGAACAAGAACGAAAGTTAAGGCGGTGTAAGTCCGAGTAGGGTGGGAAGGATGGGTGCTCGATGGGTTCAACAAACACTGACCACCACCTAGGAGAGCGGTGTTTGCATCCCGCAAAATTATAAAGCCAAACCTTGTTCTTTTTTCCCAAACTTGACCAGATGCTTTTGTTGTTGAAGGTAAATAAACCCCGTCAATTTATGGTGTTATATTGACGTAGTGCGTTTATTTTGAAAAAGTATGTAAAACGGTAAATTCCCCGTGAAAATGGAAGTGTATTTTGAAAGAAGACAGTGCATGTACCTTGACACAACGTCCAAGAATGTTAACAATCAACGCACCCAGGGTACCTTCATGTCGTATCTGGATGTGGAAGGTCCATGACCAAACGTCGATATGTGACGAGGTTGGAGTGAGTATGTCTTGAGAAGGGACTATGGACTGACTTCTCTGTAAAGCTTCCTACAGACTGTGAGATTTTTGCAACTGTATAAGTTAAGTGCAAGCTACATTGTGTGACATGGATCCCATAAACTTGTATAAGACACCAAGTTTGATGTATGCCGACTGTACAATGACAGCGCCTACTGAATCGCAGGCTACAACATACAATGCAATAGCTTCCCATACTGAGTGCAGAAGGTCGTGCAAAGGTTATTACTTCTCCAACTGTGAAGGTGGTGTAGTGGTTAGCACTGTCACCTCACAGCAAGAGGGTTCCTGGTCCAATCTTCTCCCCGTGTCAGCGTGGGTTTTCTCTGGGTACTCCAGCTTCCTCCCACAGTCCAAAGACATGCAGGTTAATTGGTGACTCTAAATTGTCCGTAGGTGTGAATGTGAGTGTGAATGGTTGTCCTGTGATAGTCTGATGACCTGTCCAGGGTGTACCCTGCCTGCCCCCGCCGCCCGATACTCAAGAGGCAAAGCGTTTACGAAAATGGATGGATGGATGTTTACTGCAGTGTGTCTGTGTGTGTGTGTGTGTGTGTGTGTGTGTGTGTGTGTGTGTGTGTGTGTGTGTGTGTGTTTGCTAGCTGCTACATTGCACACCTGGCAGCTGCAACTCCACCGCTATTTCTTTTCATGCTTTCATGTCCTTCTTTACACAGTCATGGTAAGAGCTGGACGAGCTGCAGTTCAGCAGAGTGGAACGTCACATGACGTGCTGCGGCAGCGCTGGTGTGTTTTCAGCTTAAGCTACATAGTATTATGGACCCAATTGTCCAAATGAAATATAGGAACACTGCAGATGATAGCAGAATTCCAAACATGATTATGACTTATTTTCTAGCCCAGTCAGTTATGGTCAGTCTCTTGTTTGTCCCAGGTGCTTGCTCGCTGCTACACAGCGCATACACTGGAGAGTGAGCAACAGGATGCTGACTGCAGTTCAGTTCATGTGCCACGTGAAAGTTGCACACGAAACCTTTAATGGTGATGATTAATTATGAAAGAGACATTAGAAAAAATAGCCACATGCTGGTTTAAATAATGGTGGAGTATAAAGTTGCATAAAATCTACTGTATTCAGTTCTATCTGACGGACGCCTGTAATGACTCCTCCCACAGGCTTTCCTAATGTATGGTTTAACGAGTTTGGACAGTGATAGATATCTGATAAAACAGATCAATATCATCCTGTCTATCTCGGTGTAATGATGGATGACAGTGAGATTATAGCATACTGAGTACCTGTATATCATCAATACTGTCAAAGGCTTCACAGGATGATAGATATTCTGCTGACGAATGTGTGTCTGAGTGTAGGTGTATTCATGCGTGGGTTATGTGTGCGTCATGCTGATGAATGTTTGAGAACAAATCCCTTGAGGAGAGTGAATCTTTGTATGTGCGCGTGCATGCGCGCGCGCGTGTGTGTGTGTGTGTGAGTGTGTTTTGTTGTGTCTAAAATAAAGGCGGCCCAAAAATAATGAGTGCAGGCAGTGACTCAGAGGTTGACATATGGTATTTTCTGTGACATCATCATCTTTAGCAACACTACAGCCTCGGCGCTGAGCTCCTGCCAGCAACTGGTTCATGCGGCTTCCAGCATGCTGGCTTTGAATTTGTTTTATATTTTGTTTTACTGCTCAATCCAGGCATGATGGTGTTTAAATCAATGCAGAATCTTGTGACTCAAACACATCCGGAATCTTTATCGTTATTACTGTTACATTTTCAGAGATACTGAAATGGAGATGAGATGATTGGCAACATGGAGTGACGCTTTATCAGATGTTGCGTGCATTACAGTTAAAATCAGCTTCAGTATAGAAAGTTTTGAGTCCTTGGAGACATAATATGAATTGATTCAAATTTAATTTTATTCTTGGTCTTTTGACAAACATTTGAAAAGGTTGAGTCACATTTTAGTCAATAAAAAGCAAAAATATGTTTATTTCTAAAGCACATTTTGCACACGGGCAATTCAGTGTGCTTCACGTAAATAAAAGCAAAAGGAGCATTGATATATAAACATAATATAAAACTAACAACATTTTAGTCTTGTTTTCAGCAGTGACATTTTTCAAAAACATTATACATACCATTATGCAAAATTTTATATTCCTGTGAATATTATCCAATCAATCATACTTCCACATATATTTTTTTCTACTTTGTGTTACAAACCTTATATGATGAAAAGCAGAGGTAGTCACATGTGTCCTGGGCTGAAAAACTGCCCTTTAATGAGAGATTAGAGGAAAGCCAAAGCGAACAATGATTGAATAAATTATGGCAAGGTATTAAATCACAACATCAAATCATGAGTGAACAAAAAGGACTAAAGATTTTCTTAATTTATTCATTCAATGTTGAGGCTACTTCAATTAAATATTGGTTAAATTGTGTACAGAAGTGAAGTGATGTAGAGTTAATTATTGTGCTTGATTCTATTTTAAGGTCAACCATAGACCATTTCATGGGCCCACCTTGGCCTAAAGCCGGGATCATCTGTACCCTTTGGGACCCCCTGATGGTGGGCCTGTTTGTGATAACTGTAGCTGCAGGAATTATGTTTTTGGGTTGTCTATCCAACCGTCTGTCCCATTCCTGTGAACGCAATATCTCAAGAACTCCCAGAGGGTTTCTTTCTAATTTGGCACAAACATTCACTTGAACTCAAAGATCAAGTGATTTGATTTTGGTGGTCAAAGGTCAAGGTCACCATGACCTTGCATCCCTTTCATTTTTTGCAAATGTGATATCTTCAGAACACCTTGAGGGCATTTCTTCAAATTTGACACAAACATCCACTTAGACTGAAGAATAGACTGATCGGAATTTGGTGGCCAAAGGTCAAGGTCACTGTACTTTGCGCCCATCTCATTTCGTGAGTGCAATATCTCAAGATGGTCTTTGTGGGGATTTCTTCAGATTTGGCACAAACGTCCACTTGGACTGAAGAATAAACTGATTAGAATTTATTGGTCGACAGTTAAAGGTCAAGGTCACTGTGACCTCACAAAACATGTTTTTGGCTATAACTCAAGAATTCTTAGGCTAATTAGGATAAAACTTCACACAAATGTCTGATAGGATAAAATGATGACGTGATGATAGCTTATAACCAAAAGGTCAAAGGTAAGCTTCACTGTGACATCATAGTATTCTGCATAAAGCCCTTCCATGGCCATGACTGAACGATGTATCTCAGGAACAGAAAGGGAGACATTTGGGCAGATACTGAATTGGTGATCTTGGGTGTCCATCTTGAAACTTGACTGGTGCATGGAGGCATACAACCACAGGGCAGTTCTAGTTTTCAAAGGCAACTGTTTAATTTAATTTTAGTCTAATTTTTGTCCTTTTAAAAACAACAAGAACCTTTTTTATCATGGCTTTCACTGAGTGGTCACTGGGATTGTAGGTTGTCCCATGTGTGATGCTGCATTTCTTCCTTTGAACTCTGAAATAAACACTTTGCTGCTGCTAAAACAGATATTTCAACAATCTAACAAACATTGGTAGCAGGGCAGTCAGTAAATTAATTTTAAATACAATACTGAAATGATTAGTAATCCTAAAGGCCTTCACACATATTCAAGGTGGTATATTTGTGTTTGTGAATATTAAGTTATAGTCACTCTTCCTATGTGAGGTTAAACACACACTCATATAAGTGGATGAGCGACTATGCATGAACACAAACCGGCCCTGGCATGGCAGGCGCTCAGCCATGCCAAGGGACATTATTTGGCAGCTGTCAGCTCTAATAGGAGTATAGCAGGGTGGGAGACAGATCCAGGCTCTGTACCAAGCCTACAAGGGTGCACTATCTGGCAGCTACAACATATCTGCATGTCCCGCTGTGTGCATTTGCGCACGCACGAACATGTATGCGAATGTTTGTGTGTCAGAGGAAGTGGTGTATCCGACCCCCTTTGAGATAATGCATGCTACCACTTGTGCCACTACAGTGTCCATTTAGCCTACTGTCAGTGTGTGTGTGGGAATCTGGCCTTGTGTAAGTGTGTGTGTGTCCCTGACAGCAGTGGTGGGATAAAGTGCAGTGAATTACTGATGGAAAGACCTCATGTGTTGGCTCTGTCACTTTATAACATCACAAGACAAAGAGACTGAGGGAGAGATGAAGAGACAGATAAACATGAGACAGAAAAACATACACTTTGCTACACATGGGCTGATTATGAGACAATGGGCCCCTGGGTGCTGATATGCAAAAGGCCCCACCACCTCTCCTATATAGGAGCTTGACACACAGACTTTGTGGTGGGCTCACGTCTTTTGTTCGTGTTTTGAGTCTCTTTGTGGCACATTTCTTTCTTTTTTGGTAACTTTGTGTCTTTAAGACAAACGTGATTCTCATCGTAGTGTTTTGTGTCTCTTTGAATTCATTTTGTGTCTCTCTTGGTCGATTTGTGATTCTTTGTAGTCATTTTGTGTCTCTTTGTCATGGTTTTCCCCCCTTTTTGTTGTAAATATCTGTCTCTGGGGTAATTTGGTGTGTTTTTTGGTCAGTTTTGCCCCTTAATGATTGTTGTCCCTTTTTGTAGTTATTTTATGTCCCTTTCAAGTAATTTCGTCTTTTTGCAGTTCCTTTGCATCTCTCCGTAGTCATTTTGTGTATCTTTGTTGTAGTTTTATGCCTCTTTTAAGTATTTTGTGTCTTTCTTGGTTGTTTTGTACCTCTTTGTGGTCTCTTTGTAGTAGTTTGATGTCTCTTTGAAGTATTTTTTTTGTCTTTTTTTGTCTGTTTTGTGGCTCTTTATGTCATTTTGGATCCCTCAGAAATTATTTTCTTTGCATCTCTTTCTGGTCATTTTGTAGTGTCTCTAAAGCAAATGTGTTTTCATTGTAGTTATTTTGTGTGTCTTTGTGGTAGTTTTTCCATTTTTGTGGTAATTTTCTGTCTCCAAGGTAATTTTAGGTCTTTTTTTTGTCTTTTTGTGTCTCTTTGAAGTTATTTTCTGTCTTTTTGAAGCAATTTTTCATCTTTCATGGTCAATTATTTCTTTGTAGCCATTTTGTGTCTCTTGTGGTTGTTTTGCCCCTTTTTCCTTTTTGTAGTAATTGTGTGTCTCTGAGGTAATTTTGCCTTGTTTTGTCTATTCATGGGCATTTTCCCGTTTTGTAGTTACTTTGCATCTCTTTGTGGTCATTTAGTATCTTTTTTGGTCATTTTGTGTCTCTAAAGCAAATGTGTTTTCATTGTAGTCATTTTGTGTCTCTTTGTAGTTGTTTTATCCCTTTTTGTAAATAGTAAATATGAGTCTTTGGGGTAATTGTGTGTCTTTGTTGGTCGTCTTGTGCCTCTTAATGGTTGTTCTCCCCTTATATAGTTACTTTATGCCTCTTTGAAGCAATTTTGTGTCTTTATGCTGTTTCTTTGCATCTCTTTTTGGTCATTTTGTGTCTGTTTTTGGTTATTTTGCCCCTTTAGCAGTAATTTTGTGTTGCTGAGGTACTTTTGTGTCTTTTTTTGGTCACTTTGTGTCTCCTTATGGTTGTTTTCCCCCATTTTGTGGCACCTTTGTGTCTGAGTTAATTCTGTGTCTTTTTGTTTGGTTGTTTTGTGTTTTCCTTTTTTTTTTTTCGTGTCTTTTTGCATTTCCTTTTCATCCATTTGGTTTCTTTTAAGTCTGTTTGGTGGCTCTTTATGTAATTTTGTATCCCTTTGAGGTCATTTTCTCACTTTCTTGGTCATTTTGCATCTCTTTGTGGTTGTTTCTCCTACTTTGGAGTAATTGTCTCCAAGCTAATTTAGTGTCTTTTTCGGGTTGCTTTGTGCCTCTTTGAAGTGCTTATATGTCTTTTTTCCGTTCCTTTTGCATTGTGGTCTTTTTGTGTCTCTTTTTAGGTAATTTTTTTCTTTTCTATTTGTTGTTTCTTTGAAGCCATTTTGTGCCTCTTTGGGGATGTTTTGCCCCTTTTGTAGTAATTTTGTGTCTCTGAGGTAGTTTTGTGTAATTTTGTGTTATCTTGAGTCTTTTTGTGGTCTATTTTCCCCCTTTATAGTTATTTCCTGTCCCTTTAAAGTAATTTGTGTCTTTTCCTTCTCTTGTGGTCCTTTTCTCTTTGTGGTAATTTTGTGATTCTTCCTGGTTGGTATGTGTAAATTTGTGTGATGATTTGTAAGTTAAGACCAGCGGGGCCCCTGATACTTAGGGCTCCTGGGCTTATACCCTGTATCCTGTTCAGTAATCCACCTATGACACTACATGTGTATGTCTCTTTCTGCCTTCTCCTCATACTCAGAAAGGCTTCATTTGGTGTTCTAGTTCAAATAAGGCAACACTTTTGGAAAAAAATAAAAACTATGAACTTCAACTAAATTTACATAACAATCAAACACTTGAAAATAAAAAAGCACAAGTGCACCTTGCAACCAACATGAAGGAGAATGAAAATCCCACTTAATCATATTACGAGTGAAGTTTGAAAACAAAACACTCAAGTGCAGTACGCAATATTCAACAAGTAGGTGGAAAATCTGATCATTTGGTCACAATGAAGAAGGTTGTGTTTTTTGTTGTGTATTTGTTTTGTGTTTTGGGGGTCTCACATTTCTAATTAATAGTGAAATATGAGAGACAGGACAGTGAGAGAACAGCCCCCGCATGGTCATAAACTCGCATACATCCTCCCACTGTAGCTTGCTCATTTTTAAAATTCTCTTTCCCTGCCCTGGAGGATTTTTTTTGTGAAATTATTGGTAACCACACACACACACACACACACACACACACACACACACAACATGCACTTCCCTCCCACTGTAACCTCTCTAAATTACCACCCATGAGAATTAAAGGGTGAGTCACTCCTGTGCGGCATCAATTAACTCCCCCTAGGCACAACTGTAGGTAGGACACCGGCAGCTGTGTGTGTGTGTGTGTGTGTGTGTGTGTGTGTGTGTGTGTGTGTGTGTGTGTGTGTGTGTGTGTGTGTGTAAAGCTCCTGTCGGTGGTGCATGTGCGAGTGTGTGAGCATGATCTGTGTTTGTGTAGGTTGATCAGGTGGCACAACTGTAGGTGGCGAGCAGCATCCCAAACAATTATACACCATCCGTGTTTGAAAACAGCAGGCTTGTATCTCCATGCTCGCTCCCATGCTAGGTTACAGGGCGCCCGGAATCATCTGTGGGGGGGCCTTGTAATATAAACTAACCTGCTGTGACAGTGAAGAGTGATTCAGCTACAAAATGCTGTGTTATAGACCCAGGGGAGTCGATGTGTTTGTGTGCGCCAGTGTGTGTTTGTGTGCAGAACAATACTGAATGTCTTATTACATGACCGTGGGGTGTTTTTCTCACTTTATTTTTAGCACGAAACACGCTTTGACAATTGAAAGCAATAGTGCACATTTAGTTATACAACCAAGACTGGGGCCACTGCAAGGTTGTGATACACTAACAATCACAGACTGTATGGTTGCAAGTGATTTGGTTCCACAGTGTTTGACCGCATTGATTTGCAATTTGACCATGAAATAAATAGTTGCCCTCTCCTCTGCTCTCCTCAGGAGTTGCATGGTGTAGCAAAATGGGTTCGGGCCAAACATCACAAAATGTGTGTTTCCTTTAATACTTGCAAATTAAATTCTGTTACAATCCACTCGCTCAGTTGATAATGCATTTTCAGATTTGCATGCTGCTGAGTGAGTGAGCAAACAAGTGACTTAATCACGCTGGACTCTTAATCACCCTTTTGAGTTTTCATGTCACAACAACAAAGTAATGAGTGCTTACATGGGCTCATAAAGTTAGCCTTTAGCCGAGCTGCTCTGCTGGAGTACAGTATTCACGGCAGATTTGCATTTACAGTAGAGGAAATGGATAACATGTTCCCGTGCTTTGAGACAATTAAATATAAATGTGCTTCATTATTTATTCCAAGAAAACAGCACTGCACACAGCACTAAGTTTTTAATGAAGCAGTTTAACACACACTTAACACATTACACAGGCTAAATGATCAATTTTTTAATAATCTGTTGTGTAAGACTGAGTTAGCTTCAGTGTACACTTATTAATAAGCTAAGTGTGTATGTATATTATAAAGTTGCTGCGCATGGCTCTGGAAACAATCTGTGGGATGATCAGTCTACCGCTTTGATCTAGACTAAGAAGATCTGTCAAAAAACTATTAACTAACATTATTTAAAGAAGCAGTGTGTAAGATTTAATGGTATGTGGCAGTAAGGAGGGCGGCACGGGGGTTCAGTGGTTAGCGCTGTCACCTCACAGCAAGAGGGTTCCTGGTTCAGTCTCAGGAGGGAGCCCTTCTGTGCAGAGTTTGCATGCTCTCCCCGTGTCAGCGTGGCTTTACTCCAGGTACTCCAGCTTCCTCCCACAGTCCAAAGACATGCAGGTTAATTGGTGGCTCTAAATTGCCTGTAGGTGTGAATGTGAGTGTGAATGGTTGTCTGTCTCTATGTGTCAGCCCTGTGATAGTCTGGCGACCTGTCCAGGGTGTACCCTGCCTCTCACCCAACAGTCAGCTGGGATAGGCTCCAGCCCCCCCGCGACACCCAACAGGATAAGTGGTTACGGAAAATGAATGAATGAACAAACATTCGAGTTCACTTGAGCTGCATTAAGTTTGGTGATCCCTTGACTTTTGATCTAGCGCCCTCATGAGGTTGAACTTTGCATTTGTCAAATTTTTCTGAAGACAAAACACCATTTAAAGGTCCGGTGTGTAGGATTTAGGGGGATATACTGGCAAAAATGGGATATAATATAAAAGTATGTTTTCGTTAGTGCATAATCACCTCATAATAAGAATCGCTGTGTTTTGTTGTATATCTACATAGGGAGCAGGTCCTTGTCCTTAGTAATCGCCATGTTGCACACTGACTCTAGATAGGGCCATTCATGTTTTCGCATTTTCTTATCAGCCACTATAGTTAGAAGCCCATCTGCGATGAGAGCATCTGAAAAACACATTCCATCCATCCATTTTCTAACCGCTTATCCTCTTGAGGGTCACAGGGGGGCTGGAGCCTATCCCAGCTGACATTGGGCGAGAGGCAGGGTACACCCTGGACAGGTCACCAGACTATCACAGGGCTGACACATAGAGACAGACAACCATTCACACTCACATTCACACCTACGGACAATTTAGAGTCACCAGTTAACCTGCATGTCTTTGGACTGTGGGAGGAAGCTGGAGTACCCGGAGAAAACAAGGAGAACATACATTTTGTTTTTTGTCAGCATAAAAAGTCCACATTTATGATGTTAAAACTTTTCAAAACTACCTCTAAACCTAATACTGTCTTTTCATTTCATACTTGCACTGAACTAATGGCAGACTGTAGATTAACTTACATGCTCCAATAATCATTTTGCTGCATAAAACCTACCTCTGCATGGGGCTACATATATATTTATCATAACTGCAATGCTTGAATAAGAAAAAAGACAAAATCAGTCTTAAATGTTGTCAGAAATTATCTTGAAAGGATTTCAAAGAGCACCAAATTTGAGTGTCTGATACCTTTAGACGCCCTGTAATGTCAAGATGCTAACAAGCTAAACTAAGATGGTAATCAGGGTAAAAATTAGAGCTGCCTAACATCGACATCGTCCCCATCAATGTTCTGATAGTAGCAGTTATCTCAATGCTCTGCTGTGCCTGTGCAGTAATCTTCTACTGAAATAAGAAAGAAGTACTTCCATTGACAGACATGAGCATCTCATAGTGCCTGGTATCCCCTGATTCTTTTGATACCCTAGAACAGTGGTGCCCAACCTTTGTCTTGAGGGACCCATATTTTTAAAAAATTGTAGACTTTAGAGGGCTTTGCGACCCCCCGTGGCTCTTTGGCGCCCAACTAAGGGGGTCACGCCCCCCCTCGGTTGGGAACCACTGCCCTAGAATAATGTGTCTTTAATCTTCATATGAAATCTTCCTTTCTCCAGTCAGATATACTTAAATTAATGCATATAAAAAAGCAGCTTTAGCAGCTTTATCTTACTCCTCTGCTTTGGTCGTGTTAAAGTAAGAGGAGAGATATTAATAAAGACAGTGTTGAGCTGTCAGAGTCTAATCAAGTGCCACATGTTTCACCCCTGAGAAGGTTCATGCTGCATGAATATCAGCGCAGTTTTCAGAGGCTAATCGTTTTTCCTATAAACGTCTGAATGATCACTAATTGCGCAAAGATTCCACAATGGTAGATGGCTGTCTCCATTTGAAGCAATTACCACACATATTAAACTGCTTCACTGGAAAACATACTGGTGCTCAGTCAGTCGGCTCATGGGGACTTTAAATGTGTCACTGTTATCAGTTTGAACAGCTCCGCGGCTGCTGGGTTTTTGAAGTTTATATGTTTTCTCAAATCAAATTTTGGGGAGTAGCTTGTAGTGTTTTGTGTTTTCTTACTCTGCAGTATTTAGCAAGTCTCAACCGGGACAAAGCTGAGCATGTGGTGCTTTAAGCCCATCAGGCTGCCTGGAGATGTTTCTGTGGAGTTTTCCAGAAGTTTCATCAAACCACACGGGATAAAAACCCTCTGTGGCAGATACTGTATTTATAGCCTTGGGCTGAATCATTTTTGTTTATGAGTTTTGAAAAGTAGAGTCTCTGTACATGAGCTTTTATTCATTATTCAATTCATATCCTGTCTTGCATAACAGGGAAAATCAATGTTTTAGTAATTTAATAGGAAATTAAGCTCATCGGGCTTTGTGTGGATGCAAACCTCATGAAATTGATTAACAATATTCAATCTAGAAAACAACACTCCATAAAATTTAACAATAGGCATTTTTCCATATGAAGAAAGTTGGCACAACTTAAACAAAATAGCCCTTGTTTGTGTACTGTAAAAGTGACAAAGATGGTCTGAAAAATGAAAAAGGGGTGCAATATGGGCAGAAAGAAAGAGCAGTTGACATTTCTTTAACACTTTGAGACCAGCTGGACCGCCAGCGATCCCAGCTGACATCCCTGTCTTACAGAGGCTAGAGGGCTGCGTTTTAAAGCTAGAGTGATACTGGTAACATAAACTAGAGGACCTGATAGATGTCGTGCTAGCTTCTGAGGAAGGGGGCTAAAAAACGCTTCAAAAGTTAGGCTACATTTGGTGAGGGAAAATGTCATGGGCATGGTAAGAACCCAGTAGCAGCACCGCAAACAGAAAGACAGTTTGTTATAGTCTCTAATGACGCCATTTGCAACACACAGGACAAACAGGCAAGTGAAACAGCAAGCAAGATTAACTCCTAGACCTGAGGCTTCCCGGGGCACAGGTTTATTCCAGTAGCTAAAGCACAGAACAGAGTAGTCTCTGGTGTACTCTGGATGCACACAAACAGCAAACAGTTCAGTTCAGGACTGTAGGTTGGTCGGATTTGGTGAGGAGTCAAGGAACCAGCAGTGATGATGAGCAGGTGCCATGGCGCACACACAAAGACACACAGCCACACTATGAGGTAATCCACAACACAGGGATTCACAGACAGCAGTACAGATAAACTCACAATGAAGAGCTGACTGGCAGTCCCTCCACTCAGCCACAGGGAACAGGTGAACAGAATCCAGGGAAGTGAAGGCGGAGCTCTGGGTCAGGGACAGAAGACTGAGTGGTTTAACGGGGAGCAGGCGAAGCAGGAGAGTCGGAGGCAAGCGAAGTCGGCAAGGAACTGGAAAGTCTTGCATAAATGACAAAGAACAATCAGGCAAAGAGAGCCTGTGAAGCAGGAGGTAATGATCCACAGGTGAGGGCGTTAGCTTGATGAGATGGTTTGTGGTGGACTGGCAGGAGTGGGCGATGAGTGGACAGGTGATAGGCTGGCAGGCAGGTGCGGTGGAGAGGTCAGTGGAAACTTACTAGGTTAAGTGAGTGGCATGTATGGCAGGTAAAAAGTGCCCACTGTGAAAGAAAAACTGGCATAGCCATTGTCACAAGTATCCCTTGACCTCTCACTCCTACCCCTTTACAGACATGCCCACTTTATGCTTTAGCCTATTGTATTTGAATATGTCTGCATACTGGGGTCCATAAACAGTCTTGCAAGTGCACATATTGAGCCTGACTGCAAAGCTGAGACTCTTGTGTATTCAGTGAGCTCAGTTTTATTGATGTGTGATGATGTTAGTCCCCACAGCACCCATTTCATTATAGTGAGACCCTTGTTTTGAAACAGCATCACCATATAAAATGATCTATTGTGATCTCAAGGATAATCACAGCCTCATGAAACTTTACAACCACAAACTAGAGACCTCAGGCATTCAAGGGATGTATGACCTTTACAGGTTTATTGTCAATAAGGGGGTTTCTCTGCAGTTTACAGAACAAAAATGCTCGCCATCCAATCACCAAGAAACACAGTTCTTACAGAAATCTCAAGATGTCATAATTTTTTGATGCCAAATCACAGCAGGGATTTATTTGTGTTATTCCTCAAGGTTTCGGTGTCTTAATGTGGGATTTTGGAGGGATTTTCTATCATGGCAGCCTGCCACAAATAAAGGAATATGTGAAACCCTGCAATCAGAGGGAGAGGGTGGTCATGTCTTTACTATTCTAGAAAACACATATTTGCTGCCTGTTAGCAGGAAAGCTTGATCTGCTCTGTGCAATGCGTGGTGGCTCTGTCAAAAATAGTCGTGGTGTGTATATTTATTAGCTTCTGGGGCGCTTCTAGAACTTGTTGCGGTGTGTAATTTCAGCAGACGTTTGCTGAAATTACAAGAACTGTCTAGAGTGGCTGTGATCAGCCCAGATGTCCACCTTTGGGAATCTGCACTCTACTAAGTGCACTTTTCTAGTTATGTGTAAAATTACCCATTAATCACACAAAAACAGTAAGTAACATTAGCTCAGTAATATCACCTCAGTGGCCTAGTTTCATTTCCAGACTTGACACTTTTTAAAGAGAACATTGGTTTAAACTATCAACGTTTCATAACCCAGTTCTCAGGGAAAAAGACAGCATTTGAATTAAAGTGCCTCCAGAATAAAGGAGGCATG
Source organism: Cephalopholis sonnerati (assembly GCA_019142605.1). NCBI lineage: Eukaryota > Metazoa > Chordata > Actinopteri > Perciformes > Serranidae > Cephalopholis > Cephalopholis sonnerati. Next base: position 29,132,488 of record JAGQAX010000016.1, read on the forward strand.
TGGTGTGTATGTATGTCATGTGTGGGCCTACAGCATCTTCTATCCTCCTTCATATCTGCGCTCAAAGTGTGTGTTGTTTGAAGTGCTGCATGTCAACACTTAGAGCTTCCACCCTTATCATGAAAGCGCCAGATATCCCTCGGCATATAGACTGGGTGGATGCTATTCTGATCTGGGGTTTACGCAGCATTTGAATTCCTCCACAACTTAAGCGGTGCAGATTTGCCATTTGTCAGAAGGATGAGGTGAAAAGCTGTTAGAGGTGAAAGCTGTTGGTAAATGTATGCCATAACTTTATTATTTATTATTTTCTGGTGTCATTTATGGATTGTGCGTGTGTGTGGGTGTGGGTGTGCGTGTGTGTGTGTGTGTGTGGGTGTGTGTGTGTGTGTGTGTGTGTGCTGATAGAGCGCTCTGATGTCCTCATATCACTCTGTATCATTTCAAGAGTGCTAATATTGCAAGTTAGAATAGTTTATGTGACAGTTTCCTCAGGGTGGGGAAGAGAAACGAGGGAGGAAGGGCTGAGAATACTGAAGGGGATGAAGGAAAGAAAGAAGAGGAAGAAAACAGAAATTGGGCCAAAGGGTGAGACGGACCAGACACGACGATGTGAGAGTGCATAAGAGGCAAAATCAGAGGGCTGAGAGGAGAAGAAAGAGAGACGGAGGGTTGAGGAAGCGATACAGGAAGAGATAAAAAGGCTCGTAGCGAAGAAAAAGACGAAGTAGGGGGGAGAGGTAACGGGAGGGGGGGATGGAGTCAGACGCAGAAAGTTGAGAAGATAAGAGAGACGGGATTAGAAGAGGAGAGAAAGAAAAAAAGGAGATGTTTCCAGGGAGATAGAGGGTGTAGAGAACAACAAGTACTCAACAATAGCGCTCTTAAGCATTCTGCAGGGGACGAAAGCGAGAGAGTGAGCAGGCGGGGAATCGAGAGAGTGACAGAGATACAGCTCGCTTTATTACCATTGAGAATACGAGAGGGAGGGGAGGAGTGGAAGACAAATGAAGTAATGGAATAGAAGTGGACTGATATTAATGAGATGAGAGAGAGAAAATGGAATGGCTAGCAAGCAGAAAATGTAAAGGGCAATTGAGATGCATGTGTGGGTACAATATATGTGTTTCTGTGGCACATACTGCACACTATCCAGTATGGGGACATTTTCCAGGTATTTATTATCCTTGAATGTCAGTCAATGCACCAGTTTCCCCATGAAATTATAAAAGTTTCATTGAATTTGTATCTGTCAAACCTCAAATGCTGTGGTTGCATCGATTGCTGCCACACATCGTATCAGCCAATATTTGCCTTGTTGACTGCCGATGTTTTTCTGTTGTGTCACATCAATTTTGCACAGGCTAAAAGCAGGACTAACATCATCCCATTGTCCCATTGGTAAACTTCAATAAACACTACAAAATTTGGTTTGAGAACTGCAGTAAATATTATCCTGACGTATAAAATTGGGCCAAAAACTTTCAGATTCTAGGGATGCACTGATTTATTGACTGAACATTGGATAAAGCTGATATTCGTCTTTGTGATTGCCATTGGCCTATCAGCAAAAAAAAAAAAGACATTTAGAGATGACAGTGGCTGATGAGTCCAGATTCATCAGCAGATCATTGACATGCCTGGAAATTCACAATTGGTGCTTCCTGGGTTTTAAGAATAATATTTAATGTACACTTACCGGCCACTTTATTAGGTACACCTGTTCAACCGCTCGTTGATGCAAATAGCTAATCCACCAATCACTTGGCAGCAACTCAATGCATTTAGGCATGTAGACATGGTCAAGACGACCTGTTGAAGTTCAAACAGAGTATCAGAATGAGGAAGAAAGGTGATTTAAGTGACTTTGAACGTGACATGGTTGTTGGTGCCAGACGGGCTGGTCTGAGTATTTCAGAAACTGCTGATCTACTGGGATTTTCACACACAACCATCTCTAGGGTTTACAGAGGATGGTCCCAAAAAGAGAAAATTCTCTCTGGGTGAAAATGCCTTGTTGATGCCAGAGGTCAGAGGAGAATGGCCAGACTGGTTCAAGATGATAGAAAGGCAACAGTAACTCAAATAACCACTGGTTACAACCAAGGTCTGCAGAAGACCATCTCTGAAGCAACAACACGTCCAACCTTGAAGCAGATGGGCTACAGCAGCAGAAGACCACACCAGGTGCCACTCCTGTCAGCTAACAACAGGAAACTGAGGCTACAGTTCACACAGGCTCACCAAAACTGGACAATAGAAGATTGGAAAAACGTTGCCTGGTCTGATGAGTCTGGATTTCTGCTGCCACATTCAGATGGTAGGGTCAGAATTTGGCACCTTTGGGATGTGGTGGAACGGGAGATTCTCATCATGGATGTGCAGCCGACAAATCTGCAGCAACTGTGTGATGCTATCATGTCAATATGGGCCAAAATCTCTGAGGAATGTTTCCAGCACCTTGTTGAATATATGACACCAAGAATTTTAAGGCAGCTCTGAAGGCAAAAGGGGTCCAACCTGGTACTAGCTAGGTGTACTCAATAAAGTGGCCATTGAGTCTCTCTCTCTCTCTCTCTCTATATGCATATATATATATATATTCATATAAATGGCAAACATTGCAGCAGTATTTACCATCAGAGGTGACTTGTCATCTCAGCAAGGGTGCAATATCAAACAAACTCTTTTCCTGATGTTAATTTATCTAGGGGAGGCTTTTGCTGAGTCGGCCATTTTTCACATTCACACCAGGGAGCTGCCCAGTACAACCACAGATGACTGCTGGTTGCTGTGCAGCTCCACTGGAGCAGCTGAGGATTGCTTAATGGCACCTTAGCTGTGAGAAAAGTGTCAAGGGAGAGGAAAGAAATGCCAATCTAATTTTAGATTTTTTTCTGCCTGATACCTCTGATTTGGTGCTGAACTGTGCAGTTACACAAGTCTCTTAACAGCTTTAGGGCCCAAAACACATGCCACAGTTTTTGTGCCCTCAAATCCATTGTTTTCAATGTTCTTGCACAGAAACGTGCTGGAAAGTGAGAGCAACACTGTTGCAGCATGCAAGCATTTGTAAGCACCTGTTTTTCAGGGTGCGACTGCTGTGCCCTAGGATAAACAAAGGTCAACTTTTAGACCGCAGCACCACGCAACACATGTCATGTAACAAGGAAGAATGAATCACAGCCTGTAGATATCTTCCTTTTCTTCCGTAAATATAAGTCTAGCCTATATATGGCAATGAAGTTGATCAATTTAGTGTAGGGCCAACTGGTGTAGTTGAACCTATTTCTGGTTTTGCCAGTCCGGTCAGGTGTACAAGCTCAAACCGAGCCAAAGAACACATTGTACAACAGTTTTCATGGGTTAAGTTATAATTTCATATTACGGATAAACCATGTGTGTAAAATTGGTGGCGTGCCCCTTTGATTAATTACATGTTATACCGTGATATTATCTGTATTGCTATGATGTAGTCACAGGCATGGGAATATGTCAATATGATATTGTACATCATGACCTATAGTAAACACATTTCCATTTAGTTTTCATGCTATTTTATCTCTTCATTTGGGAACAAATTACACAAACACACAATCAAGCAACACAATGACCTTCAGAATGCTACCTATACTTAGCACGTATTGCAAGTCTACTGTGTTGAATTGCATTATATAGTGCATGTGTTCATGTTTTTATGCTTACTGCTCCCATGACCACAGGCAATCATTTCACAGCAGGCTAATAAAAAGACAATTGCTCTGCTGCATTTTAGAAGGCTGTGTTAGGGGTTTCAACAGTGAGATTAACAGTGAGGAAATATTTATGGGTCTCTTGATAGCAGCGCTCTGGTCACAGCTGATTTGTTGACTGTGTCGCTATAATTTCCTTGTCAATGGCGGCATGTTGATGTTGAGCGTTCTCTTGTTTTCAGTCCTTGTTAATGTGAGCAAATACTGGAAAGTTTATAAAACCAATTAAAGAGGTCAAAGAGCTGGAAATAGAATAAAACTTTTCAGATGAATAGACGGGTTGATTTCTTTTTTCGTTACATTATTAAAAAACAAAGTGTCAGGAGCAAATTTGGGAGCTGACACTCAAAAAGGGCAAATAATGTTATTTGGTTTCCATCAGGGTTGTTTACTGGAGCAATTAAACTATAATCACACATATTACAGTGATGCAGCTTTGAATGAGACACATTTGACAAATCAGCATTATTGGTGTGACGTGAAACCACCACTTGTACAAACTAGAATAATTGCCTTATGGTTGTATGCCTCCAAGATCCCATAAAGTCTGTCTCTGAGATATGATTTTGAGTAATGGCTTGAGCTGAAGGTAAACATAATGGTGTCACAGCAAAGTTGACCTTTGACCTTTTGGATAGAAAATGTCATAACTTTCCATCATTTTATTTATTATACATTTTTGTGAAATTGTATCACAATTAGCACATACATTCTTGATTTATGGCTAGAAACATTTTGTGAGGTCACAGAGACCTTGACCTTTGAAGAAGAAACTTCCCTTAAGGTGTTCTTGAGATACTGCATTTACGAGAATGCAATAGACAAGGTCACAGTGACCTTTACATTTGACCTTTGACCATCAAATTGTAATTAAATCATCCCTAATTTTAAATGGATGTTTGTGCCAAATTTGAAGTAATTCCCTCGAGATGTTCTTGAGATACTGCATTCACAAGAATGTGACAGATGAGGTCACAGCGACCTTGTAATCTGACCTTTGACCAAGAAATTCCCTCAAGGTGTTCTGAAGATATCCTGTTCTCAAGACTGAGATGTATGCAAGGCCACAGTGACCTTGACGTTTGACCACTAAATTCTAATCAGTTCATCCTTGACTCAAAGTGAATGTTTGTGCCAAATTTGAAGAAATTCCCTCCAGATGTTATGGACGCATCCCATTTATAAGACTGAGATGGATGCAGGGTTGTGGTGACCTTGATCTTTGTGCACCAAAATCTAATCAGTTCATCCTTTAGCACAAGTGGACATTTGTGCCAAATTTGAAAAAAATAAAAATAAACAAAAAAAAATCCCTCAAGGCATTCTGAAGATATTGCATTTATGAGAATGAGACAGAAGAGTTCATGGTGACCTTGACCTATGACCACCAAAAACTAATCCATCCAAGTGGACATTTGTGCCAAATTTGAAGAAACTCCCTCAAGGCGTTCCTGAGATATCATAATCACAAGAACCGGGCGGATGGAAGGACAGACTGACAGACAACCTGAAAAAAATAATGCCTCTGGCCACGTCTAACACCGGCGTGGAGGCATAAAAACACCCTTTCCTCTTTCATCTTGCACAGAATAGAAAATGCATTCACTTAAATTTAAATCACCCAGCTACCTCCAGTCTGATATAAAAACCCAGATGAAGTCCTTGTTTACAGCTGCAGGTTCTGTGTGATCCGAAAGAGTTAAATCTGCATGTTGTAAGGCTGCTTCCTGCCCGTGTTCCAGTTTTGAGAAGGCATCAGAACTTGTTCAAAGGCATCAAACAATAAGAGATGGCAAGAGGGGAAGGTTTTTTTATTTCATTTTTTTTATAAATGATTGATGCTCGCAGTTGGCAAACATCCAGAGACTCATCCTTTTCATCCTCAATTCCACTTTCTTGAATTTAATTCTGAGCATTTTCTGTTTGGGTTTGCTTTTATAGACGTTAACAATCTGTTTTAAACTCATCTTTATCCTCAGGTAGAGCTATTAACATGAAGGCTGTTTGGATACTTTTAATAAAGGATTTTCATATTTTGTCCACACGAACATGTGTTTCTCTTTTCTTTCTTTTATCATCTTTCTCACTCCGTCCCAACTCTTTCCTATCACATCTCTCCAACTCTCCCTTCAGTCCTCTTTGTCTCATGAGATCTCTCATTTACCTGACAACACCCTGTTTCCTGTTTCTCTTTGTCTGGACACTTTTGATTTTTGTTTACACCTCAGTTTTTATGCAGGACGATTAAATAAAGTGTGTATGTTTTTCTTCCTCCCTCCAGGACTCTGACGGAGCTTATGAAGCAGCCAGGGGAGGCTGGAGTGGTGGATGGAACCGGAGTTCATCATCCTATAGGGACCAACGGCATCTCCGCCAGATCACTACGCTCCAACAATGGTCAGTCCTCCGTGTGTGTGTCTGTGTATCTGTATGGGTTTGCGTGCAAGCACACTGAGCTGATGTAAAATGACTGGCGACAGAGGTTTTGCAGTTGCATCACAAATCAATCACAGCTTGTGCAGTCATGGAGCGACAGTAAAAAACGGAGCTGGATTTTATTTATACACTTTAGTTTTATGTTTGTGTGTCAGTTCAGATGAGTTAAGTTATGAGATGTGTCTCAGGGTCAGTAGTTCTCAACCCTACTCGTCAGTTGTACTCCCCTGTCGGATAAATCAGGTGCCCCTTCACCAACACTGCCATTTATTTGAACCATTTCTCCATTGCTTTAAGCGAACTGTTTTTCAATAGATTACCCATTACTTTGAGCTAACTATTTTCAACTGTCCATTACCTTTATCTGACCATTTATCCATTACTTTTAACTATCTTTCAACTGCGTAATTATGACCTTTAACCAGCTATTTCAACTGTTAATCTGTCACTTTTTAGCTGACTATTTCAACTGTTTATTCATTACCATTAGCTAACTATTTCAACTATTTATCAATTACTTTTAGCTAACTATTAGAACTGTTTATCCATTACCTTTAGCGAACAATTTCAATTGTTTATCCATTACTTTAACTAACTACTTATCTATTGTCTTTTTAGCTAACTATTTCAAAAGCTTAACCATTACCTTTAGCTAACTATTTCAATTGTTAATCCATTACTTTTAGCTAACTATTACAACTCTTTATCCATTACTTAAATAACTATCCCTTATCCATTATCTTAAACCAACTAATTCAGCTGTTAATCCATAACTTTTTAGCTCACTAATTTAACTGTTTATCCTGTTTAATTATTTAAACTCTTTATTCATGACCTTTATGTAACTATTTCAACTGTTAATCCATTACTCTTAGCTAACTATTTTGATAGTTTATCCATTACCTTTAGCTAACTATTTCAACTGCTAATCCACAACTTTTTAGCTAACTACTTCAACTGTTTATCCATTACCTTTAGCTAACTATTTCGACTGTTTATCCATAACCTTTAGCTAACTATTTTAGCTGTTATTCAATGACTTTCCACTAACTATTTCAATAGTTTGTCCATTACCTTAAGCTAACTATTTCAGCTGTTAATCCATTACCTTTAGCTTACTATTTCAACTGTTTATCCATTATCTTTAGTTAACTATTTCAACTGTTTATCCATTATCTTTAGCTAACTATTCCAACTATTTATCCATTAACTTTAGCTAACTATTCCAACTGTTTGTCCATTATCTTTAGCTAACTATTCCAACTGTTTATCCATTAACTTTAGCTAACTATTCCAACTGTTTATCCATTAACTTTAGCTATCTATTCCAACTGTTTGTCCATTATCTTTAGCTAACTATTCCAACTGTTTATCCATTACCTTTAGCGAACAATTTCAATTGTTTATCCATTACTTTAACTAACTACTTATCTATTGTCTTTTTAGCTAACTATTTCAAAAGCTTAACCATTACCTTTAGCTAACTATTCCAACTGTTTGTCCATTATCTTTAGCTAACTATTCCAACTATTTATCCATTAACTTTAGCTATCTATTCCAACTGTTTGTCCACTACCTTAAGCTAACTATTTCAGCTGTTAATCCATTATCTTTAGCTAACTATTCCAACTGTTTGTCCATTACCTTTAGCTAATTATTTCAACTTTTTATCCATTATTTTTCATCTGAACATATATTTCACCTTCTTATCAATTCCTTTAGCTAACGGTGTGTAAATTGTCCATTAATTTTAGAAATATAGGTATAAGGTACGTGTATCCATTATCCATTTACCCATCACTTTTACTTCTCTACTTTCTCCCTGAGAAGTTGTTACACACTCCCAACTTGTAGTGTTTAGAGCTCCTGTCTTTTATATATATATAAAACAAAATTAGAAGTAACTTTTATATATGATACCACTATACAATATTTTTTCAAATGAGTTACTCCTCAGTCTGTTCACAAATTCCCAGTCAGCTGTAGAAGTGCCCCCTACAGCACAAGTACCCGTGCTTGAGATCCACTGTCTTACAGCGACCCTTCAGATGGAGAGCAATTCAGAAACAAGGGGGTGGATTAAATGAGAGGACTGGGACAAAGCCTCAATGTACAGTGTGACACACTACAACACATCAGTGCTGAGCTCATGGGACAGTGAACACACCATGGACCCATTAAATGCACATATCCAGCATGTTTGCATCGCTGCCCCAGAATCCCCTTGTACCCTTTTATATTGACACACTTATACACATATAACCTAGGTCTCACTCTCTATTTCTGTCTGTCTTACACATAATACACAAGCACACATGTGTCATCCATGGGCAAAGAGGCGCGGGGACAGACAGGTCATTTTTAATTAAGATGTAATTAGCCATGTTCCAGCTCCAAACCCACAGAGAGAACACTGTGTGACCCATCTGTCTCCTCTTTCTCTTTTGACCACACACACACACAGTACACACATACTCACACATATACATGCTCAATATAACCCTGTGCTTCTTCAGTGGATTGAGACTCAAATTAGCGGGCATGTTTCCTGAGGGCTCATTTGTGACAAGAGTGATGGCATGCTTTAAAGGACAAAGGTCCCCGTTGCCTCACTGTTTTGTCCCTGTCATCAAGCGCGGCAGAGAATATGTGAGCCATGCTCTGGTCCAGTTGTATTTTAGTATCCAGACTGACTTAAATTACTGTGTGCTCAGTAAATGTCTCTTTAGTAAACCACTTAAGCTAATAACTGGTTACTCACCAAAGCATGCATACAGCCATGTGATGTCAATGAACATATCAAGCTGCTCTGTAAAAACACACCAGCACAGATACAAACAACAATACCAGATGTTTCATGTTCTCTGGTTCATATTTAATTCATTGTGGCGTAAAGTTTTTACACTGTCACAAATGCACACACTTACACATTCAGACAAAAAGAAAATACTGAGGCTTCTCCCTTTACTTTCATCTCTCCACCATTGCAATAAACAAGTTTTTGGCCTCTTTTTCACCCCATACAGCGCTTATTAGCACTCAGCTTTCTTCTGTCTTGGTTTCCCTCGCTTCTTACATTTCTTTCTTCCCCTGCTATTAAATTCCCCCTTTAACTTCCTCAGCTTTCTCGCATTACATTGCCTTGTTATTTTTCTGTCATGTTCAACACCATTATCTAATCAGACTTTCAGCTCCATGCTCACACAGTTTTAGTATGGACAATAGGTAGTATACTTTCTGCTGTATGTGATAGCATTTTCAGTATTTTTTTTGTTTTTGTTTTAACATTTACTGTGTGTGATATGATCATCTTTTGAATGCTGATACGTTAAAAAAAATAAAATAAAAAATTAATCTGGAACTTAGAATCTGGTGGGGATGCACTGATTGTGAAATTCTAGGCTGATACAATACCAGATGTTTTAAATAACAATTTGGCAGATAACCGATACCGATAGCAATGTTTTCTTGTTGTTGTTATCGTTGTTATTTATTCCCCCTTTTGTGCCAGAGAAACACATACATTTTCATCTTTTTAAAAAATTGACTATTTTAAAATCATTCAGTCCTTCATTACACTATATATGAATAAACACAAATTCAAACGTTTATATTTCTTTAATATAATCTTCTTTTCACATGAAAAAAAAACTGCTTTAAAAGACATTTTTTACTATATATAATATTTCATAATTAATTCTATAATAACTATTTTACTTTGCTGTGAAAATATCAACAAATTGCTCCTTTAAACAACTTTATTTTTCAAGTTTCTCACTAAAAACTACATTTTACAAGAGTACATTTGAACATATCAGGATAATGTTATAATTGACCTTTGCCTTATACTAATTTTTACTGATTAGAGCTTGAACTCAACTGTTCTGGCCACTGGCTGTTCACCACTAACGCTAGCTAGCTTTCCTCCTGCATGTCATCTGATGTGTCGATAGTGAATTTACTGCGTCCATAGGTCCAAATGCATCCCGAGGAAGATCTCTGTTCATCCCCAACATGTTTTCTATCGGACCCTAGACAAGAGGATGACGTAAATCTCCAGCCCTACTTTTTATGCTGCACAAAACTGATGTGATACAACAGAAACTGGCAGTCACAAAGATGAATATCTGCTGTTATCAGTTTTCGGCAGATGAATTGGTGCATCCCTAGAATCTTGACTCATCGGCCTCTGCGTCATCAGCCACTTCCATCTGTGAATGTTGTGTTCTTTGCCGATAGGCCAGCGGCAGTCACAAAGGCAAATATCTCCCTATATCAATGTTCAGCCAATGAATTGGTGCATCCCTAGAACCTGGACACATCGGCCACTGCCTCATCGGCCACTGCCATCTGTGAATGTTGTGTTCTTTGCTGATAGGCCAGCGGCAGTCACAAAGGCAAATATCTGCCTATATCAATGTTCGGCTGATAAGTCGGTGCATCCCTAGAACCTGGACGCATCAGCCACTGCCTCACCGGCCACTGCCATCTGTGAACCTTTCTTGCCTTTAGGCTTATGCCAGTCACCAAGGCCAATACCAATGTTTGGCTGATGAATTGGTGCATCCCTAGAAGCTAAACATTTTTGGCTCCATTTTATACCTAAAGATAATAGTTCTCAAATGGAATTTTGTTGTGTTTTATTATAGTTTCCCAGCTTGTTTCCTGCACTTTCCTTTCCTGCCACGTCTGTTGCATGGTTAGATATAATGACATATACTATATTTGCTGTGAAATTCTATCACTTAGGCTACATAAGAAATAAGAAGAATTATTTGCGGGGGTAGTTAGAGAAGCAGAAGGAGAAGAGGGAGAATGAATCCTGCAGATAGAAAGATAATTTTAAAAAAGGGCAAGGAAACAACAGAAGGGAGGGTGTGAGAGGTGTGAAAGAGGGATAAACAAGGCAGGACATGTGGAGGGAAGAGTGTGTGTGAGTGTGTGTGTGTGTCGCAGGGGTTGAATGGGGGTACAGGGTGATGACAGTGGGGGCGATGGGATGAAGCCATCCTGATCCCTCTGTGTCAGCCGTCTACACATAATCACCTCTTAATTAAACACATTTAATCCTCCAGGCCACTTAGACGGAGAGAGGGAGTGAAAACGGAGATGTGAGGGAGTGAGAGACACAGAGAGAAAAGGGGAGAAGATGGTAGACAGATGGGTATAAATGTAGATGAAATGTTTAGCACTTCACAGGCACTTTTCAGAGGAGGTTGAAGATTGCACAAAACTGCTCTCCCTCTCCATGATTTGAATTTTAGGGCTCATCCAAAAGACTTCCAGGCAGTATGAAAAATTATGCTTCGCCACTTTGTCCAAGACTTACAGTCAAATGACACGCTCATAATGATAACATTATTGCCTTTCAATGGAAAAGGCATTTAAAATTGAATGTCTAAAGTAAAAGCACTTTGAATTTTATCTAGAAATAGACTCTGTAATAGTTTTTAGCCATGCCAGAGGCCTGGCTCTGTGGAGGACAATGTCTGTCTGTCACTGGGTCCACCGCTTTGGTCTAGACTGAAATAGCTCGGCAACTGTTGAGTATATTGCCATGAAATTTGATACAGACAATCGTGATCCCCAGAGGATGAATCCCACTGACTTTGACAATCCCTTCACTTTTTCTTTTCGTGTCCCCAACTACTGAAACTGGTGCAGACCTTAATGTTCCCCTCAGAATAAATCATAATAACTTTGGTGGTCCTTTGACTTTTAGGGGGCCTTCACATCAGGGACCCCAGCTTGGATTCTAGTACATTTGATCCCAAAGTCCAGTTTATTTGATTGGTGTGGACAATGTGTACCATATCGGGGTATGGTATTCCGTTCAAGTCAGTTCAAAGACAAGTCGACTGACCTGACAACAACAGCCACCAGAATAATAGACTACAATTTAATACACTGAACATAGCCCAGAGAAACGCACAGCCGCTCCATCACTTGTTGGGGTGAGCAATCCAACTTGGGATAGATCAACTGGAGTGAACTGAGGTGTCTCGAGTCTACTATCTACTATAATTTTGCGTTGCTTCCCACACATTTCCTTAGATGGGCCTACCCACCCTCTGGGAGGCTTCAATCTGATAATGCTTTTACTTTACTACTGCTTTTATAATTTAACAGGTCCCTGTTTGAGTTCATCAGCCTTCACATTGCCAGTGTCATCTTGAGATGCTGAGGTACCACACACCTGAGGATAGTCGCCCCTGAGACTAAACATTAAAGTATTCTGAGCTTGCACAGCAGTCACTGATGGGGGTAGCTGCAGCAGTAGATTCCTCCTGGGGCTCATTGCTTTGTAAAGCAGGTGGATCCTGGACATGTAGCTGGCTGCTAGCCTCTGTTGTTGTAACATTAATGCTAGCAGCAGTAATGTTAGCAGACTTGGTGCTCGTACTGCTGCTCTCTGCATATTCTTCGCCTGCTGAGGCTTCTTCGCTTTCTTGTTTCAAAAGCCTGAGTTGTTTTCGTATGCTCATTTCTAACTACTTTTGCTTGCTAACGCAATATTGCTAGCATCACCAGTCATTGGCATCCAAATGTATTTGCATCATAGTGAGTGGACACAGCCAAAATATGCATCACAGACACATTCATCAGTAAAAAAGAACCCCAAGACTTGATGTTCTGCTTCTGTCACAACTTTATTTTGAAGATAGGATGATAAATCATTAAAAAAAAATGTACAGGAGTTTGGTTGCACCACTGAGTACTTTGATTTATGAACTAAAACCTGCAAAACTAATGATGTTGCGGTCAGCCTCAGCTAATCTTTGTGTTTATTGCTAATTAGCAGATGTTAGCATGCTAACATGCGAAACCAAGATGCTGAATATTGTACCTGCATGTTAGCATTGTAAGCATTTATCTCAAAGTACTGCGGTGCCTATGCACAGTCTCACAGAGCGGACATGGATGTAGATTCTAATGTTGCACCTTTTTTCTGTCTTTCCCATTTTTTTCTGTCTCTCTTTGCTGTGGATTTTGAAATAATAATTGGCATTTATCCTAAACTTATGGGCTCATACAATATTTATATGTATATATTTTCTGACTTACCCACCCTGACTTGCTGACTTGCCTCCAATGCAGATATAAATGCACAGAATGCAAAATGTGCACATCAGATTATGATCATATTATTGCCTTTCCATGCAACTTCCCCAATCTAATTTCTAGAGTCTGCAGGCTGGAAATACCAAAAACAACATATCAATAATGAAAAATAAATTTGCTGCAAAGGAACAATGCAGAACATACAGCAAACAGTCTGATATTCATGAAGCTCTACATGTATATATAAAAGTAATGTATACATTGATGCACTGTAGCTGTAACTGCACACGTCAGAGTGCAGTAAGAAGCATGAGTGCAGCTGATGAGGATAAAAAATGCACTGAACAAGTTCTGAGCCCTTTTCTCTAATGAAGACAGCAGCCAAATCCTCATGTTTCCTCCCTGAGAAAAGAATGATCTCCTTATCTGCCTTCCTCTCCTCCACCTGCTCACCTGTGCTCATTTCAAGGCAGACATATTTTAATGCCATGTAAGAGATGAAGTAAGGGATAAATGTGGCAGGATGTAAAGTCTAAGGCTGGCATATATGACAGAAGGAGAGGAAAGAGGGAGACAGAGAGGGGGGAACAGAAAAACACAAGAAGGAAAGTATTGAGGTCACGCGACGGTGACAATGACTGAATCAGTGAAACAGGAAGACAAGAGTTTTTGTGTGGTTACAAAGACAGCTGGTGTGATGCAGAGAAAAGAGGGTTGAAGGAGAGAGGTTATTGAACAAAGTCAAAGAACAAGGTAATGGGTAGAAGAGAGACAGGAGGGAGGAGATGAAAATTAGATGAGGTTAAAAGAGACATATCTTAACAATGACATTACTGAGGCGTGCAATGGGAGAAAGGGGTGGCGAAAGAGGAGGAGATACAGCGAAGGTGAAGACAGAAGGAGACAAGAGGGTGGAAAGGGGGCCGATGATGACGATGAACAACGCGGTCTCACTCTGAAGTCGTCGAAATCTGGTGTTTGGGCAGTGACTTGCAGCATCAGACACTGATGAAAAAGGCGCTCTAACGTTGGCGTGATACGCGACGAGTCATGGTTATAGTGTAACAGTGCTTGGCGGCGTCAGGGGGAAACACGGCAAGACAAGAACGAAAGTTGTGGGGTGGTGGATGGGTCCAACAAATACCAACAACGTTCACTTGAGAGAGTGGTGTTCGCATCCCGTAAGGTTACTTTTTGCTAAACCTAACCACGTGTTTTTGTTGCTTAAACCCAACAATGTGCGTTAGTTGTTGGAGGACAAAGACAACGTCAATTTGTGTTACTGACGTAGTGCATTTATTTTGAAAGAGACTGTATTTAAATGGTAAATTTCCTGTGAAAAAACAGAAAACAGAAGTGTATTTTGAAAGACAACAATGCATTTAACAGGCAGAACTTGACACGGCGTCCCAGAATATCAACAACCAACGCACCCAGGGTACCTTGCATGTCGTATCTGGATGTGAAAAGTCCATGACCAAATGTCGATATGCGACAAGGTCGGAGTGAGAATGTGTTGCAGTGAGCGGTGGGTGTGACACTGTGTCCAGAGTGTGATGAGCAGGGAGGAATTAAAAAGAGAGGCAATGTGTGAGAGAGCTGGAGCGCAGAGGAGCATGTGAGGGAAAGAAAGAGTAAAAGAGTGAGAGAAGGAGCTGGAGAAAATAAAAAGAGAGGGTGAGGCAGGAAGGATGAATGGAGACAGAGATGGAGAGAATAGATAGAAGAGACAACATGCTGCTAGCTGCGAGGGGGACAGCTGGTCAGCTGCTGCTCTGCTCTGTTCTGGTGTGGAGAGCTGCCCTGAGGACAGTCACCCTGCGCTGCACATACACACACATGCAGAGGGTTGCATGTATACATACAAACAAATTAATACAACTTAGACTGGGTTACACGGTCTCACACACACATTTTGTTTTACTGTACAGATAGAAAGCAGAGATTGCAGGAGGTTTCGAGAGGACACTAAAGAAGTTAAGGACGAAATTAAGGGTGTGATAAAGGCAAAGATTTGAAATAAAGGTCAGACAGGAGAAAAGGAAGGAGAGAAAAATCTCCACAGATTAACAGAAGACTGCAAATCAGACAAAGAGAGTAAAAAATAAGGTGCAAGGAAGTGAGACAGTGAGTGATTATATAAAAGCGTGAGTGAGCGATGGAGAGGGTATCAGGCGATGGGATGTAAATAAGTGTGGCAGGGGAGGAAGAGTGAGAGGAGAACAGATGGCAGGGAAGAGAAGCGGGAAGGAAGATGGAAAGCTGGGAATGAGAGAACGCTCCCAGATCACTTATAGCTGATGTCAGCCGTGCCAGCGTTGCCTCTAATTGTAGCAGCGACTGCAGCACAGAGTGGAACACAACAATTCACTTTTCTTTGTTTCCTCAGATGACAGTCAGCTGATTTCAGCACCATGAAAACAGCCAGCGAGGTTCTCCCTCAACTGGCTATACAGGAACTTACCTGTAAGACATTATTAAACTGGGAAACCTCAGAGCAAGTTGTTTACCTAAAGAAAAGTCCTACAAGAAAGGATGTATTATCTCCAATGGCATATTAGGGCCACTGTAGGTAAAAGAATACAAAACAAAGCTGGGGTAGGGGTGTGTTGTCCTCCTATGACCCTGTGTCCTCATATGAGGACATCTCATTTTGGGTTTACTTGACCTTATATATCGTTCGTCATCATTCATAGAGACCTGCTGTCATCATTTGTGGACACTTTTTTGTGCCATCTAGTGGTTGTAATTAGGAAGTGCACATTTGAAGACATTGGGACTTTATTATCGTCTCAGTTGAGGACATTTGGACTTCACTGTTGTCCCATTTGAGGAAATTGGGACTTAATTACTGTGGCAGCGTACTCTTTAAACTTATCGGGCCCTACTGTTTCCAGATAGCTAGGAGAAATTAAAAATATATACCGAAACAAAAAAAGTCACAAATTTGCAAGAGGAGGGAAAAAAACAACAACAACCACACCCAATAGGGTGCGCAACACAATATAGCACAATGCAGGGCCACAAGTAACATCACACCACAGGCACCACCAGTAAACAGGAAATCCAAGCCAACATTGAGAAGTTGGACGTTGACTGATCATTCGAGCTGGACAGGACTGTAGAAGGGCATCAACCTGGTAGCAGGACCAGTATCTGCTCCTTTGTGTGAGGAGGAACAGGAGGAGCACTGCCAGAGCCCTACAAAATGACCTCCAGCAGGCTACTGTTGTGCATGTTTCTGACCAAACTGTCAGAAATAGACTCCATAGGGGTGGCAACAGGGTGTGACATCCTCTAGTGGGACATGTACTCACAGCCCAGCACTGTGAACCTGGATTGGCATTCGCCAGATAACTCCAGAATTGGCAGATCCACCACTGGCGCCCTGTTCCTTTCACAGATGAGAGCAGGTTCCCATTAAGCATGTGTAAAAGTCATGAAAGAGTCAGGAGACGCCGTGATGACTGTTATGCTGCATGTAACATCATCCAGCATGACCGGTTTGGCGGTGGGTCAGCTCTGGCATATCCTTGGAGGGTCGTGTCATAGCCAACGGTACCCTGACTGCTGGAAGATACTGGGATGAAATCCTCAGAGCGATTGTCAAACCTTAAACCGGTGCAGTGGGTCCTGGGTGCAGGACAATGCCCAACCTCATGTGGCCAGAGTGTGTAGGCAGTTCCTGGATGACGAAGGCATTGATGCCATTGACTGGCCCTCTCGTTCTCCTAACCTAAATCCAACTGACCACCTATGGGACATCCCTGCATCTGGCACTGCCAAGCACTGCCACAGACTGTCCAGGAGCTCACTGATGCCCTGATCCAGATCTGGGAGGAGATTCCCCAGGACGAGGCCAAACACACTACTGAGTCAATTTTTTACTTTGAATTTTGGTGTGATTTTGAATCCAAGTCTCAGTGGGTTGATGATTTTGGTTTTCATTGACCGTTGTGTTATTTTATTTTCAACTAATTATACAATGTACATAAGTAAAGATTTCAACTTTAATATTTTTTCATTACTTTGATCCAGACTGAAATATCTCAACAACTATCGGATGAATTACCATGAACTTGTATATCTATAACTATGTTGCCCAGATGATTAATTCTAGTGACTTTTGTGATCCCCTGACTTTTCCTCTAGTTCCATCATGATGTTTACATTTGTCTAAACAACTATTGGATGATTGCTATGAAATCTGGTATCATTATTCCCTCAGGATGAATTATCATTACTTTTGTGATCCCTTAAGTTTCCTTTGCTACATCATTGTCAACATTTTACTTTGTCGAGTGTTTTGGTTTATATCTGCAAAGCTAATGACATTTCCATCAGTCTCAGCTGTACTTTGTGTTAGTGTTAATGTTAGTGTTAATGTTGCTAATGTTAGCATGAAGCTATTTGATGGTGAACATGGTAAACATTATACCTGCCGAACATCAGCATCTTTAGCATTGTCATCGTGAGCATGCTGTCAGCATTTAGCTCACAGGGCTGCTAGCATGGCTGTAGACTGTGACTTGTTTCAGACTGTGTTCTTAAAGCTTGCTGTCTTTATCAGTTTCATAAACATAACCATGCAGAACTGCCATTGAACCACTGTAACGGCCTAAATACGTGGGGCATGGATGTGACGCATCACATAGGCGGGGCGATGCAGGGTTTTTTACCTGCAATACACACTCAGTCTTGAGTTTTGCGAAGTGGTAATGCAGTTGCTAAAGCAAGGTTTTAACCACAGGATGCACTGATTTGGTCAGTTTATTTTAATGTGAAATGTAAAATGCTCTGCTGCTTTGCATTGCCTCTGGTACAATGAGGTATTCATTTAAATCTTTATTAAGTAGATTGTACTTCTTCTTTACACAGGTCTATGTAGTTTTTATCTGCTGAAGGGTCACATTTGCTTGATATCAGAGAGAACTGTCAACTCGTTACACTCTGTTTCCATCTTCAGTGTGACATAACGTCCACTCTTCCAGATTTCTGTGGGGGAGGGGTTCAATTTGCCCTAAATAAACACTAGAGACCCACATGTCTGCCTGAATCTAACATCATTTTAAGTCCCCACTGATACAAAGCTATGACAACATACCTGATTTGCAGAGGTTTTAAGAGTGGAGTGGAGGGAAGAAACAAACTACAATGTCAGGCAATATTTAGAAGACATGTCTCCCTTCTCCCCCTCAAAAAAGCATGTGTAGCAACACTCAACTCCTGCATTTTTAAAAGTCCCTTGGATTCAGTTCTCAGTACTTTTGTAGCTTCTAACTGAGTCTCTGTTGTCTGGAGTTCTGCTTTATTTCACCCTTTCATGTTCGTTTTCAGCTGTTTGAAAGTCATGTTAAGTTACTGCTGATGAAAACTCAACATTTCCTTATTTGGCTTTTACTTGAAATAACAAGGGACTTTTATTGTGAAGAATTTTAAGGAAATTAAATATATTCACAGAATTAGCAGATCTTTTTTAGCATGTTTTCTTCAATAAAAACAAGTCTACTTATACCGCAGGGAGGAAGAGTACAAGCAGAAACAGTCAAAGTGAGATGTTAGATTAGAAGCTGGAGACAACAGGCTTTTATTGTACCTCTGCAGACAGCCCACCTACAGCAGGTAAACTTCTTTTACCTGCCCCTCGTAGGTTGTGTTTTTTTTCAACTGAGAAACTGCAGTTTCATGTGATGATGCCAGACCAGAGTCAGTCAACTTGAACTCAGTGGAGTGGGTGGATTCAAAGGTCTAGACCCGCGCAAGGGTCACATAGCTGAATATAACAACAGACCCTTTTAGGGCCAACCTCACAATGATGTCAGATGTTAGCTAGAGGCAAAACACAACTCGCTACCACAGGGCTGTAGGCCACATAGGAGTCTTAAAATGCCAATCAGAAATTGGGGCAGCATTGGGAGGGATGTTGCATTTCTCCATAACTAACTTTTTAGCTAACTTTTTTTTTAGCTAACCTATCAGTAGATCAGAATGAGAATCTCTGAATGCCCCACTAGCATCATCTTCCTCCACTGTCTAAAAGAAGCCGACAGAACTCGCTAGCTAGTGCTAGCTAATGTCTGTAGAGAATTGCTTTGCCTCCAGCTAAGCCCCACCCACCAACAAATCATACTGTTTATTAACAGTAAAAGGGTCCATAGGGCTGAGCTGCACGATGCCCATGCAGGCAAGCAAAGCTTCTTTGGTCAGTGTAGCAGCTGCAGTTGGTTATAATTAACGTGTTCTGCTGTGGGCATGCTGTGGCCAAGGTGTTGCTCCACATTCGTGCCTCATGTATTTTGGCCCTAATGGAACCACTAGATGATTCATTTGTCAGCCACAACTTTATTATTACACATAACCATTATAATAATACAAATCCCCCCCATGAAGTACAATTATTGTACCAATGATTAAATACCTGAACACCAATATTAACTGTTGGAATCAAACTGCCCTTTAGTTGTTTGCAGTCTCCATTTAAAAAGCATTGGATAATGGTGCGTTGTCTTCATCATGCACATCCACACATGTACTACTTTATTCAGCAGTTCTCAGTGGTAACCTTCAAACAAACGACGCCTCTCTGTTACGGAAGGAAAAGACTTCAGTGGGGCATGTTTGAGCTGGGCGGACTCTTCTTCTCCACTGGAGGTCTCTTCTGAGATAGGAACGGATTTGCATTTGTGGGGCATAATTTGCATGTTGCTGGCCTGCTAGAGAGGGAAACGAGGCAGCGCAAGAGAGAAGTATAAACATCAGAGTGAGAGGGGGAGGGAGGGAAGGAGGGAATATTAAAAGAGGAAGAGAGGGAGGGAGTGTTTGTTTGATGCAGAAAGAGGGAGACGAGGAAGGAGATAGGATCGGTGTGACATTGAAATCAAAACAAGGAAATGAGTATCATGGGAGCCTGCAGGACGGGTGTTAAGTGAAAAGACGTAGTATAGGCAGGGGGTTGGTGTATGTGTGTGTGTGTGTGTGTGTTAGCATCTGTGTGAGAGAGAGAGAGTTTGTTTACATCTGTGCGCCCTTGATTTCTTCACTACAGTGCCACATGGGGCCAGTGCCAATTATATCCGCACTGAGCTCGTCAACGACACCCCACCAGAGAGACAGAGAGACAGAGACGGAGGGAAGGAAGTGAAACAGAGCAAATATGGTTTAAGAATATGTGAGTATATGTGTGTGTGTGCGAGTGTGTGTTCATACAAGCATGAAAACATGCTCTCATGCATGAATGTACCGTACAGTTTGTACATCAGGTGGCCAACTTGTCTTCTAATCCGGTTAACGTTCTTGCCATTATGTCTGAATGACTGACAGGACCCCAGGTCTCCCTGCCAATCTGTTTGCCTGCTTTATGGGAGTTTTTATTCTAATTAGAAACCGATGGGATGTGCATGGGAGCCAGAAATGGCTGATCCTGACCCTAATAGCCTTGTGAATGGCTACCGTGGCCTTAGACCGACCCTCGACTGCTTGCTTCAGACAACCAGATTTAATATTGCAGAACAGAGCAGATTTTATGGGATCACAGGAATGTGTTTAACCAGACTTGGCAGCTGTAATACATCAACACAGATGCCAGTGTGTATATGCCTTAATAGAACTGTAAACAAGTAGCAATCGACAACTTACACAGATGTCAACTCATTTTTACTCAAGCTTATGCTCACAGTTGATAATATGAAACTAAGCTGTAATTTCATATGTGAACATTAGTAGGCTTAATGTTTAATAATAGAGTGGCTCCAGGGACGGCGATGCACCACTTTGGGCTCGACTGAAATATCTTAACAACTGTTTGATGGGTTGCCATGAAATTTTTTTACAGACAGTCTTGGCCCCCTGGCAATGAATCCTAATGACTTTGGTGGTCCCTAAACTTTCTTTCTAGTGCCACCATGAGGTTTACATTTGTGGTTTGGAGCGAAATGTCTGCAGAACCGGCCTTACCCAGTAAGCGATATAAATAGTTGCTTAGGGCCCCCTGGTTGAGATTTTTTTTTTTTTTAAGAACAAGAGACAAAAGTTAAACTGAAGTTACAATTCCTAAACAACAACTGACAATATTGTGACATTTTGACTACAAAAATATCGCTGTCCTCTCTCTGCCTTAAGGCTTTCCAAGTAAGCGCATGGAAGGGCAGAGAGGTATGCTCTCTCTGCCTCAGTCTTTCTGTGTAGGTCTGGGAAAGGCAGAGGCCCCAGAAAAAAAAGAGTCATACAGCCAAGTATAATACTACACATGGAAATAATGTTTTCTTTGACTAAAGTAGTCCTGACTGAAATAAAAAAACAAGACATTTACATCACAAAACATTAAAATTCACCACCTCTAAATAGATAGCACTTTGAAATGCATTGCTCAAATGAACGAACTCAATGGAGTGCCGGCCTAAAAGGACAGGCCTCTTATATTTCACATCTTTTTTCATTTTTTTCTTAATAGTTAACCCATTAGTTACTGCTTAATGGGTGTCAGCCCACTGGAAGCAGAGCTAACGGAAATTTAAATATCACATATCTTTAATATATCACATTTATCACATATAAGATTTAAATATCACTAATGCAACAAATATTATTAGGTCTCTATTTTTTTATGTGTTAAAAAGTGGTTGCCTCTTAAGGCCAAGAATTCATTGCTAATATCTCAAAATGGTTGCAAATTGCAATCTGGTAACCATTACCGTCGAGCCTTGCTTTTACATTTCTTTTAATCAAAATTGGGAACAAAATAAAATCTCTGACTGAGACTGAAGGTTGTTTGACACACCATCTGATGTGGTTCTTTGACAAGACAAGGACTACAGCGTGAGCACACTGCAAACCTTGTGTGTTATTTCAGTTGACTGTATGAGCCTCCAGCATGTCAACCCTATTTATTCCCACATTTCTCTTTTAATATCCTTAATCCTCTTCTCCTAATCTCAGCAGACCTTTGTGTGTTCTCTGCTGCTTTTCTCTATTTGACTCTTGAATTTCTTCCTCTGCATCTTTGTTTCTTTCTCTCGACCTTCAGATGAGCCTCATCTATTATTGTCTGACTTGGAGAGGAGAAATATGAGTCTGCATTTCCCTTCTCTCCATCAACTTCCAACTTCTCTTTGTCTCGCTGTCTCTCTTTTTCTCCCCCCTCAGGCCAAACTATCTGTACATCTCCCTCCACACAAACTATACTGACACAGCCAAAACCACTGAACTTTCAAAAACAGCCATTTTAAAATTCATCACTTACATATTTGTCTGAGTTGCAGATATTTTCATGAATTTCTTGATGATTTTTTTTCGTCACTCAAAAGTTTGGCTCTCCTTATCTATTTGGATGAGTCTGTGATATGGACCTTGAATGTTATGCTGAGCTCACACTACACGACATTTTTGTCTGTTCCGACAGTCACTTTTTCAGATTGGGCGATTGTGGAGTCATAAAATCTTGCCGTGACTTGGCCGACAGACATGACAGACTACACGATGGTCAACACCAGGTCGTCCCTCACAATGTGTACGATGTCACTGAGTTATTTTTGTCTGATTTTTATTATTATTACTATTATTTCAGACCCTGTGGCTGTTCATGTCTGAGCAGAAATGTTATTGCTGTAGCTTAAAAGACGCCACCATATGTCGGAAGCTACATTTGAAGTACCACACGCAAACTATGCACGTCACTGAATCCTCCACAACAAGTTCCTGCAAATGTTTCACAATAAAAGCATGTTTAGAAAATGAACTGAAAAACCGAAATTATAATGGGCTTGTAATTTTAAACAGGTACTGTAAGTGCTGAGTTTGAAACGATGGCGCGATGAAAGTTAAGGTGGCTAAAGTCTGAGTGGGGAGGGTGGGATTGGTGGTGGATGGGTCCAACAAATACCATCTTTCACCCTGAGGGTGGTTTTCGCGCCCTGTAAGACTGTAAAGCCAAACCCTGTTCTTTTTTCCTAAACCTAACCATGTGTTTTTGTTACCTTAACCCAACCACGTGCGTTTGTTGTTGAAGAAAAAAAAGTCAATTTGAAAGAGACTGTATGTGAACATTGAATTTCCTGTGAAAACGGAGGTGTATCTTGAAAAAAGAGAGCTCGACATGGAGTCCCAGAACGTCAACAACCAACGCACCCAGGGTACCTTGAATGTCGTATGTGGACGTGGAAAGTCCACGACAAAACATCAATATGTGACGAGGTTGGAGTGAGAATGTGTTGGATTAAACAATGGATTATCACATACAACACTCGTTATCATTCACGATCTGAGCCGACGCCGTACAACGCTGCGTCAGGCTATAATCAGGCTGATATCGTGTAGTGTGAACCCAGGATTAAGTGATATTTCTGTCTGATGCATTAAAGGCAGTAAAGATTTAATTCATGAAGCCTTCACACTCAGATATACAGTAAGACTGAGACATCCCCACTGATTTGTAGGGTGTAAATCAGGTGCAAGTCAGGCTGATAATCCTCTGGTGCATCGCTAGCTTTCCTCTCCCACTATCTCTTCTCCCATCTCAGTCTTCCCCTTTCCAGTTCCCTCTCATTAGCCGCCAATCTCCTCTCATCCTCTGCCCTCTTTCTGCTCACAGCCCCGTTTCCCTCGAGGTCTCTCTCTTTCTCTCTCTCGGTTTCCGCCTTTTCTGTCATCTCTCCGTGCCCTCCTCTTCTATCTCCCCTCTTCTTTCTTTCTCTCTCTCTAAATCATAGCCTGAGTGTCTGCAGACTGAGCTGTCTGATCCCTCATTTTCTGACTGAACTCTAAAGTCACCCAGAAATGATCACAGAGCTACAATAAATAGACCTGATGTTCCTTTTGGTGTTTTTACGAGTTCAAGAGTTGAATTGCACTGAGTTGAAAGCAAACTTTTGGGGTTACAGGGACAAAACCTCAAGGCAGCGTGATGAAAATACAGTGTTGAACCCCAGAGGAAAAACAAAGAGAAAAAAACAACACAAAAGTAAAGATTATGAGTTGGTTGAAAACAAAAGCTTATTTTTCACCTCATGTGACACGAAGATAAAGAAGACGTCTGAATTGGATGGTGTAAGTACAATGAAAATAAAACACCATATTGCGCTAGAAAACAGTCCAAAGTTTTTTGGTTTTCAAAGCACAAAGGCAGAAAATAAAATCATTTAATGAGCGAGCACATGGACTTGGATGGTGCTGCTCTGTTTATCATAGTTCTGTGGAGATGTCGCCACTGCTGAAAGTCAACCAACTCACAGAGGAGGAATATTCAGAAATGGCTTAATAATAAGCCAGGGCAGCGACAGATTACAGCTTCAGTGAGCCGCCAAAACAATGACTGAGACTGACAAACAGAGAGACACAGACAGACAGAAACCGAAGGCAGAGGCTCAATTATTCCAGTTGTTGGCCGATCAGCAGTACACTCAGAAATGCAAACCTCCAGGTCTGAACGTAGGAACACTGACAGTCACACTGAGACAGAGAGGCAGGTTGTACATGCTAATAGTGATAATGCTAACATGCTGATATTTAGCAGGCATAATATTAGCATGCTAACATTTGCTAATTAACACTAAATACAAAGTACAGCTGAGGCTGATGGGAGTGTCACTAGTTTTGCAGAAACCAAAGTACTGCATAATTAAAATTCTGAACTGATTATGGCGCTGTGTTGAAAGTTTAGGATCTAATATGTAACATTTCTGAATAAAAATGTCTAAAGACCTTTGCTAGATCATATTCAATGTAACAACTGATTATCAGGTGCAGTCATTTTTTTCCACCTTTTACTTCATTTTTAGTAACTCTTGAACTTATCTTAATCCTATTGTTACTCTATTTGGCACTGGATTTGCTTTTGCTCCTTGAAAACACCTGCTATATTGTATATTTTGCCAGATATTTAATACTATTGTTTCTAAAACTGTGCCCAGTGAGTGACCCTGACCCGGCAGCCCACTGGTTGTTCAGGTTTTACTGGTTGTGAACGTTAAATTATGGTAACTGTACTTAGTGTTACTGTAACTTGAAGAATTCTCTGGCACAAGAATTTCCTTTGGGATAAATTAAGTTCTATTGAACTGAATAGCATAGAATTAAATTTTGCATTTTGTTGTACATTCATTATCCCAAATGTTTCCAACAGTATTCCAGAGAATCTAGAGAAATCTGTAATTTTATTCAAGGTGACAGTGCATTCATTTTATCACCTGTCAATGACGTCATATCCGCTGTACCCCTTAGTTGCTCAAACTTCCCAGGGAACATGGAAAACACCAGATAATTCACCAGAGACTGAGGAAAGAATCACACAATGTCACAAAGTTATACTCGTTAAAAGTAATACAGCATTTTTTCTGCCCCACATTGTCATTATTTTAATTGTATGCCATGTTGCAACACAGTAATCCAGTAGAGATCCATCTTACTATAATGTGCTGCTAAGACAAGTGGCTCATGCCAACGGGGAAACTAATGCCTGTGGTAACGTTACAACATTATAACAACACACCTATAAAGATAGTTTTAGTATGATTTTCTTGGCTATAAATAAAACAGTGTTGGGCTCCCCCACAATTGATTCAGTCATTCATTTTACGCAGAGGCGGCCCTAGCACATCTGGTGCCCTAGGCGAGCTGTTATAATTTACTTTACTTATTTTTACTGAATGGAGCTTGAACACTGTTTGTTGCGGCTGCCAGGGGTGGCCTGGGGGACCCCAGGTTTCGAGCCCCCGCCCCCACCTCGGGTTCGAGCCAGGAACCCTCTTGCTGTAGGGCGACAATGCTAACCACTGCACCACTGTGCCATCTCCCCCATGACTGAATTCACAGTACAGTAGCCGCATGAATAGAAGACTCATCTAATGGGAAGTAATAATTACAAATTAAAGTTATGTATTAAAGCTAATAAACGTTATTTGCAGCGATAATGGCATAATGTGAATTAATGTGACTTACAGAATAAAACTATATTCCTGGTCAGTGAACATGATTTCTAACTGAGTCATGTCAGATACATTTTCATCAGCAATGGTGACTGTTTAAAGACAACAACTCCCATGATCCCATGCTATATCACAACGTCATCAAAGTCTGACTTTTGTGGTTGTTTTAATTGTGAGAACCCTGGCAGCAGAAGTTGCTACTTCATCATGAGAGAGACATAAATCTCCGAGCCCAATTTCATGGGATTCCTTCCAATAACTGTTGGGACATTTCACTCCAAACCACAATCCTGAACCTCACAGTGGTACAAGACGAAGAGTCACCAGAAGTCATTAGGATTCGTCCTCTGGTGACCATGAATGTCCAAAATTTCATGGCAATCTGTCAAATAATTGTTAGAGATATTTAACTTTGGGCAAAGTGGCTGATTGACTAACAGAGTCACACCTCCAGCAGCTAAAAACTTGCACGTGGTGGGAATTCTATAAGATGATGATGATGATTTTAGTATTCTTTGACAACAATTTAATCACTTTTACACACAAGAACAGAAAAAAAAAAAAAACAGGAAAAATAATTCAGCAGTTCAGTATCAAGATTTATATTCCCAGCAGTGTGGAGACAGCTTTGTGTCAGCATTTAAATGAATTAAAATTTACATAAACTATAATTGAATAATTAAGTGAATGGATACAATCCCGAGGGCTCGGGTGGTGTTTGAACTCACAGTCTCAGCATTGCTAAAATCTTGTCTATATTCTTCACTGTCCTCCTGCAGAGCACCCAGGACACCCATGCTTTCATTCAATCATCTCATTAATGTAATATATAAAATCTTAATGAACAGATTCAGACAGACAGACTGTCCATTCACTGGTTCATACTGATCGATGAATGTATAGACTTAGAGGATGTAGTTCCGGTTCATCATCACATCAAGTGGATCGCCGCGCTCTTGTTTGGGTGAAGTTAATACACTTAGACGCCCACAGCTGCTGCAGAGGACACGTGTTTCTAATGTAAACAGCATGCATAAGGGTCAGCAGAGTATCTCCAGGCACATCTGTATGATTATTTACACGTGTGCATGCAGAGCGAAGATGCTCGAGTGTGTTTGCATGCTTGTGTGTGTGTGCATTGATCCAGTGCGGTGCGGGAGATGTTTTCTCTCAGTCATTTGAAGGGCACCAGACCCCGCTCTGCAGCCCCATGCACCAAGCAGTGATGACAGCCCCCCTACACACACACACACACACACACACAGACACAGCAGTGACAGCACAGCCACCGTGGATAACGCGGACAGACGATTTTATAAATTGCAGCTCAATAGAGACAAATGACAGCACACATTGGGAAGACATTGTCATTGTGTGCCGACTTAATGCATGGGGGTTGTGTGTTGAGCACAAGAGTGTGTGTTTGTTAATATGTGTGTGTTTAGGGATGGCAAGAGGGTGTGTTCTGTCTGTGTGCCTGTCGCCTCCTCTGCCTGCAGCCATCCCGAGGGTCAACCATTATGGATTGACACATTTTTGCACATTTTGACCTTAAAAAAAGCTGTGTGTGTGTGTGCGTGTGTGTGTGTGTGTGTGTGTGTGTGTGTGTGTGTGTGTGTGTGTGTGTGTGTGTGTGTGTGTGTGTGTGTGCAGCCATGTGATTGCATGTAGTTGTGTGTAAATGTTTTTTTCCTGCCCTTGTCCATATCCATAAAATATTAGCGCACCAAGATTTGTCTCACTCCAAAGTCGTCGAAATCCTGCGCTTGGGCAGTGACTTGTGGCGTCAGGAACCAACAAAAAAAAAGGCATCCTTTAACGTTGGTACGATACAAGGCCAGTTGCCGTTATAGTTTAATGGCACCTGGCAGCATCAGGGGGAAACACGGCAGGACAAGGACGAAATTTGAGGTGGTGAAAGTCGGAGTGGGGCGGGAAGGAGGGGTGGTGAATGGGTCCAGCAAACACCGACTGTCACCCGAGAGAGCGGTGTTCACGTTTTGTAAGATTCTAAAGCCAAACCCAACCCTTTTTTCCTAAACCTAATTACGTGTGTGAAAACTGAAGTGTACCTTGAAAGAAGAGAACTTGACTTGACGTCAACAACCAACACACCCAGGGTACCTTGCATGCCGATCTGGACGTGGAAAGTCCATGACCAAAACGTCAACATGTGACGAGGTCGGAGTGAGAATGTGTTGTAATGCAGTAGAATGAACTCCGTGAACATCCGTCTTTTATTCTTGTTTGGGTGTTCTCTGACACACTGAAGAGTCTTCACTGTGCATGCATGCAAAAGCACTTAGCCGTCCTATACGTGCAGCAGAAGGTGGCATTTTTTATGTGCGAGGAGCAATGAGCGAAGAGGCAGTTCAAAGTGGTGTGTGTTGGATTTCCATGGATGTGAGAGTGTGTGAACGTGTGTGTGTGTCTGTTGGAAACTGATATGAGCCTCTGCTGAGCCCCTGAGTGAGGTGCAGTGCGTGGCTATACATTAAATGGCCGGGATTAGCCCCGACTGCTGCAGGCTCACTGATAGTATTACTGTTATGGAGCAACTGGGAGGGATCGGGCTCCATTTTGGCTCTGTTATTCTGTCATAATGAGGCATAACCCCTTTCACAGAGGACTCAATGGTTCTCTGGTTAATGCATCGGGCCAAGGGTGGCACTTGTGCTGACTACCAGGGAGGGAGATGACTGAGAGAGGGAGTTTGTTAGAGACAGAGAGCGTAGAGGACAGAATATCTGCTGGCAGTGAAGTACATTTACAGGACAAAACAGTATCATTTCTACAAAGTTTAACTGCCTGCTAAGATTTACATTGAATTAAAATAATCAGTATTTTAATAGACAATTTGCTTGTGTCTGAAATTCAGTGAATACACTAAAAATCAATAGGTTAAAAATTGATCCAGTCTGGGTCAATATGGGCGAACGCTAATGCTGAAGTGGGTTAACATGATAGTACTAAGGGCTTGTTTTGGTAGTACTTTATATGACTGTTGTGTTCCCAAATTAAAGTATCATAAAACTTTGATTAATAGGCCAGGCTATTATTTGCTTAAATCACTGAAATCAACAGGCCTGTATTTAGGACAGGCGTCTACATGGGACAGGCTTACACAGAACTGTTGCTCAGTAAATATCAGGAAATACAAACAAATTGTTTGTTTAAACCAGTATGAATACCAACATACTGACAATGGCATACCGACACATACCACTTTATCCTGTTAAAACAATACTCACAAATTATTTTTTATGAAAATCAACGCCGTGAATTTTAATAGCTTACAGGGTAATTGAGGAATGGACACATCATTTAAGGTAGCCAACAATCCGGTTTTATACATCCGAAGAACTTAATAAACTGCTTGGCAACCAGACCAGGCCTCTAATTGAGACACGTGTTTATTCGTCAAAATGTGTCACCATACTGGGCGAGTAAAAGGGACTGGGCGTTTAATTGGGACTAGGCTTTTAATTCAAGTTTTAGGTATGCTTATTTTCACATTTTACCTTAAAACCAGGGCTCTACCTAAGGTAACTTTTTTCTGTTGAGGGTTTTTAAATGAAGCTTTGAATGTCATCACCCTAAAAAATGTTTTTTAAATCCTTGGACAAAATCTTTAATTTGAATAAAACAATTAATCGGATTACATGAGTTAGTCTTTTTAATTAAATCACCTTTCTTTAAAGAATAAATGTAATTTATGGTGTTTGACTGCTCCGTTAATACAGACCTCACTCTGAAGTCATCGAAATCCGGCACTTGGGCAGTGACTTCCCAGGCAGCATTTGTATGTGGGGCCAATGTGGGAAGTAGAATGGTTGCTGGCTGGTTTGCGGCAACATCACACTTTACTGGACCTTATAGGTCATTCTGCTTAACTCAGACCTGTTGTCCTCGTTCATGGACACTTTTTGTGCCATCTAGTGGCAGTAAGAGCACAATACACTAATCCATGTAAAAACAAGATGGCAGTCATCTCTGCCAAGTCAGTCTGCATTCACAACCCTGACACAAAAGTGGACACGGTCCAAAACCTGATAAGATTTAATGGTTGAAACTTGTTTATTTATGATTAATAATGTTTGTAGTTTGATATGGCAACAAAGTTGACCAATTTTAGCAACAGTAACAAGATGAGATGCTGTTAATTCGGAAGTAGTCGTTTGCAGATATTGGGAACTTTTCATCAGCTCGCTGAAGGACATTGGGACTTTATTATCATCTCGTTTGAGGACATTAGGACTTTCTTGTCGTTATTGGATATTGGGACTTTATTTATTTATTTATTTATTATCATTGACAATGAATAGTTTTTTTTATAATTATCAGGTCCAACTCATCTTAAATAGCTAGGTAAAATTGAAAATGCATACCAACCAAAGTGTGGATCTCAGGAAGTTATTGCTTTGGTGCCGTATTGTCCAACCAGGGGTTAAAATATATAAATAAAAGTACATTGTACAGACTATGGAACACAAAAGCAAGCTGTTTTGTGATTAAATAACAGGATGGTAATGCAGCTCTGTGGGATTTTTCAGCGTGGCCACAGGCTGATCTAACCATGTGCCATCCTTTCGGTTAATTGTCTGTGCTCTACACTGCTCTGAGAGTCTCTACGTGTGTTCTGTCATGTTCAACAAGAGTAATTTCCCACAATCAAACCAGCCATCTTGTGCGAGCTCAATCCAACAATTACAAGCTTAAAGATGATATCAGATGAAAGGAACGTGTCTCCTGGAAACCTTGTATCTCCATGAAAGTGATTAAAATTTTGTCGTCATGCACTTTACCTTCAAGTTGGGCGATTCAACTACACGAAGCATCATCTGGCCAGCACCTACAGCCATGAGGTGTTCTGTCGGTGTTTAGAAAATGAACTGGTATATGAAGATTAAAGGTGGCAGGTTTTCACAGGACAACACTGATTTATAAGCGCAACTTCATGAGTGAAACCAATAAGCAGTAACAGAGGAGGATGTGTCTTTGATAACGATGTCTCCCTCTGTCTGTGAAGGTTGCTCCCACTGTGAGCTTAAATTGATGTAGTTATCACTAAAGAAACAGTGGCTGAGCTGGGCTCTGCGTGGCAGCTCCGTGTGCGTGTGTGTGTGCGCTTCTAAGATAAGCCGAACGATGCTGTAACATATCTGATTGAAATCAGTCTCACATTGGAAAGCCAGCGCTCTTGGAAAGCAGCATGGGAGTCCTTGGCACACACACACAATCACACACAGAGGAACAAGGAGCCACAACGAGCAGCACACACCTTAAGAATCTAAAAACACATATGTGAGCACAGCACATAAAAACACACACACCTTCTTTCTTACCCATTTCCCCTCTCTGTCCATCACACACACACACACACACACACACACACACACACATGAACACACACACAATGCCACATCACATCACGTCATTTCAGAAAGCGTGTTTAACCTAATCACACTCAACCATGCGTGATCCTCAGAGGGGGAGTCAGGTCTGTTATGACAGTGGATGTGCTGTGTGACGGCCACGGGGTTTAGAGAGCACCGACCAGCGGCCTGCTTTTAAAACACACACTTTAAACACACATGACAGACCTGTGCAAGACGACAGGAGAGGTGGGGAGGTGGACACATGGACAGACAATGAAGGAAGCCAAACAGACTGCAGGAGTCAGGCGCAGTGACTAATTGTGTGGCTCAGCTCCTTATCACCGACCTGTTAGCAGACACACATCAGGCTCAGAACCTCACAGGGGTTTTGTTTGTAGTTTCACTGCTTTCAGTGACTCAGCGCTCACCTGTGGGGAGATAATAGCAGTGAGAAGTGAACAGAATGCATGAGTGGGAGAGTCATATTTGCCATGTTGAGAGTGAGGTGGTCATTTCTGACAGTAGCATAGAGCCTCCCTATGAAGGCAAAATGCTGCAACTACACACTACAAACTGAGTTAAGACCAGAATCTGACTTTCTGTCATCTTATCTTACCATTAAAGACATAACACCATTGAAATGTGTAATTCTGGAGGGAAACAGCATGAAAAAGAGAGAAATCAAACTTCAATGACGATTCTCTAGCTAGCTTTAGCTAAAGCTAATCAACCTGCTTGTTTGCTATTTCTTACTCACTGAGTTTGTTAAACTACATGAACAAGACAGTTACTAAATCTTGGACCATATTGGAGAAAAAGTAACAGGATATAAACTAGGGATGGGCATGAGTGCTTGAGTACTCGAGTACTTGTTGTGGACGTCAGTATTCATTCCATGAATATAGTGACACACACACAGTGACAGGGCTAACTGTTCAGCTCTTTCAGACCAAAGATTCGTGACAAGATGAAACTGTTTTAGAACGTTGCAGAGAAAAGTTGCAGTGGTGTGAACTGGACGGTCTGAGCTCGACTCAAGCCAGCTGATGGTGTCACCTGCAACTCAGCTGGTCAAATCGCTGGTGGCTGGTTTTAGAACAAAAAGTACGTCACCAGTTTCTACAGTCATTCAGCTTGTGGTCAAGTCAAAATGACCTCAGACAGCGTGTTCGCTCACTGCGGCAGGTGCTCCGTCCCCGCCGAGCCCTCTGTTTCTGTCCTCATGGTGTCGGACGGTGGGTCACTGCTGCTGCTTACTTATATTATTGTGGCGTATTTATTATGAACTCAGTCCATCTGATGCTCATTTTGTTTCTGTTTTTCGCTGTTTCATCACTACTACAAACGCAGCTGTAGTCAGTATCTCACTATCACTATCCTTATTCAGCTACAAATTATATTCAGCCACAAAATAAACCTGAAAAGCTGCAAATCAGAACAGAAGTACAGAGAGTTGTTGCATAGAGATGATACACCATCTCATGTAGTTGCATTGGCGTGAACCAGCAGATTTTGGAACGCCACATTCAAATCAAATCAAATCAATTTTATTCATAAAGCCCAATATCACAAATCACAATTTGCCTCAGAGGGCTTTACAGCATACGACATCTCTCTGTCCTTTGGACCCTCACAGCTGATAAGGAAAAGCTCCCCCAGAAAAACCCTTGAACGGGGAAATTGACAGTATTTGCAAATTTCAACTCGTCTAATCGCAAATCTCTGGTCTGAATAGTGTGTAATGTTACCAGGCTTGACAGGGTCGAGCTTTTTCCTTGTAGGTGTGAGTTTGTTTGGACCTTTAAAATGCTCAGTGTTGGATGTTAGCTGCTGCTCCAAGGCAGACATTAAACTGACCAGGAGAAGAGCAGTCCTCAGAGACTCAGAGACAGTCCTTTAGCGCTGCATCTAACCATTTTAACAGCAGCAACACAGATTTTGCTTATTTTTCTTACGTTAACTTTGAATTTATGGTTTAATAGGCTAATTGAAATCAACTGTTAAATGAATGGATTTCAAATTGCACTTGTTGTCTGTGGTTGGCAAATTCACATTCCCATTCTTAGGGTTAAATCTTTCATTTTATTTTATTTTTTGAAAGTATTTAAGTACTCTGTAAAGATTTAATGCAAGTATTCAAAGACAGATGCTACTGAAAAGCTACCTGATTCAGAAAGTAGTGACGTTACCACCACGATACTTAGAAATGCAGTTAAGTTAGTAGGATGAAAATCTGTGAAAACAAGGAATAAAATTAAGGTTTAAAGTATGTCTCTGTTACACTTTGACTGACTTTAAATGTTTTCCTCTTCTCCACTGTTTCTGTAGTTACTGCTCTCTGCCTTCATAAGGCGGTATCGACCAGATGACTTCAGCACTACAGTAGTTACATCAATCACTGGAGCTAACAGAAACAGACCCTCTCCTCATGTGTGAGGGTGTGTGTGCGCGCATGTGTGTGTACACAGTATGACAGACAAGGTGAGATTGTCATATAACAAAGTGAAACCATAAAGCAATGCCAGTATACTGCTGCGGCAGTGACAGATATCATTTATCTAACGGCAGCGGAAGGAGAGAGGTGCTCACTCTCACTCTCACTCTCTCACACACACACACACACACACACACACACACACACTCTTTTCATATTTTGGTTATCATTAAAAACAAATATCTCTCTTAATTGAATCATTAAATCCACACACATTAACTTAATTCCACGTTGGATGTCATTCAAACTTCCCCCTTCACACCGACTGTCACTTTTCACAGCGTTCATCCTCGTCCCAACACTCTCGCCATATGTCGAAACACACTGCTGCAATCCCAGCCTGCCAATTTCCGATCTGCAACACAAGGACGAATCAACACACCGTTTATACCTCGCATTAAACTGTGATCTGCATCTGGGTAATCAGCTCTTTGACTGCGTCCTTGTCGTCACACCTGGAAATCATACGCACATGCACTGTGATGTCGCCACTCTGCTCATGTTGTGATTGATTCTCCTTTTTTTATAAATACTCTTGAACCCAGATGGGGAAGAGGCAGGTCCTTTAACACAAGCTAACATGCTAGAGGTGATGTCATTGCTTTATCTTCTCAGCTATTACCTCTCCGCCATCTGCTCAGAAACACAGTGTAATGGTCTTTTTCTATAACACTGTCAAACTGTCACTCTTATCACACACACAGCTATCAATCATCATGCTTCCCGTTGGCTCCAGGGACAGGAAATGCTTAGATATTGATGTATGTGTCCGTGGTAATGACATTTCATAAAACTCATGAAATGGATGGACAGTAATCACACAGATATTGAATGTCAATCACCAACTTTGCCCATTAAACAGAACAGAAATGTAGTTTTTATTTAGTTTTTCCTTCTTTGTTAAGGTGATTGGTGATAGTATATGCATAGTTTGACATCACTACATTCTCACATTCTCTTTTGTGTCAAAGTGGACGGTGAGTTCCAGGGTGCTCCCTATCCAGTGCAATATGTCATCATCTTTTATGAACTCACATTAAATATAGATATGCATGACCCCCTCAGGAAGAATTGTAATGACTTTGGTTAGGAATGTTGCTATGATGGCAACCCACTGGTCAGTTCCCAGGTAACCCTGGCGAGTCAGTGGCTTTGAGCCGCTAAAGCCATTTAGCAGTGTTAACTGTTAGCACCACTAAACATGCTTACACTGCTAATGATGCTGACAGAGTTAACAGTGATAACATATTAAACTAGTTACCAGCTAATAATGAGCCAAGCTAAGTTAATGTAAATAAGCCAGTGTGTTCCCGACTACGGTCCACAGCCAATAAGCTTTCACTGAGAGTGGTAACACACCGACAACGACTGACAACAGAAGCCAGGTCTCACTCCAAAGTTGTTGAAATCTGGCGCTTGGGCAGTGACTTGTGGCATCAGAAAGCAACGAAAAAAGGCGTCCTTTAACATCGGCAAGACTCACGGACGGTTTTAGTCATAGTTTGATGGCACCTGGCGGCAACAGGGGGAACGCGGTGGGACAAGTTGTGGTGGGTGGGTCCAACAAACACCAACTTTTACCCAGTTCTTTTTTCCTCAACCTAACCACGTTTTTCTGTTGCCTAAACCTAACTGTGGACGTGGAAAGGCTCATGTACAATGAATTTAGCTGTAAGGTTGATTTAAAGGCAGTATGTTTTTGTTTCAATTTGTTTGCCCTTACACATTATCAGTACTAAGGCTGCTAATATGGCTGCCATCACTGGTAACACACATATCCAGATAGTTGTGGGTACTGAAAGTGTTTCAACCGTCCCCAGTCTCCCCTACTGTCTCACCTGTATCAGATCTGGGTGATCCGTCTCCGATGAGCGTTGGCATTTTCTCTCCCTCCTTGGCATATCCTCAGAATCACCTTCAGATGAGGATGAGGATGAGGATGAAACTTTCTCTTCAACCCAGGATGAGTCACCTTCATCTTTTTCCTCATCAGATTGATCACCGCCATCTGAATCAGCGCTGTCCATTTCCTGAATCAGTTTCCAGGCCGCATCAGCAGCCCTCTCTTCCGTTCACACATTATCGATTCCTCCAGTTACCACCACTTACTAAAGGATCAGATCTTGAAAAATCAGATCTGTAAATGAATTCGTGGCTACTTTAACAGAGACAATGAAAGTTGCCTAGCAACCAAGATGCATCTGCCGTGGCGTGAATAATTGATCAATTCATCGGTGGCAAAATCTGTGTGGTCATCATGACTGCCTGTGGCTGGAAGAGGTAGAAATGATCACATTCTCAGTGGCTTTTGTTCAATTTGCTTTAAATAAAAAAACAGACAGTTTTAGGAAAAGTCAGGAACCAGCAGCACTGTAACCTTTAATTCAACAAAGTTCTGTGACATATACATCTGAAAACATTTAAAATGGCCACGATGGCCAACGGTTAGCAACAGGTTGCTAAGCTGCAATCACTCTGGGGGAGGGGTTAGAGTATGGAGTATTGCTGTGATGATGTCATGTTTTGGAATGTCTTTGATCTCTAAAAGATGCTGCTGTGACATCACAACACACATTTTTGGAACTTTTTAAGTATAACCCACTTCTCAGCTTTATAGGACATATTTCTGGAGGTTAAACTCACAGACCGCACCGCGACTCTTAAATTAAGACGTTTGAGGAAAAAGATCATCGTCATGGAATCATCACAGAAAGCAGAGACATCCCAGTTAAGAGTGGACCAGGTCCTTCCATTTGTAGACCAGTTTTTCCAGCGGCTGTCAGCAGGGCAGCTCAACATGCTGAAGGAAGGCAGAGCAGATAATGCCACCAAGGTTATGTTGGCGGAGCTGATCGTGGATCTGCTGGTTTACCTGATTGACTCCATAATATCAAAAGTGGCAGGAAATCAAACCGTAACCAAGGAGAGCGTTGAGTCCACCATAGGCAACGTAGTCCCTGAGGCTTTTGCTCAAGCTCTGGGCGTAGACGTTGAGGATTCAGGTGTTAGCTCACAGAGCCTCAGCAGCATGATGACTGAGGAGGTGTCTGAAATCGTCAACTCCTCCGTCTGTGCAAGCGGGAACATAAGGGATCAGTTCAGGTTTCGTAGGACTCCCTCCCACAGACTGACTGGCATGATCGGGCACACCACCTCCATGATAAAATCATTCATGGTCAAGGTGAGATCGTTTTTCAAACCATCTCAAACATCATCAGAGCTGGAACTTATCAAGACTGAGGACGATGATGAGAGCAACTCACCATCAGCACAGGGAGGGAGCCCTGAGACAGACCCAAGGCAATCAGAGGACAGCTCTGAAGACAAAATACCTGAAGCCCAGGTAATTGTTTCACAGGAGCTGGGTGATGTCATAGATGTTTTGCTTGAAGATGCCACTGATGCTGAGCGTGACGTTCTGTTGCGTGACTCCAGCCGGGAGAGTGACAGTGTTGCAAGTGACATCAGTGAGCTCACTGGTTCAGCAGAACCCAAAGAGGAGCCCAAGGGCAAAACAAT
The DNA here is from genome assembly GCA_019142605.1 of Cephalopholis sonnerati. Classification (NCBI taxonomy): domain Eukaryota; kingdom Metazoa; phylum Chordata; class Actinopteri; order Perciformes; family Serranidae; genus Cephalopholis; species Cephalopholis sonnerati. The sequence goes on from JAGQAX010000016.1 coordinate 29,170,046, forward strand.
GGCACTGTTGGCTGTTCAGTATGCCAAACAGTCGATCCTTCAGACTGCAAGAAAGCTGAAGGAAAAATTCTCCTCCTGCTACAGAGATGAAAGCGGAGAATCGCTGCAGCACTTGGCTGACAGTGTGACCAAACTGCTTGGACCAGAGGGTGGTGAGGAACAGCCAGCTGGAAATGTCTTAATCAAATTGGAGTGTATTGCTGAGGGTAAAGACCTGGTTTCCACGGAGTCACTCAAAGAGCTCCTTTGGGATTACATTACCGAGGGGATGACTCCAGAGTTGGGACCATTTAAAAATACACGGGCCAACAACATCGCTTACGCCATAAACCGCGCAGTGTGGCGTTTTCGGGTTCTGTTGAGGTGGTGGTTGACCTATCAGGCTCGCATCCATTGTGACAATGTGATGAAGGCTATAAAGGTCACTGAGCAAGCCGCACCAGCACCTGAAGTCACAGTACCTGAGACAGGTGCTGAACCTGAAGTCACAGTACCTGAGACAGGTGCTGAACCTGTGCTGCAGTTAACAGCTGGTGAGGTTTTGCAGACAGAGAAAACCAAACTCTCTGTCCGGGTTCTTGTTGAGAAGCTAGTCATGCAGATCTTCAAGAAAGCGAAGGTAGGCATTCAATGTGACGACCCCCGTATCATAATCGACCGCCTGTTCCAACGGATATGGGCCCAGGTCCAGGGAACTGATTTTGAAATCAGCCCGGAAACTTTTAAAAGCCTGCACAAGGTGGTTTTTAAGGACCTCTGTAAATCCTTGGGCTGTGCAGAGCAGATTCTGGTTTCATTGCATCTAGAAGAACTAGAATTGGATCTTATAGCCCGCACTTTTGCGAAAGGTATTATGACACCACAGAAGAAGCGTAACGCCATCTGCAGGTTCTTCTCCAGACTGGGCAAAGTCATCTCCAGGCCCTTCACTTCAACCTGCAGAAGAGCCAGTCCCATTTAGGTGACATATAATAGGATTCATGTTGGAGGAAACTGGCGTGAGGCTTTTTTCCTCCAATAGAGAGCTCATGTCCTGCCTCTTGTCCAGGTTACCTCCAGGTTACCTTTTGGACACGTGGGACAGGACTTGAGCTCTTAGGACCACCTTGGGAGTCAGCAGCACGACCTCACAGGTGAGGGTTCCATTTCCGGTCCTGAGCCTTTGTGAGTTTGTGTGCTGTCTACCTAGGTGGTACGGGTTTTCTCCGGGTACTCCGGTTCTCCCGCTTTCTTCAAGCCATGCAGCAAAAGCTACATGGCTTTATGTTTTACAATTAGAACACAACAAATACGTGAATTAAAAATACAAAATTGATCTTCTCTCTCTTGTCATTATCTGTCAGAGCTGTAAATATTCAGGTCAGACTGACCTGTTGATTCAGTTTCACTCAGGTTAAAGGTTTTGTGTAGAAAATACAGAGAAAAAACTGTTTTCTTTCTTTTTCATGTGAAAAGCAGTGTTTTTTAGCATGAAAGTTTGCTTGTGTCATTTTAACTGTGTTTTTCTGATAATACCCTTTGTAGCAAGGTTCTGTTTCACAAGAAAAAAAAATATACAAGATTTCAAAATATGACATCAATTAATTTCCATGGTAATGTGTGTTTTTGCCTTTTCATTCTGATTGCTACTTTAACGTTAAAAAAATATCTGAAATTAATTATATAGACAAAATCTAATCTTATAGATTAACTTAGGTGGAGGTTGGAGATTTACATCAGCCAGTCAGTTGCAACCAAATTTCTCTCTTATGTGTACGGTGTGAGAGAAGATTTGCACTAACGCATGGATAGAAGAGAAAATACTATGGAGACTGAGTGGTAGTTCCTAAGTTTTGAAGTGCCTTGCCTTTATGACATCACAGACAGAGGCGGTCCTGGCTAGTTTTACGCCCTGGGTGAACCATCCCTCGCCCCCCCCAACCCCCGCCAAACCCCAACGTTCAGACACAACAATATCTTATATTATTTATATTATTTTATTATATATAATCTTAAATACAAAAAGGTAACATGCGCACACACACACACACACACCTGATGAGTCCTGCACAGAACATGTGGCTGAGGAGGTAGATGGCTCATCATAAAACTCCAGGACCATCTCTGAAGAGGCCCGGGCCTGTGTGGCTGCAGAGGTAGATGGCTCCTCATTTTGACCAGTGGGTGTGCCAAAATATTTCAGAAGTGACCCTGAATTTACAATTAAGATACAATATGTAAGTTAGATCACACTTAACATGCAGCAATTACCCAATTAAAATAAACCATAATGCACAATTTATTAACATTTGTTAACATCCTATTAACTAAGCATAACACACTACAAATTATTCAAAAAGCTATATCACATATAGCTTACAAAATGCCATGTCAATGTATATTACAAGTTATTTAAGTTAGCACTGTCCCATGTATAGCATTAAAAATTCCACAGTTAGGACGTATTGTTTACCAAATCCCTAGACTAACAGGCAACTGAGTGAACTTGCACTTGTTGTGTTGCAAACACAAACTAGTCTATGGTTGAAATTAATTGCATGACATGATGCCTCAAATTCTAATAGTAGTTCAGCAAAACTAAAAACCAATTAAAGCTGCAAGCAGCGTTGAATGGGCTCTCGCACCTTCACGCAACTCGAGGGCAGTTGCAGGATATCGGCTGACACCGCCATTCATTCCTGTCGGAGGCAGACCCCTCACGCAGGAGTTATCATACAAAGACATGTCATTTGGCCACTAGGTAGCGCCCTACTAATAACCAAGTATTGGTGTATAGATGTGTTCAGGGCAGGACTGTCATCAATCCTGTGAAGTTTGGGGAAGTTTGGAACATGTACGGTCAAGTTGTGAAGCAGTTACAAGCAAATTCAAAATGGCGGACTTCCTGTTGGGTTTGGCACATGGCTCCAAGAGGCTTTTTTGTACGTCTTTCAGTGATACATGTGCCTCCCAAGTTTCATACATGTAGGTGAAAGCAGCTTTGGGGGCTGCTTTGTTGAATATTTGTAGGGGGCGCTGTTGAGCCATGTTGGCACATCAAAGCACAAAAATGACATCAGACAACACAAATCAGGTCCTATCATATGTGTGCCAAGTTTCATGACTTTACAAGCATCCCTTACCCCTCAAAAACAACTTCGTGTTTTATGGCAAATAAGGCGTTGCCACAGTGACAGCTGAGGAAAACTTAAAAGCTTCTGGTGTGATCATCATCAAGGTCTTGGGACGATGTCTCACCAAATTGAGGCGGTTGATATTAACCTGGTAGAAGAGAGACATGAAAGAATGAAAGCATTAACTTTCTGCAACCAGTAGGCGGCGCTATGACGGTGATGAAAAATTCTGCTGTCAATGTTTTCAGAGCTGGACTGTTATTATCTGTATGAAGTTTTGGAAAGATATGTCCACCTAGAGTCAAGTTACACAACTTTTGTAATCATGGTGAAACATCAAAGTTTGCCGCCACCTGATGGCCAAACCGTTTAACGATCTACTAATCTTTTGATAGTTTCTGATCACAATGTTGTCTAGATGGCACACAGTGATTTTGAAGTCGTTCTGATTAATCCTATAGGAGGAGTTCGTTAAAATACAACACGTGCAAAAAGCCAAAAATGGCCGCAAAATTCAAAATGGCTGACTTCCTGTTGGGTTTTTTGTGCGTCTGGGCGTGATACATGTGTGTACTGATTTTCGTGCATATTGGTGAACGTCCTATGGGGGTTACTTTTATGAATGGGCGTGACCAAGTCATTTAGCCATGCCCATCAACGAAACTCATATCACATGTTCAGGCGTGGACCGTTGAAGTTTCAGGCAGATATGACCAAGGACACTGAAGTTAAGGCCACTTTTATGTGCTTTGACGAAACATCAACTTTGCCGCGCTCTGGGCGCAACGCCATTTGACAATACGTCACAATCTTAATAATGTAGCATTACCAAGGTCTTGAGGCCTCTCTGACCAAATTTGAGTTGGATATGCTGAACGTGTTCAGAGCTGCACCTCAAAGTCTAAAACATGGCTTTTTCTGTTTCCAGCAGGGGGCGCTATGACAAATACGAAATTTCTGCATGTAGATGTGTTCAGGGCGGGACTATTATATATCCAGTGAAGTTTGGTGCAGATCGGACCATTTAACCCAAAGTTATAGCAATTTCGTTTTTCATGGCGAGACATCAAACTTTGCCGCCACCTGACGGCCAAACCATTTAACGAGCTACTAATCTTTTGATAACTTTTGATCACAGCGTTGTCCAGATGGCACACAGTGATTTTGAAGTCGTTCTGATTAATCCTGTAGGAGGAGTTCGTTAAAATACAACATGTGCAAAAAGCCAAAAATGGCCGCAAAATTCAAAATGGCCGACTTCCTGTTGGGTTTGGTCTATGGGTGCAAGAGGCTTTTTTGTGCGTCTGGGTGTGATACATATGTGTACCGATTTTCGTGTATGTAGGTGAAACCTGCAGTCGGGGCCCCTGTTTAAGGGCCGTGGCCCCGCCATTTTACCCTGCCCATCACCGCAAACCATAATACACGTAAATTTTCACCGCGACTGGTGCGACCACCAAATTTGGTGAGTTTTTGAATATGATAAAGGCCTCGAAAAGCCAGTTCATTTGGAGGAAAAATAATAAAAATTCCTTCAGTTTCAATAGGGTCCTCGCACCGGACGGTGCTCGGGCCCTAACAATTATAAAAGGCTCAGAATGAAGCAGGGTGATGTGGGGGGAGTCCAGAGGGTTGGCACAATGTTTCTACAGCAATGTCGTCCCACCACCATGGGTCAGTAGTGACGCAGGGTGGTAAACTGAAGAGTAGCAAAATTAGGGTGATATCTTAATTTTTCATGTTATTATCAAGTTTGTTTTGTTCAACATTTTGTGTTTTGTTGTTCTGTTCAGTGTTTATGACCAAATACCTGCAGCCCTAACTGTACTTTGTGTTTAGTGCTAATTAGTAATGTTAGCATGCTGTCATGCTAAACTAAGGTGAATATATTAAACATTACCAGGTTGGACGCCTGTTGCCTTCAGAGCTGCCTTAATTTGGTGTCATAGATTCAACAAGGTGCTGGAAACATTCCTCAGAGATTTTGCTTCATATTGACATGATAGCATCACACAGTTGCTGCAGATTTGTCGGCTGCACATCCATGATAAGAATCTCCCGTTCCACCACATCCCAAAGGTGCTCTATTGGACTGAGATCTGGTGACTGTGGAGGCCATTGGAGTACAGTGAACTCATTGTCATGTTCAAGAAACCAGTTTGAGATGATTTGAGCTTTGTGACATGGTGCGTTATCCTGCTGGAAGTAGCCATCAGAAGATGGGTACACTGTGGTCATAAAGGGATGGACACGGTCAGCAACAATACTCAGGTAGGCTGTGGTGTTTAAACCATGCTCAGTTGGTACTAAGAAAATCTCCCCCACACCATTACACCACCACCAGCAGCCTGAACCGTTGATACAAGGCAGGATGGATCCATGCTTTCATGTTGTTTACACCAAATTCTGACTCTACCATCTGAATGTAGCAGCAGAAATCCAGACTCATCAGACCAGGCAACGTTTTTCCAATCTTCTATTGTCCAGTTTTGGTGAGCCTGTGTGAACTGTAGCCTCAGTTTCCTGTTGTTAGCTGACAGGAGTGGCACCTGGTGTGGTCTTCTGCTGCTGTAGCCCATCTTCAAAGTCACCTTTCTTCCTCATTCTGATGCTCAGTTTGAACTTCAGCAGGTCGTCTTCACCATGTCTACATGCCTAAATGCATTGAGTTGCTGCCACGTGATTGGCTGATTAGCTATTTGCATTAATGAGCAGTTGAACAGGTGTACCTAATAAAGTGGCCGGTGAGTGTATACCTGCATTATACCTGTTAGTATGCTCACAATAGCATTTAGCTCAAATCACCTCTGTGTCTGAGTAGAGCCTCACAGAGCTTCTATCATAGCTGTAAACTCTTTTTTGAAGACAAAGCCAATAAAACAGTTGATTACACACTTTAATCCCTGTCACCTGTTGCTCCGTTGTATCTCCTGAAATCCCACTGCACAGCTACAAAAACTGGATAACTGAACAATATCCACTTACTACAATGGGCAATTTTTGTCCTGGCACTTTCTCTGTGTTTGCTGAAAATGGGAAAACCCTGTGTCAATTTATCATTGGCTGGTTGCAGAAAGTGGTTCATGTCAGTCTGGCCTTTTTTTGTGGACACAAAATCAATTTTTAGAAGTGCTCCACTCTGCCAAGAAATTACCATGTGCAGTTTCTTCAGAGGAGTGGTCATATTCTGAGCACCTTGCGGTCAAGTCCAATTTCTTTTTGTATAAAAAAGACGGTAATGTTTGGGAGGAAAATACATTAGCTGTAAACAGGAGCCTGGAGAAGCAAATTGAACCCTGTAATTGTCACAGTGAAGAAAACAGCGCTGGTGCTGCTGCAACACTGAGACAGATTTGTTAACTTTTTATAACACAACCATATTTAATGCGCATTGAGGCATTCTTGCTTGTGCGTGTGTGGCAGGAAAGAGTGGGAAGCAGAAAGAAAAAAAAGACAATAAATAAATCACAAAAAGACAGATGACGAGATAGCGAGAGAAGGCAGAGTGCGGGGCGGGAAAGGTTGCGAGAAGCGACAGAGAGATAACACAGAGGTGGAGAAAAAGAGATGGTGAGGAATAGTGAGAGAATGAGATAATCAGACAGACAGAGAGAGGAGCGAGACCAACAGAGAAGACAGTTCCCTGGTGACACTGCGCTATTGATCTTAGCTTGTTGCTTAGAGATAGTCTCTCTGAGTTCAGCCTGAGCGCTGACACAGGCATCACAATGCATTATGGGGGATCAAAGGGAGGCCAGTGTTGGCCACCGTGCAGGAGCCGACGCCTGAGGGGGGAGGAGAGAAGAAGGGACAGAGAAAAGGAGAAACAGAGGAGGAGGAAACACACTCTGCTAAACAGGATTTTCAATCACAGCCTGTCATTGGCTGTGGCATCTCAATCGTTCACCATCGCGCAGGAGAGACGGAGGGGGGAGGAGGATTAGAGGTGGAGGAGGCGGGGAAGGTGAAAACATGAGAAGGGGGAAGAAAAGTAGAGCATGAGAGAGGACGTAAAGGAGTGAAAGCTAAGATGCCAAAAATAAAGAGATATTGCAGAGAAAGTGCAGCATGGCAGCGTGTGTGTGACAGATGGAGGCAATAGGGTGACGATGAGGTGAGAAACATGGTGGGACTCGGGGAGTGAAACTTGAAAGAGAAAGTGAGAAGGATGAGGAGAGGCAGGAAAGATTGGATCCAATAAGGACAAGCATGTTTGTGTGAATGCGTGGCAGTAAACCTGTTTAAACCTCTCCAAAACACTACTTTTTTTTCTCCTCTTTCCCTTCCACTGCTCGCCGCTCTCATTTATTTCCTCGTTTCTATCTTTATTTTGTCCTCTGTCTCTGTCCATCTCTCCACCCAGTGTGTGAAATGTCACTGGACAGCCGACATGTGCTGGCTGCAGAGTGAGAGAAATGTCAAGCATGGTAAAACCGCTGACGTATCTCTCTATGTGTGCGCATGTGTGCTATAATAAGTGTCTTGTGTGTGTCAGTATGTAAGTCATGCTGCCGCAGTGCTCAAGGCATGTTAACATGCAGCATGCATGTGAGCGAGTGGTATCATCACACTGACATATGGCCTTCATGTTAGCTTTAATTGTCCTATTTAATGTGTACTGCCTGTCTGTTATGTGCTGTTTTATTGCTTGTGAATATCTTGAACATCACAGAGCTGATAGTTTTGGTTTAATGTCAGAGTTTAGGGGGATTAAGGGCTTGGGGTCGCAATATGAGCTGTGTGGGGTCAGGTCAGTCATCTTTGCATCTTTCCTATGTGTCAAGATTTTTAAAGTGGTGTTGTATATGAGCTGACTGTCATCAGGAGGTGGAGGGGATCATGGATGGCATGTCACGGAGCCAAGCCAACAAACAAAACCGGTTGTTTTTTAGTGAGTCATTGCTGTGTTTCCAGCAGCTTTTTAGCCCCGAATCTCATGTTTTTAGGGACCTGTCACTGTGTTTTCGCAGCCTTATAGCCCAGAAATAGATGTGTTTTTAGCAACCTGTGTCTTTTTCCAGCAGCTTTTCAGCCCTCAGACATGGACGTTTTTTAGGGACTTGTTGCTGTGTTTCTTGTGGCTTTGTAGCCCCCAAACATGGTTGATTTTTATCAAACAGTGGCTGCTTTTCCAGCAAACTTTAAGCCCCCCAACACTGGCATTGTTGTTAGTGATAGGCCCCACATGTGAGTGTTTTTAGGGACCCGTTGCTGTGTTTCCTGTGGGTTCTGTAGCCCCCAAACAAGGTTAGAGACCTGTTGCTGTGTTTCCAGCAGATTTTTAGCCTCCAATCTTATGTTTTTGGGGAGCTGTCCCTGTGTTTGTGGCCTTAACATGCAGAAATAGATGTGTTTTTAGCAACCTATGACTCTTTTTCCAGGCGCTTTGTAGCCCCTAGACGTGGGTATTTTTTAGGGCCTCATTGCTGTGTTTTCTGTGGCTTTTTAGCCCCCAAACAAAGTTGCTTTTTAGCAACTTGTGGCTGCTTTTCCGGCGTGTTTTCAGGTCCCAAATTGGGGCATTTTTTAGGGACTCCTCGTTATGTTTCCTGTGGCTTTTTAGCCCCCAAACAAGGTTATTTTATAGCTATAGGCCCCACATGTTGGCGTTTTCAGGGACCCGTCACTGTGTTTCCAGCAGCTTTTTAGCCTTCAATCTTGTGTTTTTAGGGACCTATAACTGTGTTTCCCTGTGACGTTATAGCCCAGAAAGTGTGTTTTTAGCAACCTGTGACTCTTTTTCCAGGCGCTTTGTAGCCCCTAGACGTGGATATTTTTTAGGGCCTCATTGCTGTGTTTTCTGTGGCTTTTTAGCCCCCAAACAAAGTTGTTTTTTAGCAACTTGTGACTGCTTTTCTAGCGTATTTCTAGGCCCCAAACTTGGACCTTTTTTTAGGGACTTCTCACTGTGTTTCCTGTGGCTGTTCAGCGCTGAAATGTGAGTGTTTTTAGCAACCAGTAGCTGTTTTTCTAGTGGCTTTTTAAGGCTCAAAGATGGGTGTTTTTAAGGGACTCATCACTGTGTTTTCAGCAGCTTTTTAGACACAAATGTGGGTGTTTTTTAGCAACCTGTTTGTTTTCCAGTGGCTTTTCAGCCCCCAAATTTAGGCATTTTCAGGGGCCTATCACTGTTTCTAGCTGCTATTGAGACCCCAAGTGTGGGTGTTTTTTAGCGACCTGCAGCTTCTCTTTTAGCAGCTTATAAACCCCCTGAATGTTTTGAAGTGACCCATCACTGTGTTCCCGACAGGGATTGTGCCACAAAAAGCTGTTGTTCTTTACCAAGTTATCATGGCTTTTACCGCAGGCATTGTGCCCCCAAAACCAGGCGTATTAAGCCAAAACAGGATCTTTTCTAACACTTACCATGTGGTATTTGTGCCTAAACCTAACCACACGTTAACTACACTGCTGTTGAAATGTTTAAAAACTGTCAGAATTCCTCACAAGTACGTCATAATTCTTGTGTTGACGCAGAGTATATTTATGTATGTATGCCTGAGCTTAGTGCAGCCATGTGGCCCAGTGTGAGTGTGTTTTATAACATACCCCGGGGTGGTACACTTCACCCAGCCCGTCTCCATCAATAACAGGCTGAATCACATGTTACAAATGTCAAAGTCCTGACCTTGGCATATGAAGTCACGACTCTTCTGTATCGACTCGTGATATTTTGGACCGTGTGTATATGAGGCAGCATTGGTCACAGCTCAGAGAGGGTTTGAACCAGCCACCTTGAGACCAGTGGGGACAGTGAGGGCGGTTCAAGTGTAGTTATTGTGGAGGAAACTCAAGTCACTTAACCTCTGCTTGTTTCAGTGGAGCTGATCTCTGGCTGCACAGTTTGTGCTGGGCAGCTCTCAGGAGCGACTGTACGAAGTGCTCTGAATAAAAATGAGCGGAATGCTGGAAAAGATGGCTACAAGCGTCCCTGGGCAAATAAAGGTTACAAAAAGGCCAACAGTGTCAGGCACAGATCACTGAGCTCAATTTGTGTCACCTGCTGGTTGGAGTGTGTCGACACGGCTTGACATTAAACTTATTATAATACATGTGTTTCTTTTTTACTGTTAACTGCTTAGATACATCAGTTGGCTATAGACCTTTTTCTTATGTTGTGTGTGGGATGGGATGCTTCAACGCAACTGTGTTCAATGTGGTCACAACGCGTCCCTAATGACCTCTGGAGGTGGTCAAACTGATCGAATCATAATCCATCCTCAATGTGTTTTAGGTGCACTAATTCTTATACCTAAGCACTGACCAAATCCCATCACCCAAACGCATCTTACTTCAAGCTGTAAAGGTTGGGTCTATATTCTCTGTCCATCCATCCATTTTCATCCACTAATCCAGGGCCGGGTCGCAGGGGCAGCAGGCTCAGCAAAGTGCTCCACACGTCCCTCTTCCCAGCAACACCTTCCAGCTCTTCCTGGGCAATTCCGAGACATTCCCAAGCCAGATCATTTCTATACCATAAAACCTCAATTAAAAGCCTAGTCCCAGTTTAACACCCAGTCCCTTTTATTGGCGCGGTGTGGCTACACACTTTGACAAATAAAGGCCTGTCTCATTTAAAGGCCTGCAGTCTGTTCCGAAATCTATACTGCCATGAGTACACTGACACACAGTATACTGTCCGCACTTACAAAGTGCATAGATTTTAGCAAGTAAGTGCTGTTCCAATTCATTACTCTATGGCGCACTTATTGGATGTTACGATCACGACTACGGCTGTGACTCGTCAGTGATGTCACCCGCCAAAAAACTGGAACAGGCGGACGGAAAGTTTCACTTCTATACAATTTTACAAATCCCCTACAAATGACTCCCTTAACAATGGCGATGTGGAGAATGCGCAGACGTCGTCAGCATCGTTATCTACTTCTCCTCCTGACAGAGAATGCTGCAGGAGGTGTAATTTAATCATCATGCATCAGGTCAGTGGTCCTGCCTCTTCCGCTACGTAGCTAAGATGGCGGCCGTTGAGTGTGAAAAGTATACAATGTTCCACACTCTCAATTTTGGCCGTTATGAGTACACATCCGGGTCTTTTAGGTACACTTATTTTTCGCCGCAGTCGTAATGTGAACGCCCTCTGTACCCAAACTAGGTATGATAAGTACAGAAAGTATGGGTATTGGAACAGACCCCTGCTCTGGTTGCCAAGCAGCTCATTTTTATAGAAGTTCTTTGGATGTATAAAACCGGATTGTTGACTACCCACTTGAGCTAACATTAGTTACCTGTTAAGCTCGCACATACAAATATCAATGTTTAAATGTAAACTCAGTTCATTTTACTGAAACCATGAGCACCACAGAAGATGATAATGCATTCAGATTTACTGGCATGACAAAAAGACAAGTGGTGACTCCCTTCCTCTTAAGCTGTCATAAAGTCAGAATATGTGTCCATTCCTTTATCACCCTGTAAAATTATTCATATTTCTTTAGTTCATAAGGGTCCACTGATCAAAAGAATAAAAAGGGTTTTTCATAAAAATTAATCAAAGTTATGAATATTGTTTGACAGGATTAAGCAGTCTTGTTTCAGTGTGCTGGGCGCTGTTATCCTCAAGTGCTGTGAAATAAAGTGTCATAACATAACATATAATTGATATGTTATTTGAAGCCTAATTTAATTTGGTTCAAATAGACAATTTGATCGGACTTTGCATCTTTGCTGCACAATAGTTTTGTGTAAAAGGAATCAAAGGCCTGCCCCAAATATAAGCCTGTTGAGGAGGATCCTGATCAGATGCCCAAACAACCTCAACTGGCGTGTTTCAACATAAAGGAGCAGCAACTCTACTCGAACTCCATGCAGATGGCAAAGCTCCTCACTCTATCTCTAAGGCCGAGTCCAGCCATCCCAAAGAGAAGACTCATTTCAGCTGCTTGTATCCGCGATCTCATTCTCTCTGTCTCTACCCAGAGCTCATGACCATAGGTGAGGGTTGGGACGTAGATGGACCAGTAAATTGAAAGCTTTGTCTTCCAGCTTAGCTCCATTTTCACTATGACAGTCCAGCACAGCGCCTGCATCGCAACTGATGCCGCTCTAAACTGCCTGTCCATTGCACGCTCCATGTTACCAGTCACTTTTGAACAAGACCCAAAGAACTCCTTTCCTTGAGGCAGTAACTCTCCCCCAGCCCACTCCATATTGTATCTGACAATAAGAACATTAAGGAATTGTTATCAAAGGATGTATGTGGACAGGTTTATTGAAACCAACAAACAATTGCATTGACAATGCAAACTTCGGCTGTGAACTCAGAGTTTATGCTTTTACTGTCATGTAATTTAACTGGTATAATTACCTGGGAAAATCAATTATAAAGGTCAGTTATTCTGAACAAAGAGCACAGACAGTTTAATTGTAGCCAGTAGGATGACAGGTTACACATCAGACCTTTAATGAACATTCTGACATAGCAGGTAACGCACAGGTGTAATTAATAACATTTAAATGGGTGAAATCCATTTAGGTGAGCCATTGTCAGGCCTCTGACACTGTGCACACTGGCTCACTACCATGGCTTTCTGGCCACGGCGGTGGAGAAGAGGCATCATTAATGTAATTAGTTGCACCTGCGCCTCTCCTGATATGACAGAGTCTATTGTTTATTTGTCAAAAAGGCATTTAAACAATAGGCATTTTTCACAGCAGCCATTATAACTTGTCACAACAGGAGAAGCACAGGTGTTACAGTACTGATAACATTAATGATGCTCTACTCAAGTGTTCCATTAAAGGCGCCTTGAGACTGTGAGACAACGATTCTGTATGTTTCATGCCTAAACTTTATTCAGGAATAGCGCCTACAAAATGTCAGGCCAGCCACTGTATCCTGCATTATGTCATGTTGTATTCTGATTGGTTGGTTCATAGACATGGGTTATAAAAGCAGTCATATTTTTAGAATTTGGTCCTAAACTTCTGACACTATCAGAATTGTGCAGCAGGCTGTCTTTGCTCGCCAAAACTCCAAATCAGCCACATTTCTCTCATGACTCAACTTCTTGTCCCAGACAGCCAAAAACTGTAGAGAGTAAAGGGGCTTTAAGCCATGACAGTGTGACAGTGAGCCGGCATGTACATTAACAGGACCTTGAAACTGAATTTGTCATTTATTTACTAATTACACCTGTACACCTGCTTTCCCAGATGTGACATGTCAAAATGTCTGCCATGAGAAAAGATGAATCTACGGTCGTTTATGAGACATGACATGCATGGATCTGACATTGGGAACCTGAGATAAAAAAAAAATAAAATGAAAAACAGGAAGAAATGCCACAAAGGTTTTACAGTAAGTCTAGTTTGGACTGTAGATGTGATGATCATCAGATTTAAATCAGGGCCACTGACAAGGGTTTGACCAATGGACATTGCCACCGTCCATCGCCGATGACTGACTGTTGTCACCCACTGAGCCCAACATTTTGATTTAAAGGTCTAGTGTGTAGGATTTAGTGGCATCTAGTGGTGAGGTTGCAACATTGCGATCAACTGAAACATTTCCTATGTGCCAAGCGTGTAGGAGAACTATGGTGGCCAACATGAAAACTCAAAAATATGAATGGCCTTATTTTGAGTCAGTATTTGGTTTGTCCATTCTGGGCTACTGTAGAAAAAACATGGAGGACTCCATGGAAGAGAACCTGCTCCATACATACCGTAGATATAAACGGCTCCCTCTTAAGGTGGATTTACTTGAGCGTCAGCTCTATGCAGAGCCTACGCCGTAGGGCCTACACTATTGTGAGCGTTAATACTTGTGCTGTGGTGTGTCTGTGTCACTCTGCAGTTGCACCTCTAAAACACTAGTTGGCGGTGGGTTTTCTGTGATGTGCTGTAAAGTTTAGTTGATTCAAAACACACCCAAAACACACTTTAAACACACATTAAACACACATTAAACATGGCTTAATAATGACAATTTCAAAGACAAGTACACAAATCAGCTTCACTATAACTCGCAGCATTCACAGACAAACACTTGTCTTTATCTGGACACATTTTCCCCACAAATACAACATGCTAATGTTTTTAGCACAAGCCTATGGCATTTTACATTGTATAAAATAGAAATTAGAAAAATGAAGTACTCTATTGTTTTCAGTATCACTCTAAGGATGCTGGTGTTGGTACTTTTATTGTAATTATTTTAGAACATACCCAGCCTGTAGGCTATCTTTTTAAGTGTCCAAATTTATTGGTGCAATTGGGAAGATGGGGAGGGAGTTTCTTCAGATTTGGCACAAACGTCCAAATATCCTGTCCAAGGGAATTCTCTCAGATTGCACTGTTTGTAAATTGAAACAATGGTCAGACACCTGGGAGGCAGCTTATTAGTCCAGATTTCAATTAATGCTACCTCAACAGCAGCCAAGTCAATCCATCATCTCCTGGATCCCAAACCCCAGTTCAACAACACAACCCACTACACAGAGCCCCGCTGACCCTCAACCCGAGCAGAGGTCTAACCACCAGGAGTGACTGAAAACACCTGTGTGGACATTCAGACATGAGCTTTAAAGCACCTTTCCTGTTTGGCAGTGCAGAGGAACCTGATCGTTTTAAGAATGGCGGGGAGTCATTCATAAAAGTGAGAGCAAACCATCTCAGCATGTCTGGATTATTTTTAGTCTGCTGGCCTACATTTCACACTACCTAAAGGATGACAGCGCATGGAGAGAGGGGACGTGTAATTATTCGGAGGTGGCTAGACCCTTATATCCTCTCATCCTCCCTTTTCCCTCTCTCCGTCTCTGTCTCCTTCTCCTCTCCCTCTAAGGGGGACAGGCAGAGGATCCAGCTGCCAGAGTATGACAGAATCCACAAATCACTGCCTTGGGGGAGCAGAAAGTGGGGTAGAGACTGAGGAGGGGAGGCTGAGAAACTGATGGGCACAGTAGAGCGTATGGGCTGATTACTGAATAATAGGAGAGAGTATACTTAAAAAGATGAAATGTAATTGGGATCCTGTCGGAGCAGTTGGAATAATAGTTACGCATGGATTGATTTCTAACTTTGTAAAGTGATGAGTGGAGGAGTTGATGACTGTTCGGAAAACATGAGAGCAGATTGCTTCTCTGTGAGACGACACCGCTGCTGGATGGAGTAATTCTGCTCCTTTGTCACTCTCATGTCATCCGTTTCTCTTTCGAGGCCATCTGCTCCCTCTGAATCTCGTCTCTCTTTATGTTTCCGTCTCCCTCATCCCATCACACCTCTATCCCAGGATGTACCCTGGCCTTCCTCCCTCTCCTCTCTTTGCCACCGTCCATCATTTCCTCCTTCTCCTTCCTCCATCCTTCCCTCCCTTTGTTCCTCCCCCTCCGCAGGGTATATAGCAACCAATTAGCAGTCTGCGCAGGGTATGCTAACACCCCCCCTCACACCCTTAACTCCACAATCCAGCGTCCTCCCAGGTGGCCTTTGCAGCTCTGACCCAATCCACCATGTTAATCTGGTGTCAGTCAGAACATACCAAGATGGAAGCACAAACAGGGAGGTTGGGAGATGGTGGTAATGGGGGTTGTTTGGATGGAAGGTGATTTGAAGGTCAAACACAGGCATGCACGTGCACATGCATACGCTCACACACGGCGTCTGTCTGAGAGTCTGTGGAGCATCAATCACTGTTAGACATGGTGGGTGGGCACACTAGCAAGAGATTCACGCTTTGGGAAACATGGAGAGGAGCTGGCTCCTGATCCGACAAGACAAAGGGACAGAGGGAAGGACTGCCTCAGTGTGTGTGTATGTGAGTGAGCGATCGTACAGTATGTGATCTAGTACAAGTTGTGTGCATTCATACGCAGTCCTCATGGGCAGGCCACGTGACCGAGGTGTTTGTGTGTGTTTCTACTAGAGGATGTGGCAGAGGAGTAAAAACCTGCCGCATGAAAAAAAAAGCTCATTGACGCGCGACGCATCTCTCACAACAGTAGCTGTTTGTATTCTGTTGTTTTCTGATGGGAGGTGTTGGTTTCAAATCTTTGGTAATGTTATTCATAGGATGGTGAAAGAGAGAACTGCTGTGCTCTTGTTTTTCAGTCTTCTTCTGTTTGCACCTTCTTACAGCTAAGTCACCACCTTAATCACACACAGATGCTTTGGTCAGTTATAAAATGCCTTTAGATTGGTAGACAATAAAGAAATAGAAATATTTTTATGTTTTAAATTCTGATGAATGCAGATGACAACACATTACATTTTAGGTAAGTGCTTATAGCTAAAGACACATGTCAGGACCCAATTTACATACAGTTGCCGCATACTGATGTCACTCATGACATGTTTACATTATGTTACGTTACATAACAAACATACTTCATTCAGGACCACTTTGGTCAAAGAATTTTTTTTTGCCATCTGCAGTATTATATTTGGCGGCATGGCTCTGTTCTGGGGCCTCTGCCTTTCCTCGGGCCTACACAGAAAGCCTGAAGCAGAGAGAGCACACATCTCTGCCCTTCCATGTGCAAATGAGGGAAAGCCTGAGACAGAGAGCGCAAACCTCCCTGCCCTTCCATGCGCCTACATGGAAAGCCTAAATCAGGAAGAGCACAGCATGAAAAGGAGGAGCTGGGGTGGAGGCAGGGTGCAAAGCAGCTTGCAGAGGAAGCAGCAACAGTAGGCAGGTCAGAGCAGTTTAAATATGGCGCCATGAATGATATTCACCAGTTGGTTGCATAGAAAGGAATCATGTGATCTATCAGCTCCTTTCATCAATCAGCTGTGATCAGTTGATTGGCTGTCTGAGATCAGCTGATGTAACCGGGATGTGAGCTGAGCTTGACATCGTGTCCTGTGGTTAATTTGAATCTTACCTTCGGCAAGTTATGACACTGCAATCACACTTGACATAAACTGTGATTTTACTGTTTCACCAGCAGGGCGCAGACATGCTAGCTGATGATGTTACTGTGTTGGGTTAGTTGTCCATTTATTCGTCAGTAGGAGTTGTTGAAGAAGGTTTGGTAAACACAGTACTGGACAGCATGTATTGTCCATTTATGGCTGTTTAGTCCTTTGACAGTATGGTTTTTACAGCCAGTATATAAGTCACATAGCACCCAGGTAGATGGGACACACATTGCATTGCCGGTGATCCCCAGTGGTGGGACAGCATAGCGTGTAGGTCCACGTTATTTACTGTTTCTACAAAGAATTGGAGTTTGGGATTACTTATATGATATACAAAACCAGGAGATGAGCCATGACAAGATTTTGGTTTGTGATCTCAGGTGAAGCTAACATCATCAAGCAGCCTGATGATTTTCGATTTTAGACGCATTAAAATGGCATCCTGGATTTCACCCAATGTAGTTGTGATATACAGCTTTAATAAGAAATGTTGTTACACATAAAAGTAGTAACAATGCAGAAAGCTTTAAAGGAATAGTTTGACATTTTGGGAAAAAAAACTCTTTCCAAAGGCACCTCTAAAGCTCACTAATTAACTTGTTGCATCTCATTTGTTTAATCCGTACAATAACTGAAGCGTTGTGGTTTCAGGGTTGTTTATGTGCCAGACTATCTCTTGGCTGGGCACAGTAACTTCCTGGAGTCCTGTCATCACCATGGGGAGATTTAAGGAAGTTACTTCTTCCAGACGAGAATTAGTGAACTTTAGAGACGCTGGTGGGCAGGTTTTGGAAGCTTTGAACAAAGACAGGCTCGTTTCCAGTGTTTGTGTTAAGATGGCTGCTGGCTGCAGAGTGGTATCGATCTTGTCATCATCATCTCAGCAAGGAAGTATTAGCAGAAGTGCTAAACTATACCTTTAATGTTTAATGTCTTTGTAATGCTCTGAGCAGATATGAAAATCTATTCACCTCTGTTGTATCGAGATGGAGGCAAATAGATATGAATACGTGTCTCTGAGTATAAAGAACTACACTGAAACTCTTTGCATGGAACGAAGTGTGTAAGAATTTGTTCTGTTTTGGAAAATATCAAGATCTAAGTGGACAGTATTGACTGACTGATATTAATATCAGTAATACTGGTCTTACCATTTTTATATTGAAGGTCTTGAAACTAGGCACCAGCAGTGAAATTCCCCAAAACAGAATAAACCCCACGCACCCTAACATGCACTCCTTTGTTAGAAGCATTGAAATGTAATTTACATCTTATCATTATTCCTGATAACCACCTGGAACTGAAAGTACTAGTCTGTGTGGATTCATGTGGGTGTAGAAAACATACACCAGTCAGCCAAACATTAAAACCACTGTCAGGTGAAGTGAATAACATTGAACATCTTGTTACAACACGAGGTTCTGCAGGGAAGCCTTTGGTCCTGGCATTCATGTGGATGCCACCTGACATGCCCCACCCACCCAAACACTGATGCAGACCAAGTACCCCCCCTCATCAACAGCACTCCCTAATGCTTTGGTTGTTTTGTGTCTCTTTGTAGTCATTTTGTGTGCTTAAAGTCATTTTCTGTCTCTCTAAGGTAATTTTGTGTCTTTTTTGGTCATTTTGTGGCCCTTTGGAGTCACTTTGTGTCTCTTTAAAGTCATTTTTTGTCTCTCTAACTTAATATTGTGTCTTTTTTTGTTGTTTTGTGTCTCTTTAAGTTCATTTTGTGTCTTTTTTGGTTGTTTTGTGTCTCTTTGTAGTCATTTTGTGTCATATTGAGGTCATTTTGTGTCTTTTCCGATCATTTTGTGGCCTTTTATAGTCATTTTGTGTCTCTTTAAAGTCATTTTCTGTCTCCCCAAAGTAATTTTGTGTCTTTTTTGGTCATTTTGCGGCTCTTTAAAGTCATTTTCTGTCTCTCTAAGGTAATTTGTGTCTTTTTTGTTGTTTTGTGTCTCTTTGTAGTCTTTTTGTGTCATATTGAGGTAATTTTGTGTCTTTTTTGGTAATTTTGCAGCCCTTTGTAGTCATTTTGTGTCTCTTTGTTTTCATTTTGAGTCTCTTTAAAGGCATTTTTTGTCTGTCTAAGGTAATTTTGCGTCTTTTTTGTTTCTTTTATGTCTCCTTGTAGTCATTTTGTGTCTCTTTGAGGTAATTTTGTGTGTTTTTTGGTTGTTTTGTCACAGTTTGTGCCATTTTGTTTCACTTGTAGTAGTCTTATGTCTCTTTGTAGTCATTTTGTGTCTATTTGTGGTTGTTTTGCCCATTTTTGTAGTTGCTTTGTGTCTCTTTGAGGTCTTTTTGTGTCTCCTTGTGATCATTTTGAGTCTCTTCTTGACCAGTACATGTTAATTTGAGGACATTTTGCAGTTGAAGGCCCCCTGATACTTTGGGCTCCTGGCCCTGTGCCTGACAGGTAGTAACCCATTCACTGTTCCAATGCAGTATGGAAAGTTGCAAGTCAAAGTCACGTGAGGAGCTGTCACTGCAGCTGCACTTGTCACCATCTTCCATGATGTTCTTCCTCTTTCCTTTACATGTAATAGCAGCAGTTGTATTAACACTTGTAGGTGTTTATGCTGCCTTGTCAAGGTTTCCAAAAAAATGCATCCACAGTACTTATGGTCCTGAAGAAAAATGAGTACTGTCACATTTCCAGACTTTTTGCATTGACTTGGTACTTAAGTATCAGTTCCTGTGACATCCTTGAAACTAAGGTTTGTTTCATTTCTGCACTTTGGATTAAAATGCATGTTGGATAATGGTGTCACCCTGAAAGTTAAAATGAATAGAGACAGAAAAAGCTGCGTTTGTGTTTGAGGTTTTTGTCATTGAGGTGCCAGTGTCATTATTCACCCTCAGTTCAATCAGTCCATGTCACCAGATAACACCTGCCAAAGGAAGACATCTTTGAAAACATTTTTTATGTTAGCTCACTATGACAACTACTCAAAGCATTAGGTGTTAACAGAAGTCCATCAATCCATCTCTGGATGTTTGAGTAGCCGAAATGCGTCAAGGTCAGTGACGTGCACTTTCAACGGTAAATCCTGGAGAAACATGCACAACAGATGCAGGATAAATGCTGGTAGTTGGCTCTACTCTGCCTGCTGCCTCTGTGGAGGATTTAAAAAGCTATTCATGTGATTTAAAGAGATGAAAACCATGCCCCTTTTCTTTTTTTCTTTTGTTACCTACATGGGTGTGATTCTAGGAGGCTGTATGAGCCTCTCTCTCCACCATAGGTTTGCAGTTAATATTCTTGATCAGTCGCCCCTTGCCAAGTGTTGTAATGGGAGCTGTTGAGTGAAGGACAGCGCCGGCTGGCTGCTAGGTTTTTATGGTGCTGCATGAAGTCAGTGAGCTGAGCGATTCCACCTCCACGGCCGCTGCC
Source organism: Cephalopholis sonnerati (assembly GCA_019142605.1). Taxonomy (NCBI): domain Eukaryota; kingdom Metazoa; phylum Chordata; class Actinopteri; order Perciformes; family Serranidae; genus Cephalopholis; species Cephalopholis sonnerati. The sequence goes on from JAGQAX010000016.1 coordinate 29,190,443, forward strand.
TGGAGAATATGGATGAGATCATTCCCGCACATGCAGACAGGACACATAAAAAAAGACTCCACCATGCAAAGAAAAGGACTCAAATGCACCTGTATAGAAATGTGTGTAAATACATGCCCAGAGAGGAAAGCGTTTGGTCTCTACACATGGAAATACACACGCACACACAGAGGGGAATTAACATGATAAGGTATGTGCCTGTGTGGTTAGAGAGAGTAGCAGCAGGGCCTATCGCCTCTACAATCACATTACAGACCTGCCACAATTAGTCAGGGAGCACCAGCACAGCACAGAGCTGAGGGGAGGCAGAGACAATAGCATGAAACACACACACACACACACACACACACACAAGTTGCACTTCAGATAGGGATACATTTCAGTTTAGGCCTGAAACTAATGATTATTTCAATATCCATTAATCTGTCCATTATTTTTACAATTAATTATCTCAGCCAGGCATGAGCCAGGAGGGAATCGTGCATTCAGTCGTCTGCAGCTAATCTCACATATTACTGGGCCAATCAGCCTAGTATTTTTGTGCACATTTACATACACCCAAGGACATCTTTGAAAAACCTATTTTACTGAGTACTCTGTTGTATATGCTCATTGACTGCAGATTCCTCCTTCCTCTTGACGGCAGGTAGGGACCAAAAGTGATCAACAAAATCAAAAAATTGGCTAAAACACAACAAGCCCTGCCATCTGTTGCAGGCCACACTTTGGCAAAGTTTGGTCTCATCTTGAATCATCTGCAGTTAAGGCCCTGTGTCCACCACAGCTTTTTTTACCAGCTGAAAACACCAGGTGTTCATCAGGAAACAGCTGGGAGCGTTTGAGAGCACTTTGGAGGTATGGTCTTTTTTTGGCTGAGACGCTTTGGTTGCGTGTGGTTGCTATGATACGTGGAGGTGGTCATGTCTGCACAAGGTAGAGAGGGGACAAACCAACTGGTCTGTGTGGGGTTAATGAGAGGAAACATAATATATATGTACAGTATATCACCAGATTTCTCCTCTATTGTTGTTGTTGTTGTTCAGCAGTTGTACATGTAGGTGACAGTTTGTCTTAGTGGTATTTGTCCCTCCTCCACTGTGATTGAACAGCTGAAGTGACAGTGACAAGTGTGGCATTTTTTATCGAGAGTTGAACCTTTTTGTAGCCGTTAGCGCTCAGAAAAATAAAGTTGAGTGTTGAGGTGTGTATAGGTGAGTACAGGCATTCATAATGCATTATAAGCCCCATCAGATAACCTCTAGTTTATAACCAGTCGGGAGCATCCATAAGACACTTATATTGTTTTATGACTGTTGATATAGTGCATCAGTAAGCGTTATGTGTTCATGGGAGCATTATAAATGCAGTATAATTCCCTCATAAAGCGGTGTAGATGTGGTCAAGTGTTACCCTTATTAATTTTACTGGCTGTATTTTTGCCCTGCGTGACCACGACCGATTAAACGGCTGATGGAGTTCTGCATACATGAAGCATCCATGTGTGTGGTCATGTATCTGTGTGTGTATGACCTGGATGGTTGTCCAGTAAATGGGGAGCACTGTATCCCACTAATAAGTAGAGGAGCGTAGAACACACACACATAATTGTGTATCACTGTCATCAACCATTATACATCAAATTACATCACGAGAGATTGGCCCCACTGCAGAGGCCAAAACTATCAGAGTGACACTGAGGGAGGGCCGCGCTTGTGTAATGATTGTAGCACGTACAGCATCCATACACACACGTACACACTCTTCTCTCTTGCGTATCACTTCCATTCTTCAGCTCGAATTTCTCACAACCAACTGTTGAAGCCAGCTCTGATTTCGCCTTACTCTCCCTCACTGGTCCGCATCGTCATTTTTTTTTCCAGCAAACTTATTAAGATACTTCATCATATCTTTTACTTTCTGTCAGTTTTTTTCACGTTCTCCCTCTTCTCCATTTCCAGCAGCCTCCCTCTCTGCCTCTTTATCTCTTCTCCACTTCTCTTTTCATCCTTTATTGCATTCCTTTGGCTGCATCAAAGGTCTATTCAGTAATATTTCATAGAGAAACTAATATGCATACCTCGGCTCGTGCCCTTTCTTCCTGTCTGGATGCATACATAAATAATTAAGTCCATGCTTGATGCTCTCCTTTCACACAACCTGGCAGTGATCGGAAGGTGAGAGTGTGTGTCCATATGTCATATTGTATGTGTGTGTTCTCACTGACCTTGACCGTGTGCATCTGCTGTTTAACCCTCATGTAGAAATAATAGCTGTTTCTGCAGGTCAGTGTACGAGCTCGAAACACTGTGATTTTATGCAAACCAGGTGAACGGCATTTATTATTACGACATGTTCTGGCACATTAAAAAGTAGCCTACATCAGTTACCCGGCTGACTAAATCCAACATGTATTGCATTGGTAATAAGCACGATTAACATAATATTATGTTTGCTTATAAACTGACTAATGGAGCTGCTAGCGACAGGTCGTGTGCAATTTAGTGCAGACACGAAGAAGATCAAATTTCAGCAGAGGTGGGAGGGAGGACAGCGGCATGCGTTGTGTTTGTTTGCTAGAAAGGCTATGTGGCTTTTTGGGGTGATGAGTGAGACACGGCAGAATTAGTCTCTCGTGAAAACAAAACCTTTTGGATCTGAAGCCGCCGAAAGACAGCGGTGTGCCATTTGGGGACCCCCTGTTACTATTTATTCCTGACACTTGCTTTGAAAGTGCAGCAATGGCCGAGGAACGGCTGATTCATGAAGTTGAAATGAGGAGTTGTATAAGGTTGGACTGGTGTAAAAAATTCAAACCAGTTTGATGTTAACAGCCAGACTAAACTGGACCGGTCTGGTTCATTAAATTTTACCACTGGGTGTCGCACTTGACTGAGCAGCCTCTTCTGAGTGAACCATAAAGACAACAATGCACCAATCAGCTGTGAACTCAAGATCAGACTGGAGACGAAACCACTTTAAAGTTGAGTGAGTAGCCTATCTGCCATCTCCCTACCTTTGTACCTCTTACGTTGTGTTCATACCAGGCGCAAATAAAACAAGTCATGTGAGTGAATTACATCTAAAGTCAATGTAAATATGTGATAAGATGCGTATTCCCACCAGGTGGCGTGATGGATGCGATAGACACAACGCAAATAACACTAATTATGGTGCAAATTAAGTGAGCAGCACAATTTTGAGTCATATGCTTATTCATGGGAGTTGAAAAATCTGCACTTGAGTAGCCAATTCGTGACACGATAGCCAATCAGCATTGCAATCCTCTGGGGACGTACAGTATGATGCAGAGGACGTACTGGCGGAAGTACATTTATTGATTTAGTGATTTCATGCATGTATGACACAAGTTATTCGAGTGTAAACATAAAATATTCCAGCGTTCATACTCACACGAGTAACGCAACACGAAAATTTGCATTGCGTTTGGTGTGAACACAACATTAACCAGTAAACGTGTTTTTTGGGGGGGATATTCACTGGAAATGTAACTCCATATAACCAACAGCAAGTATTTTACTAGCAATGGCCATTTACCAGAAGCTTACCGCTCTCCCTCCAGTTAGCTGCTACTTTATTTTGGTTTTGGTAGTGAAATGAGAAGGTATTGCATAGATAACTCCTCATTTTAACTTCACGAATCAGCCATTCCTCATCCATTGCAACTCTTCAATGCAAGGGACAGGAATAATTGGCATCAGGTTGTCCAGAAAAAGTTCAGCTTAAAAAGGCACGCCGGTTTGGGCATGGACAGTTTTGTCAGCAATGTTGCCATTTCGGTGCCATGTTAGTTTTCTTTAGGGATTAACGATAACACTTAACAATAAGGTACACAAAAAACACGTAGTCCCCTCAGTCATTATCAATTAACTGATTATTAGCTAATGATTAGTTACTCTGTCACATTTGAATGGGACTAAGTCAAGAACTGACCATTAACTAATGGTTAATAACTCATTTCTTTCTCATTAGTTCCTCAGTAACCACCACTGTAAAGTGTTAGCAGACTAACTTTGCCATATCTCCTCTCATCACCCCAAAAAACACATGAACTTTCAAGTAAACAAACATGGCATGCACAGCTCTGCCCCTCCCACCTCTACTGGAATTTGATCTCCTTCATGTTGGCAGTGCTCGGCTCACGGAGTGTCAGATATTTGTGGCTCTGTTGGTCAGTTTATATGCAAACATAATATTATGTTCACATTGTCATAGAACTTATTACTAATGCAATACAAGCTGGATTTCAAGCCTTGATGCTGACGACACAGATTTCTGATGTAGATACTTTAATTTGGGTGCGTGTCATAATGACAAACTGCAGGTTGAGCTGGTTCAAGCTCGTACAACAGACCAGACCCGCAAAACCAGAAATTGACCCAACTCTATAGTTGTACACGATACCTTCTTGTTTCACAACTACAAACAAAATAAGGTAACAGCTGGCAGGAGTGAGATCGCCAGGGAGCTGAAAAGTTCTGGTAAATGACCATTGCTAATAACCTTCTCATTGTTGTTATTTCCAGTAAATATAACAATATAAAACTTGTGTTTTCTGTTTAAAAAGTACAAGCGTATGATAATAACTAGTAGACCACTCACCCATCTTTTAAGTGGTTATGTCTCCAGTCTGATCTCAGATGTGTACAGCTGATAACTACGTGGTTTGTTTACATGATTTTTTGAATGACTGATTAATACTTATTTCAAAAATGTTGAACGAACAAAAAACAGAAGTGCATATATTTCATGGTTTCATTGTGGACGAGTAGGTCCGATGTTACGCAATGCAAATGATAGCCGAATGTTTAGGAGCACCTGCTGAGTAGTTTGCAACACCCAGTGGTAACATTTGGTACACCAATCCGGTTGGCTTAATATCATACAGTTCGAAAACGTTAACACCAGCTAAACCCTATCAGGTATTCATTCTTCCTACTTTTTAAACAATATGAAATAATCATAAAACTCCACTCAGTCTTTAAATAAAGCCTGATCATCTCAGTATAATATAGACATTAATGACACTCCTTTTTTATTGTTCTCACTTGCTGGATATTTCATTCCCAAGCACACTGGTTACATCTCATGCAGTCGGTTCCCTACCTGCAGCTAATGAAACAGGTTCAACAGTTTTTTTATGGCCCTTGGACAGCTCATAAATCAGTGAAAAAGACACGGCCCCACGGTGACAGAAACATGTAAGAAATTAGATTTAATGGACAATATGTATCAATTAATTTTTTCCCTCACCTCTTTTATGGGTACAACATTAGCCCCTGGCCACAACTTAAATGGGTTTATGGATGAGGAGAAATAGGCGTTAAATCTCTTGTGGCAGGCCTGACAATGGTCCTGTTTTATTCTTCTGTACAAAAGATCACAGAACAATAAATAGTAAGGACGTGTCTTTTTTAAGTGAAAAATCCCATCTGGCCCTTTTTAAATAACGATGACAGTTACCTGGCAGGACATATATTTCATTATTCGTATTTCTGGAGAAATAAATGAGATATTGTACAAAAGAAACATTCGTTTGTGTTTAAAGGGAAACTGAAGTGTACATTACAAGTTACTTCATTGCAGTGCTAATCAGTACATGTTTCCCGATCCTGTCGGTCTTTATTTCCATTTGCAGTATTATTTTTGGCAGTATGCCCTGGGGCCTCTCTGCCTTTCCTCGGCATATGCAAAAGCCTCTTCCGTGCAGCTACATGAAAGCCTAAGGCAGAGAGGGGAAACTTCCCTGCCCTTCCATGGGCCTACATGAAAAGCCCAAGATGAAGAGAGCAAACCTCCCTGCCTTTCCATGCACAAACAAGGAGAGCCTGAGGCAGAGAGGGCAAACCTTCCTGCCCTTCCATGCACCTACATGGAAAGCCTAAGGCAGGGAGAGCAGCAGCAAAGACCCCCAGGAACAGAACAGAGCAGCATCAGTGACAAACAGAAATGACATTGATAAGTCAGACACAGCAATAAAAGGAGGAGCTGGGGTGGATGCAGGTTGCAAAGCAGCTTGCAGAGGGATATAGAGGCATATACACATTTTATTGTTTTTGGTGTATGCATCATTCATACATCTGGCCCCAGGACTATGAGGCCAAAGTTAAATATGACCTAAAAATGTGGTTTTATTGCCTAAAATAAGATAAACATAAAAACAAAAATTCAAAATAATACATCCAAGCAAGACATCTGACAGATAGGCTTATGAGGACTGTTCCCAAAGAGGAATGAACATGAAAGGCAAGCAAAAAAAACGACAGTAAAATAGCAAAAAACTCAAACTACATGTGAGCGAAAGAATAAAATTTGCATGTTAAAGTGTGTTGATGGCAGGGTGAGAGGAGGGCAGACTAAAGCACCCTTAGACAAGTTGGTCTAAAAGATTCAACTTTCTACGAGAGAAGTCAAAACAAGACTTGCTCATGATGTGTGGCAGCCATCACGTAATGATAGCAACTTCTCTGAAAAGTAAATCCATGCTGAAAGAATGCCATGTGTGACTTAAAATGCTCTGACCCTCCTGTAGGAAGTCTTTGAGTTGAGTTTGGGAGATTTGTGAGTGTAAAGTGAAGCCCCAGAGGCTGCTTGGCCTCTGTGATGAAAGGGCATGTTCAGCACTCAGATTAGCTCAATAATTCAGGAGTTCTCTCAGAGTACAGGAGGTAAGAGTCAGAGTACCTGTACGCATCCACTGCAGTGACATACACATATGTACTTACACAAACTAAAACACACACCAACACAGATATACTGAATTGGTTATTATTAATTCATTAGTTCTGCAGGTAGAGCGAATAGGAAGCCTGCAAGAGTGACTAGCTCTCCCCTTCACAGAGATTTACAAAGGTATATATCTGTAACTACCTTTTTAGAAAATTAAATGGTAGGAGGAGAGAAGGCTGTAAGGGAAGAGAGAATCCAATTTGTTTAGGGATTGCTTAGGGATTAAAAATAAAATAGGAAAGGACTTGATGTTTGCTCTTGAGGATGTTTCATCACTGAGAGTTGTAGCAAATGGGCTGAAAAATGGGACTGTCAATGTGTTCCATATTGCCCACATGGGTGGGTTTACCCAAGTGGGACCCAGATAAGATGCCCATTTGGATCCATACCCACTTTGTACCCAGGTAGCCCCAGTATTACCCATGTGGGGCACACTCGGGCAAACCCATCCATTTGGGCAATTGGCATGGGGCCAATATGGAGCACATGGACAATCCAATTTAGGGCCCATTTTTCAGCCCATTTACAACCCACATGGGCCCCACATACAAATGCTGGCTAAGAGAGTGACTGTTCATTTTCATTCATTTTCCATTACTGCTTATCCTTTTAGGGGTCGCGGGGGAGCTGGAGCCTATTCCAACTGACATTGCAGCACATTTTCAATCTGACCTAGTCACATATTGACGTTCTGGTCATGGGCTTTCCACGTCCACATACAATGTGCAAGGTATCCTGCACTGGTTGTTGACGTTCTGGGACACCATGTCAAGTCCTGTTCTTTCAAGATATACTTATGTTTTCACAGGAAATTTGACATTTACATACAGTCTCTTTCAAAATAAACGCACCACTTCAGTACAACACTGCGAATTGACGTTCCTTTTCCTTCAGCAAACACACATGGTTGAGTGTAGGCAACAAAAGCATGTGGTTGGCTTTAGGAAAAAGGAAAAGAGTTTTGCTTTAGAATCTTACAGAACGCGAACACCGCACTCTCAGGTGTGTTTGTTGGACCCATCCACCACCCCTCATGCCCACCCCACTCTAACTTTCACCACCTTAACTTTCGTCCTTGTTCTGCCACTTTTCTGCCTGACGCCGCCGGTCGCAGTTAAACTGTAACGGCAACCAGCCATGTATCATGCCAATGTTAAAAGATGCCTTTTTTTAATTGGTTTCTGACACCGCAAGTCACTGCCCAAGCACCTGATTTCGATGACTTCGGGGTAAGACCATGCTCGACATTGGGGTGAGAGGTGGTGTACACCCTGGACAGGTCGCCAGACTATTACAGTGCTGTCACATAGAGACAGACAACCATTCACACTCACATTCACAGCTGTTTAGAGTCACCAATTAACCTGTATGTCTTTAGACATAGGAGGAAGCCGGAGTACCTGGAGAAAACCCACACTGACATGGGGAGAACATGCAGACTCTGCACAGAAGGGCTCCCCCATTCAGGGTTCGAACCAGGAGCCCTTTTGCTGTGAGGCAACAATGCTAGCCACCACCACTGTGCCACCCCATTTTGGACCCATACCCACCTTGTACCCAGGAAGCTCCAGGTGCATTTTGGCAATCGGCATGGGGCCAATATGGGGCCCATTTTTCAGCCCATTTACTACCCACGTGGGGCCCACATACAAATGTTGGCAAAGAGAGCTCATGACTGTCACAAATGTAACAGAAGTTGCTGATTGTTTCATCTGTCATCGATTAGGGAGAGATACACTTGACCCTCACGTGACCTCTGCCGCACACCAAACCCTGATCTGGAATCTGAAGCAAGTGATGTGAAATCTTTTCATGAAAGATTAATTCTGGCAAATTAGCTTAATGTATGAGACCCGAATTGAGTCCTGTTGCGTAACGAGGATTTCTTCACCTCCCCAAATTTCTGCAGCTGTTAGAGGGAGCGGGAGATGATTATGCAACACACACAATCTCACATTCACGAATTGCACATGTACCGATGCACACACACAGCAAATCTAAAGCGAGGTTACAAGATTGCTCACAAACACAGACGCACTGAGAGAAAAACACAAAACATCAGTGAGTGTCTGCGGGTTAGCGAGCGAGTTTTAGATGACTGTGCAGTACAATTACCTCCTTTGAATAATTGAATTCTCAGAAGTTAAGACGCGGTGGCCAGGGTTTTGCTTTGTTATTCCTTGAAGAACAATTAGAGGGAGAAGGAGGGAGGGAGAGGGAGAGGGGGGAGCGAGGCGGAGGGAGAATGAGTCATGGTGACTTTGAGGGGGGCCGGTGGGACTTCAGACGCCTGTCAGAGTTAAAGAAGCTCTTTGTAGATAATGAAAAAGAAATAATGGAATAAAGAGATTCGCTCGCACTGTTTGCTTCACTGTTACATAACACACACATGCAAGCACAAAAGAATGCATACACCCTCATGCACGCAAATGCCGACAAGCACTAATTATCACACACGCAAACACACATTATAACCACAGCTACATGGAGTCTCTAAGTGTGTTTACATATATAAAGACAGCTAATGATCTCTGCAGTTTGATCAGCCTGACTGGATTAATGAAAATTACATGAGCGTGGATCTGTGTGCTGCAACTGGACATTTTATTTAAGAAACAGAGAAGAGATGAGCGACCAGAGGAAGAGAAAAAAGGTTAAAGCACGAAAAAGGAGAGAGGTGGGAGGAATAAAGATGCAGAAAAATACCCTGAGATCAAATTAGGATAATAAGGAGGCTCCATTACGATGAGATAACAGCCTCTCTCTATGTTTTGCTTCGCTCTTTACTGTCAGAACTGTCCAGTAAAGTCAAAGCAATGATGGGTTAGATGTAGTGTGGTATTGAGGCTAATGACGCTGTCCCTGCTGCTGAAGGGAAACAGTTGAGATCTCAGTGGGACACTTGATGGTTTCTGTCTGTGGTGCTGAAAACAGCTGATCTACATTCTGGGGGAAAATGAAAACCAAGAGGAACGTTCTCAGCTCTTTTCTCTCCTCTCTTTTTTTATCTGTCTCCCATCTGTTCATCTCTCAGTTCCTCTCCCTGTCACTTCCCTTCATCAGCTCTTACTCCTCTCATCATTCACTTCTCTCTTGTCATGTATCATTAAAGCTACAGTTGGTAACGTGTCTGGAAAATAACTTTTTGTTATACTTGCTCAAACTGTCGCTGTATCCACACAGTATATCTGAAAATACAAAAAAATCATGTTCCTTCTTCTCCTCATATTTCGTCTGATGGCATTTGCTAAAATCTACCGTGGCTTATGAAAAACAGCCAATCAGAGCCAAGGATGCAGGACACTGTAACAAAGCTGGAAATCATGTCAATCACTGCTCGTGAACTGCAGTCAAACTTTCAGTCTCGGCAGTGCTGTGCAAATATGAATCAAGATTCTGTTACTGCATTGACAATGTAGTGTACTGTTTAGCTGTGAATTGAGAACATTTGTGATCCAGCCGCCATGTTGGAAACAGAGGACCCAAAACAAAGAGTTTACCTATAGTAATAAACCTTTGACTTTTTATGCCTCCACGCCGGCTATAGCTGTGAACATAATATCTTAAGAACTCCTTTAGGGAACTTCTTCAGACGTGGCATAAACATCCACTTGGACTTAACAATGAACTGATTAGAATTTGGTGGTCAAAGGTCACTGTGACCTTGAGTTGGTATCATTTTGAATGTGATATCTCAAGAGTGCCTTGAGGGAATTCAAAATTGGCACAACTGTCCAGTTGGAATCAAGGATGAACTGATTAGATTTTGGTGGTCAAAGATAAAGGTCACTGTGACCTTGTGTCTGTGTCATTCTCGTGAGTGCGATATCTTAAAAATGCCTTGAGGGAATTTCCTCAAATTTGGCATAAAGGTCAGCATAAATTTATTAGCTGATAAACTGATTCGAATTTGGTGGTCAAAGGTCAAGTTCACTGTGACCTTGTGTCGGTCTTGTTATTGTGAACTTGATATGTCAAGAACGCCTCAAGGGAATGTCTTGAAATTTGGCACAAATGTCCACTTGGACTCAATGATGAACTGATTCGAATTTGGTGGTTGAAGGTCAAGGTGACCTCACAAAACATGTTTTTGGCCCAACTGCAAGAATTCATGCATTATGTATTACAAAATTTCACAGAAATGTCCAGTAGCATAAAAGGATGAGATGGAGACTCAGTGAGTTGAAGATGTGTGTGAAGCATCCATGTTTTCACTGACATGAACGTAAACTGTAACTGCAGCTTGACTGGTGCATGGAGCCATACCACTGTGAGGTGCTTATTCTAGTTGGATCATGTATCTACTCTAGTGTTGCTGTGATTATATAAATGCTCTGGTCTTATTTGTGTTAAGGTCATTATATCATAAATTAGATGAGAATTTTTTGTCAATACAAATATACCTCAATATACCTTTAGTATGTTGGCTACATCTGCCTTCATTGCTTCCCGCTCCCTACCTTCATTCACTTTGCTACCTCTCTTTGTCCACTTTGCTCTCAAAAGGCCTTCCTCAACTATCTCTCCACTAGTCGAGTTTAAAAGTAAAAGGCACTGTCCATCCCCATGTTTATTACCAGCCCAGTGTTTGTGTGTGTCTCTCTTTGTGCATAGTGGTCCACTGCATTACGTAAAGTGCTGAGCAGACAGACAGTCAAAGTTCAATGCATCCAATGTGTGGACTGAAGGCAGAAAATAATGGTGTTATCCTGGGATAAGCCCTCGTTTACCCTGCAAATAGAGTGTGTGAGAGGGAAGAAGAAGGGAGGGAGGGGTGACAGAGAGACTTCCTCATTGGAATCAGTGTACTGAAGTGACTCCATTTACTCCATTTCACATACACACACAAACAAGAGCAAGACTACAGAAAGAAAGTAGGAGAGAAGCATGGAATGAGTGGGCGAGCAACGTGGGCACCGATTCTTTCTAGTCATTTCATCACTCTTTGTGCCAGTTGTCATTGCAAAGTTAAAAACTCAAACAATTTTGCCACTGAAGATGAATTTTTTGACATGACTGAATGTTAAATGTAGCAATCCAGACAAATAATAGCCAGCTCAGTCGCCAGAAGAAAATGTTGGCATTGTATGTTTCTACAAGTTACGAATATTTCTCGTGAATGCAAAGGCTCAGGAACACCTTGAGGGAATTTCTGCAAATTTGTCACAAACGTCCTCTTGGACTCAAAGATGAACTGATGAGATTTTAGTGGTCAAAGGTCACTGTGACCTTAACTGTCTCATTCTTGTCAGTGCGATAGCTCACAAAAAGCCTGGAGGGAATTCTTCAAATTTGGCACAAACGTCCACTTGGACACAAGGATGCTCTGATTTAAAATTGGCGGTCAAACGTCACTGTAACCTTAAACACAAATACTTTTGGCCATGACTCAAGAATTCATACACTAATCATAACGAAATTTCACACAAATGTCTGATAGGATAAAATAATGCTATGTTATATTCAAAAGGTCAATTTCACTGTGACATTAACATGTTCCGCAAAAACCCTTTTCTGGACATTATTCAATGTCATAACTCAGGAACAGAAGGGGAGACGTTGGGTCAAATACTAAATTGGTGACACTGTTCTTGGGTGTTCACCTTGAAACTGTGCTGACTGCATAGATCTTCTGTGCTGGCAAGTTGTGGATGAGTGTAAAGCATTCGCATTTTAGAATTTGTAGCGTCTTAGCAGCAACATCCGTGTTTAAAGCATTGTCAACTGGCGTGGCTACGTATGACAGGCATGGATGAAAAGTGTAACAACAACTTGACTGGTTGGCAGAGGCATACAACCAGGGAGTAATTCGCTGCGTTTCCTGCAAAGATAGTGCCACAAGAAGTGGTTGTTTTTTTTTAACTCAGACAGATTGTGCTACCAAAATCAGATATTTTAAGCCAAAACATCTTTTCCCAAACATAACCAAGTGGTTTTTGTGCCTAAACCTAAACACAAGTTAACCACAGCATTGTTGAAACATGAAAAACTGTTTGATCTCAATGTATCTTCAATATAATGAGGTATAAATGTAACGTAGCCGTGGTTTGCAGAAATCTACAATGCCGACATTTATTCTGGCAGTTAGGCTGATTATATCAAGTGATTTCTGAGAGGTACAGTGTGAACACACCACAGGACTAAAGATTCCAACACAACTATATTCATGCTCTGCTGCGCGTCTATCCACTCTAATAAAAGTTAAGGTAGAGGATTTTAAAAATTAAAGGTGGATGAGTGCTCCCCACACATTGCTTCATTGCAAGACAACAGATGGCCGGCCTCGCACTCACTGAAAGAGAATAAAAGAGCAAGATAAGAAAAGTTACAGGAAGAAGCAGGTGAGAAAGAATGGAAGAGGGATGAAGAGAGGGGAAGAGGAAAAGAGTTACATGAGCAGGAAGAGGCATGTGACAAGAAATGTAAGAGAGAGAAACTAGGTGATACAGAGAGAGATAAAGATAAAAAGACACCTGGAGAGAGGAGGAGGGAGGGAGCGCTCAGCTAAACAGCAGCTGCTCATACTCTATGGATGTGTTGTTTGCGTGATTTACAGGGACCACAGCACGATATACTTCACAACACCTCAAACAAATGTTGCGTGTATTTTTTTTCTCGCACACTGAGAGAAATATTAATGAAGGAGGCCCATATGTCACCCACATGCCACCCACTGAATGCTTTAACATGCAAAGAGGATGCAGTTAGCTAACATGTTCCTGATTAGGGTTGTATTTTCTTTACATTTTGTAGCAACAGCAGAAGACATCTGAGAATGAAAGTCTTTTTAGATGCTGGTAAAATCCCAAGTTCACAGTAAGCTGTGTCAGTTTTGTGAAATAGTCCCACACTGACTGAAGGTGCAGTAAGGCTGGCTGAGACACGTGAGTTAAAGCCTCTAAATATTCCAAACAAAATCTAGATTTGCTGTAGATTCATACAGACCAAAATAACAGACATAATTTCCCCAAATACAATCTGTACACAAAGATGGAATTACTTGAGGTGTGCAATCATGCATTCATCCACTTTGTGTTTTTCGAAATCACATTTTATTTTCAATTTTAAGGATAACTTTGAATTCTTCGTCGGAGCAAGAGGCTCTTTTAATCTACTTCTACTAAAAGTGCTTGTTTTTGTCACAGACAAAAAAGAATTTAATCATTTACAATGTATTAATACAAAACAATTAATGATTCATTCATTCATTTGTTCATTTTGCCAAGCTGATTATGCTTAATTAGTATCTAGTTCCTAAAATGTTGAGGCAGAGGGTACTTGCTGTAGCTCTAGTTGAGGGTGAGAGGCTGTCAGCAGATAGTTTGTTGGGCACAGAGAAACGCAGATCTGTGTGGGTACATGAGACCCTAAAAAAGAGGGCGGGTCAAGGGGAGTACCACCAGCTGGTCCAGGAGCTTCGTCTCGATGATGGCCGTTTCCAGGCATATTTTTGGATGACTCGGAGGCAGTTTGACAACCTGCTGTCTATTGTCGGGCTGTATAGCTCTGAGTATCCAGCAACCACTACCACCAGTTTCTCCTCGTTGTTACCACAACAGAAGATCCGCCACTTCTCAAATCATCCGATTGGACAATGGGAAAAAAGCTGATGAAAAAGAGATGACGTGGGGAATTTTTCTGCTCTGAGTTGATGTTTTTTTGACTCAAGGAGTTCAGAGCGCTCCGGCAAAAACGCCAGGCACCTAGAGTGCAGAAACATAAGGTGTGTTGCGTCGCAAAAAACACAAACAAAATGCTTCATCCTTTTTCAAACAATTACAAAAAGGTACATCCAGCTGCTAAAACGCTTTCTGTGTGATCAGGGCCTTAGAGTCACCAATTAATCTAACCCGCATGTCTTTGGACTGTGGGAGGAAGCCGGAGCACCTGGAGAAAACCCACGCTGACATGGGGAGGACTCACACAGAAGTGCTCCCCCACTCTAGGGTTCTAACCAGGAACCCTCTTGCTGTGAGGTGACAATGCTAACCACTTTACCACAGCGCTGCTCAGTATCTATTTAACTGAACGTAAAGGTGTGTATACAGTAGTCTATTGTGTGCACGGTGCAAGAGGAGAGCACGAGGGGAGCAGTTGGCAGAAGAGCTGGACACTGTGATTACTCTGAGCAGCATGAAGAGAATGAACAAAATTTTCCCCCTGATGATCTAAATGAGTAGCTAAAGTAGGGGGCGTGGCCAAGCGCTGGTACCTGATGATGTGGGAATGGTGGGTTGGTGTATTTGGGTTTTAGCAGGCAGCTGCTGTCTCATCTTCCCGTCACTGGTAGCACCAGACTGCACTGGCTTACTTTCACCGCTGCATGTTATTTAGTGAGCTTTAGAGGTGCTGGTGGGCAGGTTTTCTTACCTTCGTACAGAGCCAGACTTCCTGTTTCCCCCTGTTTCCAGTCTGTAAGCTAAATTAAGCTATACAGCTGCTGGCTGTAGCTGTGTCATATCTGGTGTATAGACATAAAGGTGGCAGCTACCTCTTGGCAAGAAAGCAAATAAGGTCATTTCCCAAGATGTTGAACTATTCCTTTAAAATGAAATAAGTCCATCATTCATCCTGTGCTTTACAGTATAGTATAAGTTGTGGGATATTGCTGGTTGCATGCAGTGATTGAGGACACGTATGATTTTGTAGCTTCCGCTCTAATAAATTAATTTGCACATTGGCCAGTCCCCTAAACAGCTGGTGCTTTACTTTAGGATCATGTAGCCTTTGTTACATAATGATATAGAAAATGTGCCGTCCCTGGTACAGTCAGGAGACAATTTTCCAACATGTGTCATAAAGTAAAGTTCTCCTTCATGGCCTCCTCTGACCTGTCCTACCCTCTCAGTCCTTGTTGTTTTTCCTCCCCTCTCCTTCTCTCATACACTTACATGAAATGATGTGACATATACGCCACTTGGCTGTTCATCCAGTGTGCCCTGCAGTTCCATAAGTGCACTCATCTTAGCCCGCGCGGCTAGCAGGACTCCAACTCCCTCCCTGCTAGTTTTAAGCACAATGCATTAAACAACAGGAGTCTCCTCTCTTTCTTCCCCCTTGCTCCCCGCGCCACTCCCTCCTCCTTGCATCTATTTTCCTCTCTTCTCCTTTCCATGCATCCCTCTCTCCCTCTCTGTGTGTGACAGTAGTCATGTCAGAGTAAGGCTGGCTGAAGCCCTTGCAGCAGTCTGCCTCTTTGATGTTGAGCCCTGCTGAATTAGGCCATCACCCAGCGGTGCTCTGCTGCCTGCCTGCACACACTAGTCACATACACACAGTACGCTTCCGAGCACACACATACAAACAAAAACAAATGCATGCTGGTAGGAGAGCATGCACATGCAAAACCAAATGCATATGCTGCAACTCACACAGAAGGAGTGGACGTAAGAGCCATGCGGGTCTCTCAGTGCCTTCAATAACACACATTAAAACACATCCAAACATCTCCTGTTCTCACTCTCATCACATTCACACACTGTAAGTCCTCATTTCCGTCTCCGCTTCTCTTTAATAAACATAAATTTGAATTCTTATGAGTGCTGCTCCTCTGAGGCCTCCATACTACAGTACATCAAAGAACGCGCGCACACTCATGAACACACACACACACACACACGTGTGGGGAAAATGTAGGACATTCAGAGAGAATTTATTCAAGAATACAGAATACAGGGAAGAATTTATTCCCTTTCAATCTGCCCTCTCTCACTCTCTGACAATGGATCGTAGCAAAGTGACTAAGGCAGGAAGCCTCCTGAATTACACATAAAAACAGGCTGATGACCTGACATCTCATTAAATGAACATGACGTCTTTAAATGGAAATATACACTCTGCTCAAAGAGAGGAATTCAGTTGTTCTTCAATTCAGCTGTAACTTTGGTATCTCATGTTCAGATGATGCAGCCCTGAGTGAGTGAGTTATCACGTTGATTGGAAATGTTGTAACCAAACTGTCTGCAAACAGAAGTTATTGATATTAATGAAGTAACAATGGATAAAATTGTTATTCGCAACCTAACGGAGCTCTCATAGATAATTATCACACAGCTCTGTAGCTCCTCCAGTTCTATAGAGCTTTTTAATTACAATAATACATTTTATTTATAGGCGCCTTTCATGACACTCAAGGTCACCTTACAGGCGAAAGATAGAGAAAATAACAGCAGATAAAAAAGTCAACGAGGTAAGGAATAAATTAACATAAAATAGACAAATAAATAACAACAGTAAAGCAAGTTTACAGTAATAAAATTCTGTGTAAATTATGGATGTGTGTAGCTTCTTTCAGCTCATTGTTTACATGTTCCAGACCATATCGTAACCATTTACTGTTTTCAGTGAAATTTAAATTTGATCACATACCAGCTGCCACTGCCCGTCAACAAAAACAAAGACAACTTGGGTTAAATGTGACAAAACGAAGGGACTGGACGGAGGCGATCATTAAAAATGCTCACATGTGCAGCACACACTTCATATCAGGTTACGGAGAAGTATTTGCTGTTGTAGGGATGAATAACATTGTGTGTATTAGTTAGGGTCAGCGTGGGTTTTCTCCAGGTACTCCAGCTTCCTCCCACAGTCCAAAGACATGCAGGTTAATTGGTGACTCTAAATTGTCCGTAGGTGTGAATGTGAGTGTGAATGGTTGTCTGTCTCTATGTGTCAGCCCTGTGATAGTCTGGTGACCTGTCCAGGGAGTACCCCGCCTCTCGCCCAGTGTCAGCTGGGATAGGCTCCAGCACCTCCTGCGATCCTCAAGAGGATAAGTGGTTATGAAAATGGATGGATGGATGGATTAAATGGATGGATGGATGGATTTCTCCATAACGCTAACTTTTAAGCACATTAGCTAACATTAGCTTGGATAGCAAATCAAAACAGAGGAAGCCGTTCAAGTGTTGTCCTCCTGTAAGATTGGGATAGTAATCAACCATAAAGCCAGCCATCCCACCTGATGGCTGACATCACATGTTGACTTGGAAAGTCCATGATCAATGTGACGAGTTCGGAGTGAGAATGTGTTGTGTTATATAGGTAGGTATAGATATAGGTAAATAGGTTTCTTTTTACTTGCCCAGTCAGGTTAGTGGGTCAGAAATGTCCTTGTCCAAAGTCTAGTTGACTGTCAAGCTAAAATTGTAAATTTGATGTACCTTTGTTTTGTTTTACCCACCTTGCTCTCAAACTGGGGGCAAACTGTGCAATACATAGTTGGTGTTCCACTCACATCCTCCAACCACCCAGCTACCCTCCTGCTCACTTGTGCTTCAGCTCATACACTTTTTCTAACCTTGGTGCCATTTCACGACTGCACAATCAGTACTGCACATGTGTGGCTCTCAACAGGGAAGAGAAGGAAGCAACATGCTCACTCCTTACTTACTTCTGTCATCAGTTCCGGAAAAAAGTGTTGAACTCTATTTTTGCCACTTACTTGATCAAAGTCAACAGCTACTAGTTTACTTACTTACTTTATATAAATATATGTAAATGTTGTGTTGAGTGCTAATTTTGCTGCACCCAAATGGCCAAAAATTAATGAATGCAGCTTTAGCTGAAGTGCCAAGGTTTTGTTTCTCAAGCTAAGCCGTAACATTAACCCTAAAGAGATTATATTCCCCTAATTTTAATTAAGAGTACTGTAGGAGTGTCACTGATTGATTAGTAACACTCCCACAGAGAGAGTTATGTAAAATGGCAGCTCTATGTGTGATATTTGTTTTGTGTTTAAGAAGAAAATTAGTGCCAGAGAAAAATCTTTTTTCAGACTTTATGGGCACACCAGCTTTTTCCAGAACTCTTATACCCCGCTGTATCATTAATGGAGAAATGGCCTCATATAACTTTTGTTTTTATGAGTTATTAACTCTGTATAGAAATGGAGGAACTGGGAAACTGTGAGAGACATTCAGCAGTTTCCATCATTACAAAACTAACAAATAACCCACACCTTTTTCCATATTCCTTATCCCATCCCATACCTTATCAACATGAGTATTGCCTCTCTGTCTCTGTCTCTGTCTCTCTGTCTCTCTGTCTCTGTCTCTGTCTCTCTGTCTCTGGTGGCCAGGAACAACCCTGTGGTCAAACTGGAGACTGGCCAGGGATCTTTCCATCAACTAGCTGATTTTTTTCCCCCCTTTCTATCTCTGCCCTACTCTTTCTCCACCTTTCTGTTCTTTACTCCATCTCTTTCTTTCTCTCCGTGTCATTATTTCCACTGTTGTTGGCTCGCGAGAAGAACACTTGAGAAAATGGCCGAATGTAGGACACTTAAAAAGCAAAAACTATTCTTTTAAATGTCGTCATTAAGTCATCACTCAAAAAGAAACCTAAAAACCTACTTTCTTAACTTTTATAGTGTTAGTGTGTCTTTGCTCGAGGTTAATGCACCTTTAATTTTTCTTTTTTGACGTGTTGGTGATAATAATAATTTACTTTATTTATAAAGCCTCCTTTTATATGAGAAAAGCAGCACAAAGTGCATCACAATGAGGGCAGTATAAGCACTGAGTGATTCACATTTTGGACATAAAACAGACAAGGCAATTCAATATAAAAGGACATAAACCAGCAGCAGATGAAGACAGTGTTCTTGGGGGCATTCCTTATGTCGCAGAAGTATGTTGGATACTTAGGAGGATCTTCAACAAACACCACATCACTGTGCACTTCAAACCCAGCAACACACCCAGGCATAAGCAGAGTAATGTAGTGTATGCAGTTCAGTGCAGCCAGGAATGCACGAAGTTGTACACTGGTGAAACTAAACAACCACTCCACAAGCTCACAACACTGCACAGGAGAGCCAGCTCGTCAGATCATTACTCAGCTGTCCACTTACATCTAAAGGAGAAGGGACACTCCTTCAAGGACAGCAATGTGCACATCTTGGCCAGAGAAGAAAGGTGGTTTGAAAGAGGCATGAAAGAAGCCATCTACGTCAAACTGGAACGACCATCGTTAAACAGAGAAGGTGAACTCTGACAACACTTATCACCCACCTACAATACAGTCTTGGGATCCCAGACGACTTAACACCCATTCTCACCTGGACCCATCTAACTCTGACGACACAGAAGATGGCCGGGTGGGTCAACGACTCACATGTGACCTCAACGACACTGTAAGGGTTCACACCCACACAGGGTTTAGAGCCTGTGACTCTGCACCAGTCCGTTAGAACCAAAGAAGCCTCTTGGATGAGAGGCAAAATGTCTTCAAGAAACTCAAGCAAGTCCAGTTGCCTACGATATAGCACTTAAGATCGTGACCTGGATGACTGAGAACCAACTTGGACGTAAATAGTTAACAAAGGAGTTAGCAATGTAGCTTGGTCCCAGCCCATTTAGGGCTTTGTATACAAGGAGGAGGAGCTTAAAGGATAAGTCCAGTATTTTGCACTTTGAGCCCCATTCCTGGTTGTTTATGATGAAATAGAGTGGTTAAGACCAAAATCTTGACGATTGCTCCTTCTCTGAGAGAATTTGGCTTTCCCCTGCCTGGCTTAACAATGCTGTCTATGGCCATGTGTAAATCTGTCCTAAAACCACCTTAAACGTTGGTTTTCAAAGCCATGAAACTCACCCAGTGATCAGTGGTGTTCCTTGATGTTCCAACATAAAAATCGTAGCAAACTGTGGTTTCTGTGATGATTTATTTGACATTTTGTCCATGCATTGATTTCCTATAGGAAGCCTCATTGTCCGTTGGTAGTAATCCACCACCGGAAATGGAAAGGGGGTTGTTTACGACAAGGTTGTAGTCATTGTAGTCTTTTAGCTCAGCCAAAGTGCTGGCTCGACAGTCACTGACCACACAAAACTTGCCCATTATTACTCGCTTGTAAACAACCTTCGCAGTACGATGCCTTTGAACACAACGCCAGCCTTCTTCTTCTGCTTCTTTCTGTGTCCCATTACATTGCAATGGTTTCCTGCCGGTTGGCGACACTCACGTAAAGGAGCATTATCGCCATCAAGTGGGCTGGAGTGTATAACGCTTCAGGGTCAAACCAACGATCAAGCGGAAGTTTACACACGGGTGTGAGGCAGCTGAAAAAATAGTTCCACAATCCAGATGAATAGTGAAAACGGATGGAAACCACAGTTTGCTACGATTTTTATGTGGGAACATCAAGGAACACCACTGACCACTGGGTGAGTTTCATGGCTTTGAAAACCAACGTTTAAGGTGGTTTTAGGACAGATTTACACATGGCCATAGACAGCATTGTTAAGCCAGGCAGGGGAAAGACAAATTCTCTCAAATTCTCAGAGAAGGAGCAATCGTCAAGATTTTGGTCTTAACCACTCTATTTCATCATAAACAACCAGGAATGGGGCTCAAAGTGCAAAATACTGGACTTCTCCTTTAAAATCAATTCTAAATGTAACAGTAAGTCAGTGCAGAGCAGCTCAGACTGGTCTGATGTGCTCTCTCCTCTTGGTTCTTGATAATAGCCGAGCTACAGAGTTTTGAATGAACTGAAGTCTCTCTGTGGTGTTTTTTGGGTGCATTACAGTAGTTGAGTTGAGAATCAATTTATGGTCGTACCTTAGCAATGTTTTTGAAGTGGAAAATTGACATTTTTGTCACCTTGTTAATGTGGGACTTGAAGCTTAGATCTGAATCAAGGATCAGAGACAATAAAATCAATCAAACTATCAAAGACTTGTAACCTCAGATTTAATCCAGGGAGTTAAAGTCCCCAGATTACTAAGCAGCATTTCTCTTTTTGTTTAAGTGCCAACAAGCAGGATTTCATTGTTGTCTTCATGTAACTTAAAGAAACAGTAGGTGAATGTTAGATGAATGCGTGAGGAGAGCAGGTGGCACCAGCGGTCCACATAAGACAATAACATCCCACACTTTTACACACACCAGCTCCACATACATAAAAATTACAGCACACAGTTGTGCCTCCCTGCACTCTTTGCCGCACACAGCGTGTCATCACTGCATATCAATTACACGGGGAAGTGAAGATCTATTTCTAATTCAATCAGTCAGAGCTGGTGTCACATCCCTCGCTCTGTGGCTCTCTCCATCTCGCTCTTCTTTTCCCCCGTTGCTTCATTCTCGCTGATGCGTCTCAGTCATCACGGGGCTGGTGGACACGGGTGTCAGGTTTGTGTGTTTGTGCATGTGTGTGTGCATGTACCTCTAGCGCAGTGAGAAACAGTTAAAGGGACCGAATGTTACAGTGTCGGGTGTTCATATTAAACGTGGCCAAAATTTCAAAAATGAGGCAAAGGTATGTAAAAGTAATTCCTGTGAGCAAAGCCTCAGGCTTCACACCTCTCTGAATACTCTTTCCAATGGTTTATCTGCTTTTTAGACAAATGGACGTTGGCTCGTGACAGATGGTCATCTGCTCCAGGCGTGCTTCATGTTGCTACATGTAGCAACATGCTAACATTAGGAAAACAGGTCATTTTGGTTGCCGAAATTGTTAATTTCATCCCAGTTTCAGATCACATTCTTGCTGAAACGTGTGGTTGTATTGAGAAACTTTTATTCATGATTTTTAATGGAATAGAGTGAAGCTCAATATACAGACATTCCTTCACTGCAAGTGCACTGCTACATGTAGCTGCATGCTAACAACAGGGGAACGTGATCTTGGTTGCTGATGTTGTTAATTTCTCCTGATTTACGATCATTTTCCTGTTGGAACATGTCTAGTTGGGTTTAGAAACTTTAATTGGTAGTGCTACTATTCTCTGTTACTGTCATTTCCCAGCTGCAAGTACAAGGCTACATGTAGCGACATGGTAATGTCATATAATCTTGTTTGCCAATATTGTAAATTCCCCCCTGGTTTTGGGTCATATTCCCGCCGAAATGTGAAGTTGCATTGAAGAACTTTTTAAAATTCTGAGTTACAGTCATTCCCCAGCTGCAGGTACACCGCTACATGTAGCTACATGCTGACGACATGGCAAATTTTCCAAGTTCAGAATAAACTTGTGGGACTTGAAGCAAAAAACAATTAGTAGAGCAAGTTTGGTGGAGTCCTGCGGTCCAGCCCAGCATAGATGTCATACTGGCAGTGAATGCCCAGTAAGGGGTTTATAAATGAAGAGAAACATGTGTTTATTATTCTCTTGTGCCAGAGAGGACCACCCAACTTTTTTTTTTTTTTTACTGTAAACAGAATACAGTGGCGACTGTCATTTGGATCTCCAGAGATGAATCTGAGGGCAGGATGCTAAATTGAGTCTGAAGGTTTGAAAGTAAAGGCAGCATCACTATAATCTAGGACTGATAGAGAGACTGCCTCAACTATACTTTTCCTACAATTCAGAGGGGAAACTGGATCTATTTCTTGACAAAACTCTGAGTTTCAAACTCACAATGTCATAATCTCTTCTAAAAAAACAAACTGTGTTCGTGCGTCTGTTTGTCAGAATGTACGGAGAAATATGCACAGCGTGTTGACACTACAGGTTTGTGAATGTGCTTGTTATTTTGCCTGTCAGCTGTCCTCATGTGTATTCCAGCGGCCTATATTAGGTAACGTTTGCCTCTGTCCTGGGCAACCTGCACATCTAAAAGCTTCATGAATATATTTATTTCAAGCAGAAACATTATGTAATGAGGGCTGATAGAAATGCGCAAATGTTTATCCAGCCTCAGCTAATCATTACATCCCACAAAGAGCTTATTTAGCATCTGACGTCACATTCAGGATACTGTGTGCAAACATTATGTTTAATCATGGGAATCAGTCTTAAAGGGCCGTGATGTGCCAGAGTTACAGGAGACATATAATTATGTGATAATGTTACCCCCTCTTGATGGAAACGTATACTGATTTGCATTTTCTTTGCCACTTTGAAATGTATTTTTTATGTACACATTTAAATGGAAACCTTCTCTCTCTCTCTCTCTCTGTGTCTCTCTCCTTCAGATCATAACCATCTGAACAACGCAGCCTTGTCTCCCCTGGGTCCAGCCATGGCCTTGTCTCACCCTCACAACAACCTGGGAATCGGTTTCAACAAGTACACCTCGCTTAAGGCCGTGGGTGAGTAGGATCACACACACGCACACACACACACACACACACACTGACTAGATAGAAAAACATGACCTTACAACCACCTGTATGCAGGTTGGAGTACTTACTAATGGATTAAACTGGTGAAGTGAACATAACAAGATGGCTACAGAGCACAGGCTTAATGCACAGAGGTCAGTGAGGTCAGATACTGTGCTGTATAAACTGAATCAGGATGATGAAACATGCTAAGTGTCCCCACGCACTGAGCAGGAAAGTGGTAAGGGAGAGCAAGCACCAATTAGGATAATGATTTTTTTATGAGTCCGACTCTCATCCAACCATGTTGAGTCATGACTCATGCTTGGGTGCTGTGGCTGATTCACCATTTCTCCATATGATATCAGATCACGGCAGCCATGATGTAAATATTATGACTGTCAGATCTTTCACATGACAAACTCATGAGTGAATGTGCAACAGGCACCCAATACTTAAAGAATATCATAATCAAAATTATGGTTTTTGCCACCATGATTTGATGCAATATGATACGATACGATACGATACGATGTGATGTGATACGCTACGATACGATACGATACGATACGATGTGATACGATACGATACGATACGATACGATGCGATGCGATGCGATGCGATGTGATACGATACGATACGATACGATACGATTCAGTGCAATTCTAAAATTCAGCTCAAACGTCCACTTGGACTTTAGGATGAACTGATGTTGCACCACCAATATATGTCCACTAAAAGTGCTTGCTTTTACCACTAATGGGCACTGAGTATTTAACAACATTATAGAAAGAATCCCTAAGAAATAGACCTTTTTGTTTAATTAGTAACAGCCCAGGAATCACCATCACCAAAGCCACCAGACTCCATTTAAACGAATAGTAATTTAATCATTGTAAAACACACTTCATTCAAAGTCAACAGAATCAAAATGCAGCTCACAAAAACTGTCTTGGTTCGTCTTTCCACTTTTCCAATTATCACTGTTTCTGGTTTTGTCAAAATAAACATTCAGTTCAACTAGTTAGATGAGAAAATATGCTGCCTCTATATACGCTAAACATTATTTGTTTATTTAAATGGAGTTTGGTGGGTTTGGGGATAACTATTTCAGGGCTGTTTCTGGTCAAACAAAAAGGATCTTACTCTTTACAAAACAAGCACTTATATTGTGCTTTCAGACCTAGAGTTGTCTTGCTTTGGTCTGAATCAGGGACTGATTCTGTTACAAAGTTGTATAATTGCCTAGAGTTGGTTCGTGTTCTCACGGCAGCATTTACAAGCGGACCAGATCAAATGCCTTGTGCAAGAAAGCTGCTCTTGATTGGTCAGAATTTCCATGTGGGAAAAATCCAGGAAGTAAACAAAACGTTGAAGAAGAGTACACTTGCAAGATAAATGTGACACTTTCTAATGTCACAATGGAGGGACAACTACGCAGGTTGATTTTAGCGCTGCTCATCGTGGACTATATTGCTGTCATTGCTCATTTGAGTCAAAGCATACAGTTTGAAAACGAGGCGCGGCTCCAACTAGAAAACAATGTTTTGATGCATTGGATGTGCTGAATGTGCATATTAAGGCAGTACAGGAGGAGGCGCACATTAATAATCCTCCAGGACTGTAACATGCTCATGTTTAACCCAAACAATGTGTCATGTGACTGCAGTTGGTTCAGATCCAGGTCGGAACACGTTCTCACCACAAACGAACTGCACCAGAGTTCATTTGTAACCGGACCAAGAACACCTCTTCAAGAAGGTCCTGGTCAGGTTGTTTTGGTGTGCACCTGAGTGTGATTGCTGTGTTCACACCTGCCCAAATGACCCACACTTAGGGGGCAAATTACCTTGAGTTTGACTGAACCGAACCAAACAGGGCAGGTGTGAAAGCACCCTTAGTGGACGTACACTGACAGTGCGCGTATGCTTGGAGCGTTTACACTGCAGCCTGTTTCACTGCTGCTGACTGCTGCGCTCTCACTCAATACTGGACCAATTTCAAAAATTGTTGTTCCCATTAGTCACTTAGACACAAAAACATGGGAAAATAGAGTTCAGGTTGAAAAACACCAAAGTTACCCTCTAAGTGGTGCTCATCATGAGGCACAAAATCAATGCAAACTCTATTTCTGTCCTCTGCAGCTTAATATCACACACTTCACTGAAAAGCTGTCGCTGTTGAACAGGAGATTAGCAGCAAAGTGTAAAGTTAAAACACAGCAGCTGTGCCTTTGCACTAGAATGAATGGCCTGTATAAACCAATAGACGTAACTAAATATACTGTTTGTATGTTTATGTAAATTGCTGCATGCTGCCACCTTCTAACTGCGTAAATAATGTGTTGCATAATGTTATGAAACTAGGGAAGTCCTGTATTGAGCAAAGTAGACATTAGGATCGTTGTTGCCTCACAACCATTAAAAAAAACCCTGTTGTTTGTTATGTGCGGGTTAGTCATCCGCCTGAAGCTCAGCCACTATAATGCTGACAGTTATTGACAGCTTGCCTTTCTGTTAATAGTAACTGTGAATCAGCTGTGGAAAAAAAGGTATGATGATGGCATAAATTCACTGCTGATGATGACATAACTCACACAGGACCGGGAAGTCAACTGGTTCACAATTTAAAAGGAAGGATTAAACACACAACATTAGTTAGGCGCTGGTGGGTGGTGGTGACAGCAGTCTGGACAGCAGCAGTCTGAAGTGACTGGTTCAGGCCTCGAGTTCGCCCTCTGGCCTCTCCCTCAGAAACACACTGAGAAAATACACACATAAACATACACATCGTAAACATGTCCGACACACCACACACACAATATACTTTTTCCCACTGCACAGGCACACATAAGGGGAACAAACATGTACAGAGACGCACACATGTACCATCTATCATCTGATCACTGCAGACAGATAAGGACACGGTGACGATGATGAGGAGCGACAGTTTGACACATGTACATGTACTGTTCATCGACACAATATGCAAATATATAGAGACAGGACCGCCCACCATAGCTGAAGAGTATCAGACACAGAAACTAAAGAGCATGAGGCGTACCAAGTTTTTAAGGACAAAGACATACTCTGTTGATTGTTTGCTTTAGCGCCTGCCAAGCTTTTCCACATGGCAATGACACAGTTTACAATTAGAACGATGGTGGATTCACTAATCATTTTTTAAAACAATGGGTCTTTGATTTCAGACAGTGGTAGGCAAAAGCAGGGTTCTGATTTGTAGCCAGCAACTAGCCAGCGGATGAGGTAGTCAAGGTAAAGGGACTTCTTTTCTAACATTATTTGCAAGCCAACAAGTGAGAGCATTGTTAGCCAGATGTCAACTGCATATGATAGCAATGATGTCATAGCAACTGCCTGACACGTTATGTTTACTTGTGAACGCCACATCTCAAGAAGGCCTAGAGGGAATTCTTCAAATTTGGCACACTGACTTAGCAAATTTGACTTTAACTAAATAATGAATTGATTAAATTTTGGTGGTCAAAGGTCAAGGTCACAGTGACCTTGCATCCAGCTCATTCTCGTGAACAGGATACCTCAAGAAACACTTGAGGGAATGTGTTCAAATTTAACACAAACGTCCACTTGGGCTCAAGGATGAACTGACTAGATTTTAGTGTTTAAAGGTCAAGGTCACTGTGACCCTGTGTCTGTCTCATTCTCAAGAATGCCCTGAGGGAGTTTCCTCAAATTTGGCACAAACATCTGCTTGGACTCAAGGATGATCTGACTAGATTTTGGTGTTCAAAGGTCAAGATCACCATGACCATGCATCCATCTCACTCTTGTGAACAGGATGTCTTTAGAACATCTTGAGGGAATTTCTTCAAATTTGGGACAAACATTCACTTTGAAAGTCAGAGTCACTGGGACCTCATCTGTCGCATTCTCATAAACGCAGTATCTCAAGAACACCTTCATGGAATTTCCTCAAATTTGGCACAAATGTCTGCTTGGACTCCTAAATGAACTGATTAGAATTTGGTGGTCAAAGGATAAAGGCCAAGGTCACTGTGACCATAACTCAAGAATGTATATGCTAATTATGACAAAATTTCAGACAAATTTCTAATAGGGAATAATGATTATATCCAAAAGGTCAAAGGTCAGCTTCACTGTGACATCAAATGTTCTGCAAAAACACTTTTCTGGACATTATTCAACATCATATCTCAGGAACAGCACGGCAGACATTTGGTTAGTGACATTAGTCTTGGGTGCCCCCCTTGAAACTGTGCTGACTGCATAGATCTTCGCTACCAGGTTAGAGATGTTTGTGAAGCCTCCTTGTTTTCACAGACCTGTTGTAAACTGTAACTGCAAGATGAGGCGTATGACTACAAAGTGATAACTCTGCTTACAATAGAGGCCACATTGCATTGGCCTTTTTTTTAGTGTGCTTGGAAATAGAAGGGAAGGGAAGTGAGGGGAGGGGAAGGGGAGGGAAGGTAAAGGAAGGGAAGAGCAGACAACAGAAGGGAAGGGAAGAGAGTGTAAGGGAATGGAATGGCATGGAAGGGAAAGAAAGAGAAGGGAACAGAAGGGAAATGAAGAGAAGGAATGGAATGGAAGGGTAAGGTAACATAATGAAATGTAACGTAACATAAGGGAAGGGAATGTAGGGAAGGTAAGGTAAAGTGAGGTGAGTTAAGGTGTGGTAAGGGAGGAAGGGGAGGGAATGAATAGAATAGAATAGAATAGAATAGAATAGAATAGAATAGAATAGAATAGAATAGAATAGAATAAGATATGCAGTTAGGAGTATCAGTAAGACGGGGAAGGCCAGCAAATTGAGTTTAAAAGTGACTGTACAGAGGAAGACTGGGAAAGAGAAAATCTCATCTCATTATTCTGCTCAGTGACTGAGAAACAGAGGCTGACTGCAGCAGCAGCAGCAACCCTCTAACTACTCAGCACTGAGAAGTCAGATATATTTCACTGAAGACTACCTCAAAATAACAAATCCCTCACACGTTGAGGTGAATTGCTCCTTTCTCACCTCTCTCTCTACGTCGAGGTATTCAGCTCTGTCTAATGACACACCAACGATGAACTGCTCCTCTTTGCGCCCCTCTGTTTGGTATCAACTGTTTTTGTCTCTCTCTAACACACACATATACAAACACACACACACACACACATACGCACTCTGTATTTACCCTTTTGTTCCAGTACAGTTCTGCTTTGGCACTGTGGGTCTTCACACTCCTAATGATGCACCTTACATCTAACACAAGTACAACACACACACACACATGCATTCGCACACACACTCTGTTAACTTCTTTTCTTTTTTTAATCTCTCTGTCGTTCCGTTTCTCGCTGTTTCATTCATGTACACACCCATGTGCATATGCAACATAGAGGTTGACACACTGTGGAAACGTGGATGCGTCACACACATCTTTCCCCAGCAGCAAAGAAGATCTACACAATCAGCACAGTTTCAATGTGAGCCTTGAAGGTTTGTGTCATAAATTCAGTATCTGACCAAATGTCTGCCATAAAAGTGTTTTTGCAGACCATAATGATGCCGCAGTGACTTCATCATTATATCCTATTAGATATTTGGGTGAAATTTTGTAAGAATTAGCATATGAATTCCTAAATTATGGCCAAAAACATGTTTTGTGAGGTCACAGTGACCTTGACCGTTGACCTGTGACCACCAAATTCTAATCAGTTCATCCTTGAGTCCATGTAGATGTTTGTGCCAGATTGAAAGAAATTCCCTCAAGGTGTTCTTGAGATACCACATTCACGAGAATGCGAAGGACAAGGTCACAGTGACTTTGACCTTTGACCATGAAACTCAAATCAGTTCTTCCTTGACTCAAAGTGAATGTCTCAAAAAATGCCTCAAGGTGTTCTTGACTTATTGTGTTCACAATAACAAGACGGATGCAAGGTCATGGGGATCTTGACCTTTGACCACCAAATCTAATCAGTTTATCCTTGAGTTCAAGGTGTTCTTGACATATTGCATTCATGAGAATGAGACACACGTGGTCACAGCAAAATTAGATCTTTTTCCGATTAAGACATGTGGGATATGCTGGTACTATTCAGGTTTTAAAAGCGTTGTTTGGACATATGCACAGCACATTTGGAACATGTGTCTCAGTTAGGGTTTTTACTGCGACACACGGCCTCTTGCCTTTTTACAGTTGGCGCTGTGCATAGTCATGGATGCATGACCCGAAAGAATTGCCCACATTTGTGGTGAGAAACACACAACCCTTAAAGATTGAAAGTCTTAGATATCAACAGGTTTTTGCATATGCGCAAAGATCGTAATTCCAACCTTTCAAGTTGGTGCTTACAGGAATAGAAGATGGAGGCTGTTCGGACGGTCGAACAAGTCTACCACTGATAGGAAACCAAAATGACAAGCAGCTCGAGCCACTCCACTTTAGTATTTGGACGTGATAAATGTCACATTGGGGCATGTTCATCGAAGTATGCACGGCTG
The DNA here is from genome assembly GCA_019142605.1 of Cephalopholis sonnerati. Lineage (NCBI taxonomy): Eukaryota > Metazoa > Chordata > Actinopteri > Perciformes > Serranidae > Cephalopholis > Cephalopholis sonnerati. The sequence continues at coordinate 29,220,738 of JAGQAX010000016.1, forward strand.
CATGTAAACAGGAATAGCAGTGGAATATTCATTGTCTTTAGACATGTAAACAGCTTATGAGGAATTTTGTCTTTTTTTGGAATAAGGTCAAAAACTGGAACATTCTGTGCATATAAATGTACTCATTCAGTTGCAAGTACTCATCACACCATTTCATAAAATTGTCCAAGACTGGACCATAGCTGACCTTATGGTCCTGCAGGCAGGTCCTGCTGACAACCACTGAATCATCAGCATACTTGATTATAAACCTTTTCACGCAGGCTTATCAGCTCTCTCGCTGGGCGATAAACAAGGCACCAGGTCCAGAGACCCTGGCTGTGTGGACAAAGTCATGGCTAGGACACACAACAGTTTGGTTGGGATAGCTGACCATTTGCCAGCTGAGACAGCAGGTATCTGGACCAAGCTGCTTTGAGATCTTTATAAACACATTTGGACTTAATACAGCTGTTAACAGCACCCTGTTTGTCTCTCGTGGAAAGAAAGACAAGAGGTGAAGATGAGAAAAGGAAGCAGTAAGCATAAATGGGTGGATAAAATTATAGAAAAGAAGAAATTCTCAACAGGTCAGAGAGGTCTGGACTTTCTGACAGCAAACCTGCAGGCAGGTGTAGCAGCAGGACTCTAGCTCAAGCAGCTCTGATGTATCTGTCTTAATTAAAGGAGGACAGGTGGACTGGCTGAAAATGTTGGATAAAGATGCAAAAGGTTACAGAGCGAGAAAGTGGGAGGACAGACACAGAATGAATAAGCTGAATGAAGCCAGAGGAGGAAGAGATAAACTTACTTGGTAGAATTTAGATGATGTGGGTTGGCCTTGAGGAAGCAGTTACAAATATTGGTGTATGTGTGGTGCATATAGAGCTGCATTCAGGTGAGTGTCAGGTCTCCAGGAAACAGAAAGACAACATATGCCGGAAGGTGAAGGGATGTTCTCAGAGAGGGTGTGAAAGACAGTTTGCCAGGACACTCGGTCTCCACGTCCTGGGCCAAGACCCCCTGAAGTCTTTAATTAAAGTGTAATGATCAAACAGCCTGAGCATAATTTGAAAATACTGCAGAAAAATCTAAAAAAAAGGCATTTTTCTAATCAAATAGCCATTTTTAAATTGATTTTTACAGAAAGTAAGCAACATCTTAACAAGCACAATAATTTGAGTTTCATTTGTTTTGTTTTTTATTTAGAATTGCCACAGAAACAAGCACATGTATCTATAGACTTATTGAGCATGTTTACACCTGGTATTAACATAGTGATTTGAACATAAGTGGACAGCCGGGACACATCACTGTCCATACGTCTATTATGTTTAACTTTGTTACTGCCTACGTCACTTACGCTAGAGGCTCAAAGGGCCCTTTTGACACAGTTTTCTAGCTGCTTGTTTGCATGCTTGCTAGCAAGAGTGCCATGCCATTGTTCCAATGGCCCAGGATTCCAAGGCCTCATTAGTCTGAAAGCTATAATTGGACCAAAAGCCCATTCATATGACATCCCTGCATCCCCAACACAACCACCCATTGTTCTGAGGGGCCGTTTTTCAAAAAAAATTGCTTCACTCTCCTTAACAGAAGCACACGGCTTATTGTTATGCAGAATGATGTCATCAGAACTTCTTACTGTGGTGAAGGCATGACAGGCCCTACTGTGCCTTCTGATTGGCTTACCCTCGTATTCCAAGGTGTTCTCATCCCAAATCGTCAGATATCGCTGCTTGTCAATTGCCTGTTGACGTTCTGGATGCAGCAACCAACACCAGGACGTCAACAAAAACAGATTGTCAGGTTTAGGCAACAAAAACACATGGTTAGATTTAGAAAAAAAACATCACCATTTTGCTCTACATTCATACGAGAAGCGAACAGCGGGCCTCCAGGTGAAAATCCAGGCTTTGTTGGACCCATCCACCACCCTTCCCTCTCGGCCTGTAGGGACTTTCCAGCTCCTTATATCAGTGGTTCCTAACTGGTGGGTCACGGTCCAAAAGTGGGTAACAAGTGACTCGCAAACATGTCAAGTTTGTGAAAAGCACACTATTTTAAAGTACGATAAATTTCCAGCATTGTTTCCTGCTGTAGAAAGAGTGACACAACACACAGCTACTTGATAGTGACAGCAAATTAGCTTGAGGACATGGCCAAACACAGGTATGACGCTGAATATATTAAACTGTGTGGACCCTGAACTAATGACTAAGGAAGAATCTGGACCCCATGGCTGAACCAGTTGGGAACCACTGCCTTATATTATATTGTTACCAGCAGCATTTCAACCTGACATTGTCCAGTGGTGTATCATACTACCGCAACAGGTGTCGTCCTGCCAACTTGCAGGGTATCATTACATCATGAAAGATTACTTCCAGCTGCATTAGAAACTTACGCCGCCCAGCAGTGTATCTTACTGCTGAGAAAGGTGGCTTTTGGAGTCAGGTTACTGATAAAGTGGCAGTTTTTAGAAGACTTCAGAATGAGAACGGGTTGGGTATTCTTACCCTAATCTAAACCAGTCTCACTCCTAATGCCTAAACCTAACTAATCCAACCAACGAAGGCAACAAGTACTGGCCAATAGTTGGCCAGGTCATACCTTTGCCTTAGTCAGAAGGTCCAATGACATCATTCTGCATAATAATTAGTAACATGCTTCTGTTTGGGACACTGCAATCAGAGAAACGGCCCTGAGTGTTTTTTGAGGGGGATAACAGGTTGTTGTAGAAATGGGCTTTCGGTCCAATGGGACATTTTTTGGATTATTGGGGCTTTAGACTTATGGGCTGTCCTAACAATGAGCAGTGGTTATGTCGGTAAAGCTGGAGACAACGCTGTCAGCAGAATCCAACACATCTCCAAGAAAACGATGGACGGTTATGCAACACATTATTCAGTACAAGATTAAATTATTACACATTTTTGCAGTGCGGTTGCTGCATTTTTTTAGAGTATGCTTCAGGTCACATAATGGGTGAAAAAAAAGTTTTGGTATTTTTTTTTTTTTTATGATCTCAGATTCCCCCAAAAGATGACTTTGAAGATAGAGAAACTCCACTGGTTCAAAGTTATTTTTTTATGTTTTACACTTCAGGATAGAGTTCTTTTATGTGCGATGATCAGTGGAGTACCTGTGGAGACCAATGAGGAAATTTTCTTCAGTAGTATTTTTATGAGGTGGAATGGAGATCCCATAGTTTAGTACTGAATCTGTCAGTCTGAATTACATGAAAAAGTGCATTAAGTGGTGCAAAGGATGTATATCTATTTGAGATAATGATTAGACTGTAAGAGCATGGCATCTGGGGTTTAAATATTTCACTCAGGGTAAGACATCGTATAGCTGAAATGAAGTGCACACTTGCTATCATCGAACAAGTGGAAAAAGAGGAAATGTAAGAGCAAAATCAAGAGATTCAGATTAGGATATGTGCTGTGTTAGCCAGGATGTCATAAAGGAGAAACATCACCTAGATACTAAGTACTGTGAAATAAATACATACATTCATAAATAAATAAATGGTTGATTGATTACAGGGGTAGGTTAAGGTAGAGAGGTGATGGGGTGGTTGCCTGGCAACAATAAATAGGCACATCAAGGCCCTGATCACTACACTAACCTTCCCCTATAATCAATCTACCAATTTTTGTTTGTTTGTTTGTTTGTTTTTCACAGTAATCAGTAGCTAGTGACTAAAATGTTGAGGCAGATGGTACCTGCTGTAGCTCTGGTTGAGGGTGAGAGGCTGTCAGGAGAGAAACGGAGATCTGTGTGGGTACATGAGACCCTAAAAAAGAGGGTGGATCATGGGGAGTACCACCAGTTGGTCCAGGGGCTTCGCCTCCATCATAGCTGTTTCCAGGCATATTTTAGAATGACTCGGGGGCCGTAAAGCTCTGGCTATCCAGCAACCATTATCACCAGTTTCTCCTCCATTGTTTACCAACTGTAAACTTGTTGTCGTGACCACCACAGAGGGCCCGCCTTTCAAATCCTCCAGTTAGACAATGGGAAAAAGCTGACAAAAAAAGGAGATGACATGGGGCGCTTTTCTACGCTGAGTTGAAATTTTTCGAACTGAGTTAAGACCGCTTGGGCAAAACTGCCAGGTGCCTGGAGCACAGAAACGCAGGGCACGTTAAAACGCAAAAACCGTCAGGGCCCAAGCCTTTTCTTACAAGTGGCTTTCATTTTTTTATAAAAAAAAAAAAAGCCCTTGCGTTTCGCAACCTGCAAAATGTTTTCTGTGTCCTTAGAACGTATTTGTTTTTACACTTTATGCCACTGGGATGTGTGCTAATATGCAGGTTCTCTCAAAACAACCACTCAAACATAAATAAATAACATTGAATACAATGAATTGTCAAACTGTGCATTCCTTTGCAGGGCCCAACTTCTGCAGTTCCAGTGCAGTGGCCCAGATTGAGCCCACAGGCCTTGCTTTAGGCTGCTGCTGCTGCTGGATGGAGAGCAGAAGCTGATGTTGTTGAGGAGAACAGAATAAATGAAATACAGATGGAAAGATTGGAAAACAACAGAGAGGGAGAGAGAGCAGATGGAGGGTCTGTGAAACGGAGAGGAAGGCACATAATACTGTCACAGGAGCCTGCTGTCAGGTGCTCCTGCTGGCAACATGTGTGGAGACACTCAAATGGACAGCAACAGCAGTTGTTGTGGGAAGAAAGGGTGTGTTTAATTCATTGTTTCTGTGCCGTCCCAGATTCTCTCGCCCTGTCCTGAGATTTGAACCAAATTCTGCTGCTGTAGCTTCAGCTGCTGTGTAAGACACCGAAAAGATACACAGAGTGTTACAAAAACTGAAAAACAATAAAACCACACCAAGAACTCAGGGCTTGAACAGCACTCTGCATATTAAACAAGCATTTGTAGCAATACGTCAGATGAGTGTCTTCACGTCACTGTACGAACAGGCAGCCAGTAAAAGCTGCCAAAACCATGGGATGCACTTTACTTCACAGACGCATGCACTCCAAGCAGCTTATTCCCTTTTCAATGAGTGAAGAATGTATGTAAATGTGCTCTTTGTTGCACAGTGCTGACACACATGCAGCTGCACACGCATGTTCGTAAATATAGGTACCCACAGACACAAATACACACTAATCCTCGACATGCTCATCTCCATCTTGCAAAATTCAAATGAAAGCAAAACACCTTTGTTAATCTCGTCATTCTTAGTCATCAAAATTCTAATGTTTTATCGCTTTATGAAAAAAAAAAATACATGCCCTCTAAATGTCTTATTCGAACAATTAAAGTGAGTCATTTGGTTGTTCTTTGTCTCTCATATCCCTCTCCACACTGTCTGCACAACATACTGTCTGAGGGATGCACTACTTGTAAGTCTCAGTTTAAAGCAGGACTGTCAAACCCATTTTAGTTCATAGGAAACATACAGCCCAATTTGATCTCAGCACCTCCAAATATTTCCCTTTCTTTTAGGGTGCTTTCACACCTAGAGTTGTCTTGCTTTGGTCTGAATCAGTCACATAATTGCCTAGAGTTGGTTCGTGTTCTCACAGCAGCATTTACAAGCGGACCAGATCAAATTCCTTGTGTGAGAAAGCTGCTCTTGATTGGTCAGAATTTCCATGTGGGAAAAATCCAGGAAGTAAACAAAACGTTGAAGAAGAGTACACTTGCAAGATCACAATGCCTAATGTGACTGCAGTTGGTTCGGATCGAGGTCAGAACACGTTCTCACCACAAACGAACCGCACCAGAGTTCCTTTGTAACCGGACTGAGACCACCTCTTCAAGAAGGTCTGGGTCCAGTTGTTTTAGTGCACACCTGAGTGTGATTGCTGTGTTCACACCTGCCCAAACGAACCGCACTTAGGGGGCAAATGAACTTGAATTTGATTGAACTGAACCAAACAGGGCAGGTGTGAAAGCACCCATAGTGTACAAAAGCACAAGTACATTCTGAAAATGTCTATCCCTTCACAATATGTCTATTTGCCACACTTGGTGAGTCTGCTCCTCACATGTGCACTCCTGTGTTGTAATACTGGCATCACAACACCAAAGTAAAGTGGAAGCTATTGAGGAAGCAGCGCAAGTTATCTCATGCCTTAAGCCCAGCTCAGACCGAAGATTCACAACAAGACAAAACCGTTTTAGTACATTGCAGAGAAAAGTTGCAGCAGCATGAACTGGCCATCTAAGCTCAAATTAAGCCGGCTGATGGTGTCACCTGCAACTCATCTGGTGAAATTGCAGCAGCTGGTTTTAGAACGTAAAGCTCGTCAACTGTTTTTACAGCCATTCAACTTGTAGTGAAGTCTGCTGGTCAAAATGACCGCAGGCGGCATCCTGCGTCCTCTGTTTCTATCCCCATGGTGTGACAGTGTCGGACGGTGGGTCGCTGCTGCTGCTGTATGTGCATTCTCACCGACTGATTAATTGGCGCTGGTTACTTATATTATTGTGGCATATTTATTATGAATACAGTCCATCTGATGCTCGTTTTATGTTTATCGTTGTTACTGCTACAAATGCAGCTGTAGCCAGTTTCTCACTATCACTATCCTCATTCATATTTTAAGAAGCTACAAATTATATTCAGCCACAAAATAAACCTGAAAAGCTGCAAATCAGAACGGAAGTACAGAGAGTTGTTGCATAGAGATGATACATCATCTCATGTAGTTGCATTGGTGTGAACCTGCAGGTTTTCACAACGTTGTAGAACGGCGCATTGCAAGTAGTTGCCTGTTTCAACTGGTCTCATTGCGAATCTTTGGTCTGAACTGGGCTCTACAGACCATAAAATATAAAGTTTTAGTAGTGCCTTAGCAAAGGTTTACGCTAATATTGTTTTAGGACAGAAGTGAGATACAGATTGTTTTGTACTGAAGGCACAATCACTCCACTATATCTTTGCATAGCAGAATGCAGTTTGCTGCTATAAAACTGCTCTGAATGTTGCATACAGCACCTTTAAAGTTCAAGTTAAATTCAGGCTGCTTTGTTATGAGGGAAAATACCCAGTCAGCCTTTGAGATAAACAACAGTTTAAGTGTTTGTTTTATTTAATGGAACGTTGAGAAAAGCAGGACTGTATTTAAATCTTTGGAGCAGCTTGAAGAATTTTACTGAACAATTACCGGTGACTCTGTCTCCTTCCTCAGCAGCTGCTGTTGAAGTGCCCTGGAGTTACACAATGGACCCACATTTGAAGTGTTCAATAAGCAATTACTAGACTGTGATGGCACTGGACAGTTTCTTGACATGTGTGAATGTGAGAGTGCTCCCCAAGGTGTTTGCTGAAAATACAAATATGAGAAAATGTTCTCAGTCGTCTTGGCGAGAATAAATTATTAGGAATTAATTGACAGCGGCGGCTACAGAGGGGAAAAACAGGCGTCTGCTAAACTCTATAATTTTAATAAACAGTGGAAAAAGTAAGACATCTGCAGTCTGTTTTCCTGAAACTGCAAGCACAAAACTCCGAGCTCATGATAATTCCAATAGTGTGAATACAACACTACCAAAATACGCTTTCAGATTATATTCTCTCAGAAGACCTTGAAATTCCTGTGAGCACTGTGTATAGGTCTCTCGCTGTCAGACATGCATGCATTCACATTCATTACAACAAATTGGACTGGTCATGCATCCTCTGACCAGCCTATTGACTTAATCATATTATCATGTTCCTGTTTGGAGTGTAATAATGATAAGATCAGACACACAGGCGCACAAACAGATAAAACACATGGACAGATGTACTTAATCATAAACGTGTTGTACAAGCTGATAGCAGCTGCGTCCTGTTATGTTATGAGGAAGACAGATGCTATGATACTGAAAGATAACAAGTCTAAGAGGAGGATTAATACGGAGCAAAAAGGGCACCAGAATTAGGTAAAAAAAAAAAAGAATGTTTTTTATTTCTCTCCAGGAAAAATGACCAATAAAACGGGGCTAAGCAAACAAGGTTGTTAGCGTCTTTAGGGCAGTGTGTGTGTATGTGTGTGTTTGTGTGTGTGTGTCGAGGGGGGTGGGGGGGCTGTGGTGATGACCGAACAGCAGAGTCGAGTTCCACTCAGGGAGCTCACACTAATCTGACTCGACACGCTGAACCCACTCTATTTTTACTCCCAACAAATCTCTCGATTTGCCCGACGCTCACTCACTCTCCTTTTCCCCTGTTTTATGGGCTGTTTTCCTAATTCTCAGTCTCCGTCCCTCAATTTGTTTCTCCCTGGTGCTGGTGGTATTTTTAACTCCACGGTCAGCGTGTAAACAATTCAGAGCTCAGATACATAAATATGGCACAGACACACACATCTTCATGGACACACACACTGTACAGCCTGCAGGATTCATCGTCTTTGCCTTGGCTTGTTTGTGTGTGTGTGTGTTCACCTGACAGATTTGCCTCAGGTGTGTGTGGGGGGATATACAGTATATATGATGTGATGTTTCTGTTGGACTTCAAACAGATGAGCTGTCTGAGTAAGGCCCTGTCTACACGTATAGAGATATCTTTAAAAAAGGGATATTTTCCATCTCCATTTTAAAAAACAACTCTGTCCACACAACCTTCCTTTAACAAAATGTCTTTGTCCATGATAGAATGCAAAAACGACCCCAAACTATCGTCTTAGTTAGCTGTCTTCGTCACAATGGTGGTAAAGTATAAAGGCTCATGTTACCTTTTTCACTGTTCATTTCCTTTCGATAAAAGGACAAAGGAGCTTACGAAAACATAGGAGTTATGCTCTGGAAATGTTCAAGTTTTCCATCCATCCATCAATCCCTTATCAGCAACTATCCCACTCTGGAAAGTGTCCTACCATCTACTGGTTTGCTGTCTGGTGCTGGTGATCCAAAGCTGTCGTCTCTGGTGGAGGTGGAGCAAAAACACTGGGTGCAGCAGGTGGTGCAGCAAGACTAAGTTCAAGTGTAAACCCCTCATTGAACCAAGCAGTGAAAACAAAATGTTAGTCCACCACTGTCGTTGTTTCTCGAGTATACTCATCACACAAAGCAACAATGGGCTCGCCAAATTGAGGAGATTACATCGTCATTTCCCAAACACTCTATTTCACAACATTAACTGGGGCTTTGAAAATTCTGCACCTTTTAAAAACATCTGTTTGATGACCTTAAACTCCATTTGTGTGTGGACGAGAGGTCAAAATGTGGAAAATATCCGTTTTCAAAAATATCTGTATAACTGTAGACATGGCCTGTGATCAGGGTCAGAATGTGTTTCATCCCGTGTTACGCTGAATTTCATGAGGACTTTTTTTTTCTTGCATGCGTCTGGTGAATTCTGGATGAACTGAAGTCATATTGGTCTGTGTTTAACAACAACAAAACTAAATCAAAATATCTGTTTACAAACTCTCACATAACTCATGCAGTATAATGCAAGTCTCATTTATCCAGTCGTATGCTCAGTACTTCCCAAACAACATTACCATGCCATCAGACAGCCCTCTCTGACCTGAACTAAAGTAAAACTTACCTGTGCTTTCTTCAAAGCCAGACTCCATTGACAAAAACAGTAATTTACATTACTTAACACAAGAGCTGCTGATTTACCACCGCCTCTATCTGTTATTATTTTTGTGTTATTGTGTGACTTTGCTAAATCTGAATTAACTCTTTAGAACACTGTTGTCACATAACCACACGAATTAACTAACTTATTGAGGCAGCGGTAGACCAATAACTCATGTTCAGCGAGGTAAATTACTGTTTTTGTCAATGGAGTCTGGCTTTGAAGAGAGCAAAGTTTCACTTAGTAAAAATGCAAGTGTTTGGGAGGTACTGAGCATACAACTGGATAAATGAGATGTGGATTATATTGCATGAGTTGTTTTAGAGTTTGTTAAAGGGTGTTTTGAAACAGCTTTACTGTTGTTAAACATGGACCCCTATGACTTTAATTTTCACCATTTTTAGGTTCTTCATCCAACATGGGAGCATGCAACAAAAACAAAGTTTACTTCATGAATTTAACATAACACTGGGTAAATAATTGAAATACAAATAATCATTTGGGGGGTGAAGTGTTCCTTTAATGCCACACATACAAAGCAAAGCTACTTGGCTGAAAAACTTGTCAGAATTTGATATATGTAAATACAAAAAGATATAGCTGTGAGGTAAAGGTTACACCTACCACTAATTTCTATATCACTAATTGTCTCTACTTTTGTTTCCCTTTGTCTTTTGTCTCTCACATCATCAGACACGGCTGCAAGGGACTACTACAAGAGCTACCCGATGGTAGATTACACTCACCGCCAGTCGCCTCCCACCTTCCAGCCAATCAACTTCCACCCCAAGGATAAGCCCTTCCTCCCACCTCCCGACATCCACGCACCACTGGCCATCACCATCAACGCCTCGCAGATCCCCAAACCTAAGATCTCCAAGACCAACACCCACCCGCTCACCTCCAGCTCGGCCTTCAAAGCGTGGGACCCCAGTAAGAGCCACATCCAGCACCCGGTGGCCTCCCACATGGCCCTCCAGGGCCAGCAGCACCACCCCATCCAGCAGCAGCAGCACCAGCCGCTGCACCAGCAGAACAGCCGGCGCCAGGCCTACTCCAACAAGAGGCAGTTCAGCATCGAGACGCTGCCCGAGCTCTTCTCGCAGCCGCTAGGCTATGGTCACTCGCCGCACATGCACCCCAAGCACAAGGGACTGCCCACCAACAGCAAGACAGAGGTCACGGTCTGAACATGGGGATGAATGGACAGAAGAGGAAACCATGTGGAGTTGTAAGCAACTTTCAAAGGAAAGCTCCGATATCTTTTATATCCACAGCCGTCACGGCGAGAAGGGAGAAAGCAAATATCGTGTATAATCAGCATTTTTTTTAACATCTTCCTCATCATTGTTGACAACAGTAAAAATAATGTGAGTGATATTTGTGTACTTTTGTGACCACTGGATCAAAACAGCAGCAGCAGCAGCAGATGAGCTGTGAAGGTGGTGGATCGGCAGGTGTGACTCTTTGAACCTGGCCGCTCCTCTAAATAATTGAGTGGCCTCTCAGTGTGTTGGCACAGCTCCCCTCTCCTCCTCCTCCTCTCAACCCCCTCGCACCTCAATGACACTCCGCGCTGCTCTGTAGCACCACTCCACCACACACAAATGTTCCAATCCAAAAGCCAGACGCTATTTACCCCACAAACCAGCCCAGAATCACTCTACCCACTTTTTTTTTTTTTTTTTTGGAGACTGTCAGAGAGGCTGGTAGGGGGAGTGTTTCCCCTAAGACTTTGGCTCCCCATCAGCAGAGACAATGCCATTGTGTTGTCAGCTCCCGTTGCCCTCCAGCCCCTCCGGAGAGTGAGATATCAGCCTGGCAATTCATACCAGCGAGGGGGGGAGGCGGGGTTGGAAGAGAGGGGGTCTGGTTATTCATCTCATTCCAGGGGCAAATGAGATGAGAAGGATCTGAAACATGTACACACACACACACACACACACACACACGCTACACACTTGTCAAAAACTACAGACGGTTCCCAGCAGTGTCACAGGCACCTCCTCCACTGACACACAAACAGAGGCACACTTGCCTCCTCTCACACTGATCCCCAGAAAGTGGGGAAAGTGAATAAGTGAGCTCTCTTGTTGGTATTTGTAACGGTTTGTCGAGCCGCTCCTTTCAGTCGCCGTCTCTCGTGTTGCTGTGGATGTTTACCTCTAAAGAAAACCCAGAAATGTGTCAGGATGCCGAGAAAAACAGCAAAAGAGTCCATGTAACCAGAAAGGTTGTTACAAAGTCATTGCGTTCTCTCCTCCTCTCTGCTCAGTGCTAGATTTCACAAATGAGGCTCAGAGAAATGTCAACCAGTGCTGCAGATTGGTACAAGCATTTGGTTGTACCCTGAAATGATGTCTGAATACAGATCATGTACATCCTCCAAGATTCTCTTTATTGAGCCGACAGAGCCACAAGTTTGCATGAATTCATAATCAAACACTAATGGTTAGCATCATAAAGTGTTGTGGATGTAGGAGGAAAAAGCGGTGATGCATTACAGGAACACCTTCTCCCAGTATGGCTTTTCCTAAACACAGCTGTTTGATGCATGTGTTTACTGCTGTAATGCTAACATAATCTGAGAGGCTGACACCACTTGTCCATGCTTTGTTATTTACTTTATTCCCAAGTGAAGTAACTCCCACACAGTGTTGCCAGATATACAATAATTATCGTATTTGTACGATCATTTTGCCCTCTGTACGATGCAGTAATGCCAGAAAGTGCTGTAATGTACGATCATCTGACCATTTTGTGATGCTAACAATCAGTAGTAGCTTTTAAGGCCCAGACACACCAAACCGACATTAAGGCACTAGTGGCACAACCCAGTCTCACTCCGAAGTCATCGAAATCCGGCGTTTGGGCAGTGACTTGCAGCGTCAGACACTGACGTAAAAGCTGTCCTTTATTGTCGACATAATATGACGGTCACTGTTATATTTTAATGACATTCAGCAGAGTCAGAGGGAAACTAGGCGAAACACGAATGAAAGTTAAGGCAACGAAAGTCCAAGTGGGGCGGGCAGGAGGGATGGTGGATGGGTCAAACCAACAGCAACTTTCACCTGGGAGAGCTGTGTTTGTGTCCTGTAAGTTTAGAAAGCCAAACCCTGTTCTTTTTTCCTAAACCTAACCATGCGCGTTAGCTGTTGATGGCAAAAAAACGTAAATTCCCTGTGTTTTATCAACGTTATTTTAAAGAGACTGTATGTACACAGTAAATTTCCTGTGAAAACGGAAGTGTATTGTGAAAGAAGACAATGCATGTTACAGGCAGAACTTGACATGGTGTCCCAGCACGTCAACAATCAACACACCCAGGGTACCTTTCACATCGTATCTGGACAAGGAAAGTCCATGACCAAAAGCTGATATGTGACGAGGTCAGAGTGAGAATGTGTTGAGTAGCGACAAAGGCCAATTGTTGTGTCGCCTCACATCGCTGTGTTTCAGCCAAAAAGTTGCACTTGAATGCACCACGAATACGACAACCAAAGGCCAACTAGCTCCATACCAGCAGGGGGCTGTAGTCTGTATTGGTCAGTCAAAAAGGGCCACAGAAAGAACTAACAGGATGAATTCAAGATGCTAGTTAGCCAGCTAGCACATTAACAACACCAATGTTTGTCAGACTGTTTTTGCTAGAGCGCAATGGCTAAAAACATAATTTTACCTAATGTGACCAGTTTGTTTCTATCTCGCTCCCTCTTGACTTTAGTCGTCTGTTTACTTTCCTCTCTTCCGTTTCTCTTCATGCGCTGAGCTGAACTGCCAATCACAGTGATTTCTCTCTGACGGTTTCTACCATCTCTAATGTCGATTCAATATGTGAATCAGCCAAATACAAAATTAATAATAATAAAAAGAATTCCTTGCATTTCAATAGGGTCCTCGCATCACTTGGTGCTCGGGCCCTAACAAGTGCCGAGCAGGGCCAACACTGCAGGACACACCACAAAAACTAGGGAGACAGATACTCACCAATGTAGCAACAGTGTGTTGGGGCCCTTAGTCTTATTTTAATCAATTTCCCAACATGAGTAGGAGCAAAATATAGATCCTACATCTCAGTTTACACATCTCCTCCCACATGACCTCTTTCCAGCCGATCACGCCTGGTGTAGGTTATGATGAACTTGGCTCACGAGCACTGCTGTTTTGAATGCACCAGTACACCCAGTTATTTAATTAAACAGTTTAGCCTTAACTGTTTTCATGCAGAATATGATCAGGCTTCCACACATGCTGTCTTGTAAATTAATTTTTGTAACAGTAAGCTATTACAAAAATTGTCTGATGGACTCATACCACCTTTCACGCACATTAGCTACAACATCTTGCTTTAAAAAAACAATGTGGGTAGATGTGTTTGAATATGTAGTTCACATTTACACCTACTTGTTCTTGTGGTTATGACTAGCGCACCATAATTTTCCTGAAAATATGATCATTTCAAGGCTGTGGTGCCACAGTTCAACATTTCCCATCTGGCAGCAGTGCTCACACAACTCCACACAACACAAGTAACAAGCACTCAAACAAAACAGCCATGTAGTTCCTGCTTTTAATGCATTCAAACACAGTAAACACGTCTTGTTTTGTAGGCATGAAAATGGCTAGATTTTAATTGTTAATTCTATTATGGACATGTTGTGTCTTCTTTGCCGGCTTGCTAGCACTCGCCACATCAAGAATCAGTTGACTTTTGGTTCAGAGTTTTGAACCCTGAAGTTCCATTGCGTGGATTTTTGGAAAGCTGCTGCATGCAGTCAGCAGGGATAATGTTAAGCTAGCTGTTGATGGTCAGTAAATACCTCCAAACAGTTGGCTGGCTATTTGTTCATCCATAATCTCTTGTTTCTATTTCTATGTGGTTAAATACAGACATTGTTGACATGTGGATATGGAGGCTTTGGAGATGTTTAAAGGACAGTTATGGTATAATTCAACCCAGGCCAACAGTGATCACAGGAACACCACCAGTTTCCTGAGATATGTCTTCTAAGACGGCCAATTTACCTTTCTGCCTCCATTTTTTGTCTCTGAAGGTGATTAGATTAGTTGCCAAGTTGGCCCAGATGTAGATGCAGTTAGCCACAATGAGTAACTACTTTCTGTGTTTAATGTCAGTCAGATTCGGACACAAACTTTCAAAATGATTTAAGCAAAAATCACGTTTATTCTGAAAGATGTAGGAAGCCAACACAGCTTGCCTCGATATACGTTGTTTTGTCCTTGTTTACCCCAAAACTCCGCAACCATGGCGGTGAGTGCAACGTAAGCACAATCTATAGAGTCACAATAGACATTTATGGGAAATACACCAGTTTAAAATATGCAAAAATGGATCTTTAAAGGCAACTTTGACAGAGCTGAGCTAAAGAATTAATGTGATGAATCAAAATAAACAGAAACGTAGGTTTCATCACAAAGACTACTTTAGGTTTAGGCAACAAAACTACTTGGCTAGGTTAGGTTTAGGAAAAAGATCTTAATTTGCGTTAAAATGTTTGTTATCAAACTTAACATACATAAGTAAGTTAATGAGTGTGTCACATTACATAGTTACGTAGTTTAAAAAAAAAAATCATTGACTTTTGGTTTAGCATGGGACACAAACACTTGACTCCAGGGTGAAAGTCCTGCACTTGTTTGACCATCCGACCCTACATGAAGTGTCTCGCTCTTTCTGCTCCTTTATTGCTGCACAGTGGAGAGGGGGAACCACAACTTCTCCGTCACGCTACCAAATGGTCTGCCTGAGAATAACGTGGGGGGGAGGATGCTGGCTCGCCCAGCTATAGAGGCAAATCCACACGCCGTAGGAACCAAAGCCAAAGGCGCGGGCCCTCCGATAGCGGGTCACGAATGCCAATTGGTCGGTAGGCCTGTAGGCTGTATATTACATTAGTGATTCCCAACTGCTGCATCGTGGTCCAAAAGTGGGTCCCGGGTTCATTCTTAATGGACTACAAGTGACTCGAGAACATGTCAAGTTTGTAAAAAACCCACTTTATTTTAAGTACAGTGAAATTCCGGCACACAGTTTTTATTTTGAAGTGCTGTTTCTTGCTGTAGAGTGAGAGACTAATGGACAGCTACTTAACAGAGGCAGCAAACTGGCTTAACAACATGGCTAAACACAAGTATGACGCTAAATATATTAAACTATGTGGACCTTGAACTAATGACTAAGGAGAAATCTGGACCCTATGGTTGGAAACCGCTGCGTTATATTACAATTTTCAAGTAACTTGTCCGACACTGGTTATTTTGTGGCTTCAGTCTCTTTCAGCCTTCAAAGCCTCTTACCTCCACACCACACTCCACCATACAGAGCCGCCCAAACAGCCAGTCTGACTCACTGATTGAATTCACCTTCATTTGTTATCGTGAGGACACCAGCTATGC